>QLSR01000372.1:1254781-1337211 GCA_031780015.1 Citrullus colocynthis
TCCCCCCCCCCCCCCCCCCCCCCCCCATTTTGTGTTTTGGAGCAAAGAGGACCAATAACTAACAAAGATTGTGATCAAGGCCCACAAGATCAGAAACCCATGAATCAGCAAATAACATTCTGCTGAATGAGAGACCTTTGATTTCAACCCTAAAAGCGAACCAATCTTCACAAACGCGAGCAATAGGACAAGGTAAGTTCTCTCCCCTCTCCACTCCCGCCTTCTATTAGTTGTCTTCACAACTCCGGCGACTGTTCCAACCACTTCAAGCTTCAACCGGTCCTTCACTTCCCCCCACTCTCAAAACTCCGATTGCTCCACCGCCTCATTGTTTAGTCAACGTCTTGGTCAGTGGTGCTAATGGAAGTGGAAAGTTGCAAAGTTGAAAATCCTTTCATTTCGTAATTAGTTGCATTTGCCCAGTTCTAATTTTCTGATATCATGTACCGTCATTCAGGTATTGTCCTAGCTACGAAGTGAACACTTCAGGGGTTTGGACCTAGTAAGTATGCCCTCTTCTCTCTCCTCTCTCCTCACCCCCTCTCTTCTCCGATCAGTAATTCCGGTCAGCCCTTGTTTTCCACCCTTTCTCTCTCCTGGTTAAAGACACTCTTTTGAAGTATGGAAGTAAAAAGTTGCAATGCGGATGGGTACTACTGTATCTGGCACGAATTCGATTCATTCTATGTGGAAGACTTGGAGGTCAACAAGTTCCTTCTCCTATTGAATTCATAGCTCAGGTTGTTCGTTCAAAATATTTTAGATTTGATCAACAGATCCATTTCACGATTCTTTGAGAGAAGTGGTCGAGACGACTCAGGTGCCACAAAACTGTCAAAGTTCCTCAGCTCCTTAGGTTGAATTATGAAATGCGTAGTTTGGCCATTCTTTGTAGGAAGATACTTTATCCATATACCCTCTAGAAAAGCAATGCAAGGTTGGCACTCCTTTGCAGTAATGCTCTTAGAGTTTCAAAAAAAATTTGAAGCTTCCTCGAAGCCTTGTTTTTCAAGAAGGAAACTCTCATCTTTAGCTTCACCAAACCAAGAGGAAGATTTTGTGACCTATTGCAGTCCTTGATAATTCAGCACAGCCCTGTCTTTCTGCCAGAGAAACAGAGTTTGGATTTGGTAGCTTCTCCACGTATGAAACTTGGCCCTATTTTAGTCCCTGATAAATAGAGCAAGTTACAACATTGGGTGTTAAAGAATTTTGAAGTCAAACAAGAAAATTTTAGCAAGTTGTGGATAGTTACCAAATTGTTCGCGTTCAATGATTGGTCAAAAATAGCGAAAACGTTAAAAATTTATTTTCATTTAGAGATCATTATCAATCCCAATCCCCTGTTTGCGGAAAATGCCTCAATAACGTTGGACCAAGGGTCACTAGAGAAATTAATTGAGAATCCGGGCAGTTGGCAGGCTTGTAGCTCGTTTCACCTGAAATTCGAGAAGTGGAATAAATTAATTCACAGCTGGCCATTGTATTCAAAAGGTTATGGAGGATGGATTTCCATTAAGAATCTCCCGTTAGGTTATTAGTGTAAACAAACATTTGAAGCTATCGGAGCATATTTTGGAGGGCTAGAAGATATTGCAACAGATACATTGAATCTTCTTAACGTCTTTGAAGCGAAGGTTGAAGTTAAAAAAAGTTTATGTAGTTTCATCCCATCCACCATAGAGATTCCAGATGAGAAGCATGGATCTATTTTTCTAAATTTTGGAGACATTGAACTTATTGAACCTCCATTAAAAGTTAAAGATGAATTATTTGTTAAGGATTTTTCAAATCCAATTAATTTTAATCAGATTGAATCAAGCGTTAAAGGATGAAGGTGTAGAGGTTGAAGATTTAGATTCAAAGTTGGACTTTCTACTACCTTCTCGTTTTTCCTCAAATTTTCCAAGAAACCCTTCAGCTTCCCGCGCAAAGGAAGGAATTTTCCGCTGAAAAACTCCTCAGATGTTGGTGCCAGCCTATTTTGATTTCAACCAGAGGAAGGTCAGTTGCTTGGTAAGGCTGAAGCTTCCTTATTTACTCCCTTAGAAAAGAGTGAAATTCCACAACATCTTCATTCCATCATTGTTGCTTGTGATATTGTTCTTGGTTGAACTTTTAAGAAGTATGCATTTTTTAAGTTGTGCTGGTTCTAAGCCCTCTTTTAAGATCTTATCTTAGTTTACTAGTGGATTGGAAACACCTTTGCAAGCATCTTTAGTTGGTTGGGCTGTCTCTAAAGTTTGGAAGGTTGGAGGTCCGAGTGGTTCTGTGAGGCTTTACAAAGACAGATTTGATTATCCTAGTCCTTTGTTGTTTCTCTCCTTAAGTCTCTGTTCTTGGAAAAGTTTGGATCAGTTCATGAGGAGGTTTCTGTTAGGGATTCTACAAATTCGAAGTCTTTTCGCCTGCTCTCAGCTGTAAAAGCCTTAGTCGTTTTCTTCAATCTTCAGATTGTCACAAGCCTATTGTTTCAAGATTCATTTGCTCCTGGATTTTCTTCTCGTTTTTGGCTACAGCTATTGCTCTTTTGTTCTTTGACCGCTTGTGTTTTCTTCCCTTTCATTCCCAATGTTTTAGTTCTTTCAACGTTGTAATTGTATCTTCTAGATTCTATGTTGTTAATTTGCTCTCTTTATTGTTTTCTTTGTAATTTGAGCTATTGGCTCTTTTCATTTTATCAATGAAAAAGTCATGCTAAAAAAAAAAAAAGAAAAAAAATTCTCCAGATAAGCTTTCTTGGTCACTTGAACCTGGGGGAGCATTCCTGGTTAAATCTTTGGTTAATCACCTTAAATTCTCATCTCCATTAGAAAGAGGCTTGGGAAAGGCATTATGGAAGACCAAGAGCCGTTGTCGAGCTAACATTACAATTTGGATAATGATTTTTGGTGCTTTAAATTGCTCGGAGGTATTACAAAGGAAGCTCCAAACACACAGCTTGTCTCCTACAATTTGCCACTTCTGTTTATCAGCAAGTGAAACCCAGCAACACATATTCTTTGAGTGTTCCTATGCTGTCAATTGTTGGCAGAAGTTATTTAAGACTTTTGGCATAAGCTGGGTTTTTGGCAATTCCTTTGGAGATAATATTGTGCAACTTTTGACAGGGCCTTTGCTAAAGTCGGGTCCCAGACTGATCTTGTTTAATGTTGTCAAAGCACTGCTATCGAATCTGTGGTTTGAGAGAAATCAACAGATTTTCCATGATAGAGCAACACTTTGGCAGGATCGCTTCGAGTCAGCAAGGCTCAACGCATCCTCATGGTGTTCCATCTCCAAATTCTTGAAGAATACTTGGTGCAAAACTTAAGCTTAAACTGGAGCTCGTTTTTTATGCAGGATTGTTAATCGTAGAATTTTATTTTTAGCTTTCATATGGACTTCGGGTCTGGAAGTTCGTAGGTTTACGATTTTGTCAATTTCCGGTATGTTTGTAATCTCGAACTTTGGACTTTCTGTTATTTGGTTCTTTTATTTGGATATGATGTGGGTCCTAAGAGGGTGTCAACCTAGTTAAGATGCCCAGATGCACTTTCTGATCCTCTATATTGTTCTTTGAACTGTATTTTCATTACGTCAATGAAAATTTGTTTCCGTTTCAAAAAAAGAAAAAACAAACACGAGCAATGGACAAGAGGCTAGCGGCAAACAAGCAAAGGTCGTTCCACTGGAAACAAGTACAAAATACGTCTGCTGGAAAAAGGAAATGCCAACCAAGCAGCTGGACTACAATTACCACGGAAGCCCTAAGCACTGGAAGAAGATGTTGGGGAAGTCGCCGGGAATTGGAAACGATGCTGGACAAAAAAAATTAGGTTTAGGGTGAAGGTGGCTCTGATACCATGAGGATTTTTGGAGAATTAATATTTCTTATTATTTAAAAATAAAGTCCAACATAATTGGTAAACAAAACATAATTGGTAAACAAAAATACAAGAAAAGAACAACCAAGGTAACTAATTAGACAAGGAAATAATAATAAAAAATACAGGAGTAATAAAAATAATTATTGTAAACAAATCTACAGATTTCAATCATAGATTGCTAAAAAATAGCAATTCGGTAATTAGTCTAGGACTAAAGAACGGAGAAACTATAGCTATACATAATACAAATACACTTGGAAAGACATAAAACTTTATATTTGTAGCTTGATTTCTACAAAATAGATTTCCTTTATTATATCTGTTCTTAAATGCCGAAGGTATGTTCATATACGTGTGTTCCTTTAGATTTGTAGCTTGATGTGAAAATGCATTTCTGAAACCCTACTTCCACAAAAACCCTGAAGCACTTCAAGTTAATCCTGCAGTGTGATGGAGGTCCAAATTTGAATTTAAATGGCAACAAGAAAGATAGTCGCAACTACTTTTCAATGAACATTAAAGGAATCAGGATTCAACATTCGAAAGAAGGCCTAACACCATTTTTTCCAACCAAGACCTGGCATAGATAATTCTAAAATAAATTTTATTACATAGAATTATCAAGTAAGCTCAAGTTGTACTTAAATGAAATTGATACTGCATGCATAAAACCATCGAGGTGGAGACATACAGGTATTGCTTTTACTGTCTAACTATTTTAATAAATTATCATTTGCAGCTTCAGTTATTGTTGAAGAATATGGCCATGAAGAAAAATTTGGGCATTTGTTTATCACTACTTTCGAAAGGTTTACTTATGCAGCATCCGTAAGTGCTATTAATTCCTCGTACATATGTGACCAAGAACCTGATCTAGTGGAGGCTTACACAAATTTTGCATCAATTTTCCTCCGATGCTCTCATAAGGTTATTCTTTTAGTTCCTTTACTCTTTTCCTTTTCTTCCTTTAATATTATAGGTACGCTTTCATTTATTCTTCAGGAGAACATAAAAGTTGATGTCTGTTTGATTTGTGTACTATATTCCAGGAAATATTAGCTGCATCTGGTTCTCTTTTGGAGGTTTCATTCCAGAAGGCTGCTATATGTTGCACAGCCATGCATCGCGGGGCAGCGTTAGCAGCAATGTCATACCTATCTTGTAAGTGCTGTCCCTTGCTTCTTTTCCAGCCCTCCATAAGAATATAGTTGTGTCGCCATGATGGAGTAGAAAATCCAAATGATAGCGGACAGTGCAGCTATAATCTTACAGACTTACAGTTCAAATGTCAGTAACCAATTTTTCTGATGGCTAGTGCCCGGTGGTATACTTGTCCTTTTCCTATGGGAGTGGCACGTAGAGTTTAGCTGTTGGAGCAATGATTTCCTAGTCGCCAATCTCATAGAATTGAGTAAATCCTCTCTCAACGAGGCTAAATGAGTCATCCTTTCCTGTTGTGAAAATTTATATATTTTATTGAATAATCAGATTTCTAATTAGCCTTTTTACAATAATGAATAAATAGGCACCAATAAACTAATAAAGGAAAATACTATAAAGGAAACTAATAATTAGGAATAAACCATAATATCCTTTAACACCGTCTCTGAAACTCAAGGTGGTACAATGACGAACAACTTGAGTTTGAGAGGAAAACTTCCGAATCAAATCACGACATATCTGGGCTAGAAACAGAGACCACAAAAAACTTATGGGCTATACAGAGACCACAAAAAACTTACGGGTTAAACAAAGACCCACGAAGAATTTCCAGGTTGGAAATAGAGATCATGAAGAATTTCTGGACTGGAAACAGAGATCTACATAGAGTTCTGAAACAGAACCCATGAACGGCTGATTTAAAAACAGAACAGGGATCTCGAAAGATCTAAAACATAACAGAGACCAAATCTAAAAATGGAATGGAACATAGTGAAACCCATGAATGAAAAACAAGGACTAAACAACAAAATCAACTATGCAGTTGAATCAAACCAAACTAGTCCAACTGAATCGGCCTTGAAACTTCCCCCGAGCGAATCTGAAGCAAACCCACGAGGCGCACGTGACAAGTTTGAGATGATTGTTTTTTGCGATGAATTTGGGCAGCGAAGAAACTTCGACCCACAGTGGATCTACGTGGAAAACATGTTGGACAAACTGGGTGACCCCAGATATCCATGGATTGACAAAATTGGATGGCACTGATTAGGAAAAGACGTGGAGGTGCTGGATTGGCATCGGCGGCTAGGTGGATTGGACGAAACTAACATGAACAGACATGAATGGATCTGAGCAAACAGATGTTTTGATCTGGAATCAGATGAAAACGGATGAAACAAATCTGAACAGATGGATCTAAACAACTTATAGATCTGAGTGGACAGATCTGGTATAAACGGTGGGACTGAGATCGACAGCCAATCTGCACGGCAGAGATAGAGATGGCGGCAACAATTAGAATTGAATAAGATAAAAACCTACGAACCTTGCTCTGGTACCATGTGAAAATTTGTATATATTATTGAACAATTAGATTTCTAATTAGCCTTTTTACAATACTTAATAAGCCTCTGATAAACTAATAAAGGAAAGTACTATAAAGGAAACTAATAATTAGGAATAATAACCCTAATTTCCTTTAACTGTCATGCATCCACGTTTCATTTCCCTCTTGGCAAATTTGTAATTGTCCCTTAAATGTAAGTTGAAATTGAGAAGGAAATAGTGTTTCTATTATTCTTCTATATTATTGAGTCAAATACAGGTCTTCTTTGTATAGAAGAAAGACCAACAATAAATAAGGAAAAAATCTTGCAAACATAAATGATGAATATACACATAATAAATATTCAATATTACAAGGGGTAAAGGAAATCCAGCACTTTCTCTCTTGCTGGGTTGTAGATGTCATCCATAGCCAGCTTGCTGAGAAGTTTTATCCAATTGTCTTTTCGAAAAGGCCTTTAGTCAGCATATCCATTGTTTGTTCTGTCGTCAAAAGATAAGTTATGCATATTACACCTGCATCAACTTTCTCCTTTATGAAATGTTTGTCCACTCCAATGTGCTTTTTCCTATCATGTAGAACTAGATTATGAGTTATAGCGATAGCAGCCTTGTTATCATAATAAACTTGTATAGGTGTCTTTTGAGACACTTTCGATTCTTCAAGGATCCTTTTAATCCATATACCTTCACAAATTCCATGTGTTAAGGCTCTAAATTCCGCTTCAACACTACTCATGGCTACTACATTTTCTTTTTTACTCCGCCATGTAACTAAATTTCCTTCAACAAATGTACAATAGCCAAAAGTAGATATTCTATCAGTAGTACTCCTAGCCCAATCTGCATTAGTGCACACTTCAACTTGAAAATGATCATATTTCTGAAATAATATACCTTTACTTGGAGTTCCTTTCAAGTATCTCAAGATTCTATACATAACTTTGAAGTGAGTGGGTCCAGGTGAGTGCATAAATTGACTCACCATACTTATTGCAAATGCTATGTCTGGACGTGTGTGAGATAAATAGATCAGTCTACCTACAAGTCTTGGTATTTGTTTTTGTCCTTTACTTCATTTGAATTTGCAGCTTGTAATTTCAAATTTGGTTCAATAGGAGTTTTTGTCGTCTGACTGCCAAGTAAACATGTCTCTTGAAGTAAGTTAATAACATATTTTCTCTAATTAACAAAAATTCCTTTCTTAGATCTTGCAAACTTCATCCCTAGAAAATATTTTAAGGTTCCCAAATCTTTGATTTAAAACTCAGTTGCGAGCTTGTTCTTGAGATTAATCCAACCTTCTTCATCTTCATCATTTCCTATGAGAACAATATCATCAACATAGACAATTAAAATAGCAGGTTAATCATTCTCAGAGTGTTTATAGAAGATTGTATTGGTTTGCTTGACTTTCCTAATATCCATAACTATTGACTGCTTTTCCAAAGCGTTCAAACCAAGCTCTTGGAGACTGTTTGAGACCATATAATGATTTCTTTAATCTGCAAACTTTGTTATTTCCAAGTTCCATTTCAAATCTAGGTGGTAAATTCATAAACACCTCTTCTTTTAAATCACTATTGAGAAAAGCATTCTTAGTGTCTAATTGATGAAGAGACAAAAGGATTCTGGTGGAGTTAATTTTTGCAACAGGAGCAAAAGTGTCCTGATAATCAATTCCATAGGTTTGAATAAAGCCTTCAGCTACTAATCTGGCATTCAACACTACCATCAACATTACACTTTACCGTAAACACCCATTTGCATCCCACGGTCTTCTTATTCTTTAGTCTTCTTATCCTTTGGTAAGTTTGTTATTTCCCAAGCACCACTTTGTCTTTAGAGCATTCATTTTCCCATAACTGCTAGTTTCTAATTTGAATCATCTAGGGGTTCTTGTATATTCCTTGGAACAAATATATTGTCTATCCTAGATGTAAAAGTTTTATGACTAGTTGACAATTTTTCATATGAGACGTAATTTGCAATGGGATGTTTAGTACAAGTTCTAGTGTCTTTTCTAATAACAATAGGAATATCAAGATCAAAGTTAGTAGATAAGGTATTTTGAACATTCGAGAGATTAGGAATGGAAGAAGAATTACCAAACCTTACACCATTGGGAATTGGAGAGGAATTTCCAGCACCACTTATCAAAAATTCAAATTGGTTTTGTGTATAATCAACTATCTGGTCTTGGTTCCTTGATTGATTGCTCTTCTAGTATAAAACTTTGACTTAGGAATTTGACCTATAGGGTTAGTTTGTAGTATTTCTCTTGGATGAGACATTTTTATACATGACATTGAAAGATTTGGAACAAACATGTCAAGATGACTAACATGAGGAAAATGTTCAGATATTTCCCAAAAAATTATCTTCTAAAATTGACTTCTCCCCCTCTTAGAGAATTTTGGGTAAAATATGGTTGGTTTTCTAAAAATACTCGCATAAAGAATTTTCTTTTGTGGGTCAAAACATTTGTAACCCTTTTGATTTGAAGCATAACCCAAACAAATGCACTTTGTAGCTCTATGATCAAGTTTGGATCGAAAGAGACTAGGTATGTGAGCATATGCACTGCAACCAAAATTTTTTATGGGTAAATCAAAATATACGCGACAAGTTGGAAAAATAGTTTTAAGACATTCAAGAGAGGTTCTAAAATTCAAAACTTTACTGGACATCCTATTTTATCAAATAGGTAGTCGTGAGTATAGCTTCCCCCATAAATACTTTGGAACATGTATAGAAACATTATGGCACGTGCAACTTCAAGTAAATGTCTATTTTTTCATTCAACAATTCCATTTTGTTGAAGAATGTCTCGACAATTAGAATCTCGACAAAGTTTATTTACAGATAGAAGGTTACATGCTAGTTTAGGAACATGGAGAACAAACTGCAAAAAAAAAGTTTATCAGTCAATTTAAAGATTCATTTTCCCGTAGTAGGAGAGAAATTGCCATTTGCAATTTTAATTTTTTTATTTTCATAAGAAATAGAAAAAGAATCAAAAAGATGAGATGAATTGGTCATGTGATTAATAGCTCCTGAATCGATGATCCAAGTAGATGAACTATTTCAAAAAAAGGCTTGAGGATAGTTACCTACATGTGCCAAAGAAACACAAAGATTACCAGATGGTAAATTGGATTATAATAGTGTCAGGACTCGATCAATTTGTTCCACATTGAGATAACTTAACTCAACAACCAATAATAGCTTGGTTAGAATTAAAAAAAAAAAAATCCACACTAGAAAAATACTTTAAATTGAACCACAAATATGATGGATCAAACCAAGCCAAACCTCAAATCTGTTGAAATGAACCAGCCATACTTGAACCAAACCAAGACAAATCTGAATCGAACCAAGAAAAAAAACAAACTTCAGCTGAAACCCACGCGATAAGGCTTCAAATGCACGACAAATTACGCATCGAATGGCTTCGACGGATGAATTGTGGTATTCGATGGCGGTTTGCAGTGGACTTCGGCAGTGGGTGCATCGGATTTTGATGTCGGGTGTTGCGAATTTCGACGATGGGTGCAACAGATTTCGACGGAGTAGCACCATGCGACAAACCCATAGAAAAAATCAGCAATAAGCGGCTGTGAACACGCACAAATTGAGAGATCTGGTGTTCTAACTTTTTGTTGTCGCCTGTGATGGGTCTGCTGCGTACAGTGGCGTCGTCAGTGGGATTTTGAGCTGAATCAGGGCTGAGAAATGACACCGGATGGGCTTGGCGTTGCCAGACTTGGTTGACGGACGAATCTGGGTGCAAGGATCTAGGCACACGGATGTGGGAGCACGCGAACGGACGGCTCTGGTGTGGATGACGGCCATAACTGCGATGGCGGCGGCGGCAGACTAGGTTTATTTCCCGTTCTGGTACCAAGTTGAAATTGAGAAGAAGATAGTATTTTTATTATTCTTCTATATTATTGAGTCAAATACAAGTCTTCTTGGAGAAAGACCAACAATAAATAAGAAAAAAATCTTACAAACATAAATGATTGAATATACACATGATAAATATTCAATATTACGAGAGATAAAGGAAATCCAACAATATATTAATCTCATCTCGTGCTACTTTTCTCCAACAATGCATTAAAACTTCATGGATTTGGCTAGTACTTAAACACGAAACAAAAGCTTGATAGGACTCAAATAAACCATTTTATGACATATAGTTCCCAAAATAGTGTACGGTAAAGCTTTTGGCCTTTTCCTTACTACAATTAGTAACAAATTCAAAGAAAGAGAAACCTTTGTGATTTCTTTCCAGCAACTGTTGAAATAAAATAACTTGTGGGCAGCTTTTTTGTGAAAATTAGTGATGACTCATCGGTAAATCATCTTCAAGTGAGAAGAATAAGAATGAAAAGCCTTCGATTGGAGGAGTTTAAGGACTCTCTTGACCGGATCTGGTGAAGAGCCCTTTTTTATCAACGGAAATCTGGTGACTTCAGTTTTGAGGAGTTTTGTTCTCCTTTCTCTTCATTTATCTCCATGTTTTCAGTCCTTTTGAAGTTGTTGCCCTTTCTTAGTGTTCGGAGTGGTTTTGACTTTTGCCTCAGTCAAAGATTCGAGCCTGGTGGTTTTGTTGGTTTTTCAAGTTTTTGTTCGTTGTCTTAGAGGGTTGTGTAAGTTTCCGATTCAGGCCTAAAGAAGCTGTTAGTGTTAGTCCCCCCACCCCCCGTTGACGTCCTTGTATTTCTTTCTTTTAAGTTGGTCTTTGTTTTTAGCTCCTCCAGGTTCGTTTATGCTTTTATCAGTTCTATTTTTGTTTTCCTTTCCTTACCCTATGGGAAATTGTATCTCTTTACTATTCTCTTCCTTTTCATCCGTCAATGAAAAGTTTATTTGGTGTTTAAAAAAAATACAACTGAAAACTCATTGAAGAAAATTTTTGTTAGCATTAAACTATTCACATTGGTTTGTTCTGGGCATCTTTTTTTTCCGCCGTTCTTTTACCTTTATGTAAAGCCTCAACTGTATCCCAATGAAATAAAAGAAAAAGAAACAAAAGAAACAAGTAGTCAAAACTTCTGGTATACATTTTCCCCAGAAGCCATCTACTCGACTCTTCCCTCTTAGCTTGATTTTCGTTGCCACTGTACGCTTTTACATAATTAGTTCGAGTCTTATTTTCTCTAAATTACTTTGCTCGTTTAGGTTTCTTGGATGTTAGTCTAGCATCAATGTTAGAATTTGCAAGTACCAATTCTGAGGGATCATTCAATTCTATGGTTATTCGCGTCCTATCCCACAGCGGCGAGGGACTTGTATCGAACATTCTATATGCTTTGCTTGGTGTTTCAGCAATGTCACGGGTAAGCTTCTTATAAAGTGCATATACATGAATGCGTGTTCAAATTCTTTCCTCTTTTTTTGCTTTTTTTTTCTCTTTCCACTTGCAAGTACCTTGTAACCATATATGGTCAAAATAAAATATGTATAGATGTGTACCTTGCATGAGTAGTTTGGCATTGCGAAAGAACTATTGATGCCTGATTATTTTTTTATTCCCACACAACAAACAATTTACAAAAAAAAATAATAAAAAAAAAATAAAATGAAAAAAGTTCAATTACTATAAATTTGTGAAGTAGAGAAGCAACAAAAAGAATAACCAAACTCCAAATAAATGTCATTGTTAGTTTCTTTATCATGAAAGACTAAAGTTTCTTTGAAACGAAGGATTTTTGCTCGAGTATTTAATTGTGACCTTCAACTAACTGTAGAAGAGCATCCGAAGCTTTCTTGAGCTAACCCCACAACATTTTGAACAAGCTAAATAGTCTTCCCCAACACTCAGCAGCAAAGGGACAAAAGAACAAAAGGTGCATCAAAGACCTTTGTACAAAGAACACACCAATTAGGGGAGAGCACAATTACGAAGGATTCTCTAGATTCTAGAGCAGATGTTTAGTCTTTCAAAAGAGAATATCCACAAGAAAACCTTGGCTTTATTAAGACAAAAGACCTAGATAAAAACAGATTTTTGCCTTTTCAAAGCTATTTGTTCCGCAATGAAATTGGGAGAGAGACTTAACCAAAAAGGAGCCATCATTTTTCAACGACTACACAAATACATCATCCCCGTTCGGTCTAAAAAGCTGAAGCTTGTTCAAAAGAGCAACTCAATCATCAAATTCAGCATAAGTGAAATATCATTTGAACTTTAAATTTCACGCAAAAGAGAATCAGATAGCACTAACAAACCAAAGAAATATCTATATCTTTGGTTTGTTGTTGTTGATGACTGATATTTCATACATACATACATATGCATATATACACACACACCGAAACACGAAGTTTAGCTATTTTTAGACAAGCATGGAAGCCTTCTATTTCATATAGCTGTAAGATCCCGAGATTTGAGCACTTGAAACAGTGAAAACGTTGGTACATGATGTTAATGAATCGTGTGGGCTGTTCTTGTTTGTGAACTTCGTTGTCATCTTCTTCTTTGTTCTATTCAAGCCGTGCAGTGAAGTTAACACGTAACCTCTTTTTCAGGTTCACAAGTGTGCAACAATTCTGCAACAGTTGGCAGCAATTTGTAGTGTCAGTGAAAGAACGGACTTGAAACCTGTCCTGCGCTGGGAATCTTTGCATGGCTGGCTACTATCAGCGGTTCTCTCTCTGTCTATCTATACATTTATATATTTATATATATGTCAGTTTGTAAATATTGACTCTGCATAATGGTTATAATTAAAAGAATTTTTTCAAATATAAAAAAACGAACTAAAATATTTACAGCAAACCTTCTATCGAAGAGTTTATCCTTTCGATGCATAGTTCAAAAAGACAGGTTAAGTCTTTCACCATTTATTTAAGAAAAAGCATGTGCGCACCTAAAATAATACCCTGCCACCGACAAGAAAGAATCAGGACACCGTAAGAATAGGATGGTCAGCATCTTCATAACTGGTTTTCAGATCCGTGGCTGCTGTTCTATTCACGAATTGAAATCATGACTCAGTTTAATATTTATATGCAAACAGACTCTGGCATTTTGGTTATTAAAGGTGTAGATTTTTTCCAGGTGCAGGCTCTCCCACTTGAATATTTAAAACCAGGGGAAGTAGAAACTCTTGTACCACTATGGTTGAAGGCTCTTGGAGATGCAGCCTGTGACTACCTTGGAAGTAAAAGTTGTGATGAAGTGAAGACTAATTATGGACATATGCAAGGGAAGGGTGGAAGAGTGCTGAAGCGTCTAGTTCGTGAATTTGCTGATGGTCACCGTAATATTCCAAATGTGACTTAATTGCTGCATGGCATCTATACATCATTAGAGGGACCCCAGCTCTTAGCTTTTCTGCTTATGGCCCCTTTTGTTGTTGAGGTGCATTTGGCAGTTGAAAGTTCAGGCTGGTTGGGAAGCTTTTGGTCAATCTTGAGCGATGTCCTGCATAAATTATAACCATCCACTGTAGCTACTGTTTTTCTTCTTTTTTGTACAGTGCCGTATTTAAATTTTGTTAAATCGCCAAAGGTTGAAATTTTGTTCATATCATTCATTCTTTTTTGCCTTTCAAGCTCAGGTCAGATTTTTTGTGACTATTGGAAATTATACAGTTGTAATTTGTTGTAATTACTTCTATGCTGCTCCGTGGTCGTGAGATAGCCATATAAGCTATGGTTACTCGCACTCTTGAGGAATGAAAAGATGAACCAGAACCACATTATTTATTGGTAAGGAAAGCCTTGCAGAAGCTAAACAACTACTTAGCGAAGAACAGACGAATTCCTTTGATGAAACCAGCGTTTTGGTGATGAAAAGAGGTGACCCTGCTTCGTCTATTTCTTTTACTTGGGAAACGACGATTAATAAGTTCGGTTGTAATGAAGTATTTGACAATCTAGAGTTTAAATTTTAATCCACTAAGTTCGGAGTTTCTTTTTTTTTTTTAATTTTCTTTTTTCCTACGAAGTGTAGCCATGATAATTGATTATTTTAGAGGCTTTACGAAATACCGAAAATTATCAATCGTGTTTGGATAAATAATGTATTGTATTCAGAATTCTAGGTTTCTCTATTTTGTTTTGTTACTCTTGCTCTTCTTGTTCCTTGCTCTCTCTATTTACTTTTGTCACTTGTACTCAGTCTCACCCTCCCTCTCTCACTACGTCAGCAAGTGCATAAAATTAGGCGCGCGTAATTAGGTTGTTTTGGTAATTTTTATGGATGATGATACAAACAAAAGAAGAAAAGAAGAAATTTTAATTTTAAAAGTGAGATAAATTCCACTTTAGTCCCAAAAATGGGGTCAATTCTACAAATTGCTCAACTAGGTTAGCTCACTGGATGCTTTATTTTTATATTTCTTTATTTTCTATATTAATTTTCCTATTTTTTTTTTTATATTTCTTTCTTTCTTTTATATTTCTTTTTTCTTTTATTAATTTCTTTAAATATTTATATGTTAATTTAATTTTAAATTTTAAATTTCTCAATATTTTGATTTTTATATTATTTTGATTGTCAATATGTATATTTATATATCTTTTTGAATTTTGAATTTTAAATTTTTCAATATGCATGTTTATATATTATTTTTAATTTAAATTTATTATTTTTAATAATTTGAAATAGAATTTTACAAATATAAATTTTGTTTACTCAGACATTCATTCAGGTTCACTTTAATATTTTACAACCACAACACTTACGTAATAATATAACTGAATTGAATTTGAGTCAACATCATTTAAGATCAAATGACTTGAGTTTGAAATAATATTGTAAATCAAATTTTAGCAATATATGAATGCTATAAACAATAGAATTATAGTAATTAATTGAGAAATTATCATAAATAGAAAAAAAAATGAAACGAGTTACACAAATAGAAAAATTTATCCAATGGACCACAAGCCCACTACAATCAATGTGAAATTCCAAAAAAAAACCTACAACCGAAAAAAAAAAAACCCAAAAAATAGGGCCAATCCGTACCCAATTCAATTATCCACGCGCTGAAGAAAAACGGAAAGAAAAAGAAAAAGCGAAAGTGGTTGCATCAAAGTCTCGCTCTTGCTCTTGCTTCCTTTCCTAACTTACAATCACTCTTATCTCTCTCGCTCTCTCTCTCACTCTTGTTCTCTCACTCTCACTCGCTCTTGCTCTCTCACTCTTTCTCTCACTCTTGCCCTCGCTATCTGTCAGGAATAGACGGTGGTACATAGTAGTCTAACATTCTCGATTGATAACTTGTAGAAATACAAGTTATTGTAGTCTTTCTTTTATAAAAGTAGAGTTTAAATAAAGAATCATGCGGAAATTGGAGTTAAATTCTATTGATAAATCTTCCTATGCATTCTACTTTTGTAAATTGATTGAGATAATTGTTTTGAAGCTTTTTAAGCCTAAAACACATGCTTTAACGCAGGAACACAAGCAACCCATAGATGCGTTGGCAACCCTTTAACGCATATGGATGCATTGGATACCCTTTAGCAAAGGTGGATGCGTTGGCAACCCTTGAACGCAGGAACCCAAGTTATCCATGGACGCATATCAACCAGAAACGCAAGGTAGCGATGAATCAGATAAGAATCTTGAGAGATTGTCGGGAGATTGATATGTTTGATCTGCGGCGAGAGTGGTGGATCTAAATTAAACCGGAAATCAAGCAATTAGGCGAGATGGACTCAAGGCAGAAATTCAGCCTCCAATCATGCAGATTTGCCAGCGATTGCAATGCAACATCTATAAAAGGGCAGACCTGAAGGCTAAAAGATTGTTAAACCTCTCGGAAGAATTCCTAAGTGACAGCAGAGTTCTCTCCAGACGACAACCAGAAACAAATAGCTCGAAAGAGAAGAGTCTTCCCTCTGCCTGACCACTCTACAGTAGAACTCACGCTACCATCCCTGCAAGCTCAAGACATTGAGAAGCCATTCCATGTTTTCTATCTCTTTTCTTACTTATGTTTTAGTCTGTTAGCAAAACATTGTATTTTCTAAAATAGTTATTTCGTTCATCAATCTATACATCTTCCATGGCTATTCATTTCTTATCACTTTCCATTTGCTGTTTATCATCCATGAGTAACTAACTCTCTCAAGGATCACGAGTTGCGTTATCATCTAAATAAGAACTGTAGAAGACTATTCCATCTTGTCAATTGTACTTTTAATCTAATGTTTATGTCCATCTAGCTAATCGATATAAGTAGTAATAATCAAACTGCTCGAGAGAGTAAGTGATTGTGGAACTTAATTGACAAGGCTAAGAAGTGTTATCTAGACATAGAAATAACCTTGGCACTTAACACTCTCCTATGCGTTATGGACATATAGCGCATAGTGGCTGATAACTGAGAGAAGAGTCGCTAGTATGAAATAGATCTCACTACGCATTTCTGAATTTAGATGATGACCAACCCCAGCCCTGCGTTTACCATTCATATAATTCAATCAAATGACTTTGCTATGTCGCATAACACTCCAATCAACCACTTTAGCTTAGTTTTACTGCTTTATAGTTTCTTAAACGCATCACTTCTCACCACCTTCTTTAAACGCATGACTCAAATAATCCAACTAATTATAGAATTTGCATAGTCCCTATGTTCGACCTCGGACTCACCGAGAAAACCTCATTCTTTGCTTATACTTGGGTGAAGAATAGGAAAACTTGATAGATTATTAAACATAAAATGAGTAGCAATAAGACTCTCAACATTTATCACAATGATAAGCTAGAAAAAAAAAAATTTGTTTGGTCTTCTATGTTTTTAAATCTTATCAATTGTGGAATAAAAAAGAGGATTGACATTGATAGATAGTAGTGTATCACTGTCTATCAATATAGATAGTAGTCTATCGCTGTCTATCAACGATAAACAGTGATAAAAGTCTATCACTGACTATCAGGGATAGACATAGGGATAGACATAGATAGTGATAGAAGTCTATCACTCTCTAACCCAGTTACACGTAAAGAAAACTCTATTGTAGTCTTTCGTATTTTAAGTTTCATAATGTTAGATGTTAGATGTAGTCTCACTCTCACTCTCACTCTCCCTCGCTCTTTTCCTCACTCTTGCTTTCGTTGTCTATCAAGGATAGACAGTGATAGATAGTAGTCTATCATTCTCTTTCACAATGATAAGCTAAATAAACTATGTTTGATCTTCTAAATATTGATAGAACAACGTGAACACAAAGGTTGATAGAACTAGAACGGAGCTGGAACAGTTGCAACGCTTGACGAAGCTCAACTCTAGAATTAGAGACCAACACTTGACGAAGTTGTTGAAGAAGGCCAACAGAGCTCGACAATCGACATAGTTAGAATGAAGATCCACGAAAAAGCTGGAATAGAGATCCATGGCGGAGCTTGAACGCTTGAATGGAGATCCATGGTGAACGAATGAAGGAAAACTCGAGCAAAGATGGATCTTTAACCTCTTCCATCCATTTTCCTCCTTCGACGTCGTCATTGTTGTTGCGATCGCCGCAACCTCCATTGCCACTTCATTATCCTCCTGCACATCCGATTTCGACTGGAGCTTTCACTGCCTCGAATGGTAGTGGAGGAAAGGAGACAAAGTGAGAAAGTTTTGGGGGGAAATGATTTTGGAAAGTGATAGGGTTTTGGAAAGAGTGTAAATGTTTTGGAAAATGGTTTGTTGACTAATTTCTTAATTGGCGTGCTTTAAAGACAAGAATTTTTTCCCTTTTTGTCTTTTCTTTAAAAAAAACATGGAATAGGGCATAATTGTAAATGAACCATAATATTTGTGTAAATAATCAATTCATTAGCCCATTTGTGAAATAAATAGAGAACAAAAGACATTGTTCTAATATGGATCTATAATGAATGCCTTTTATCCAGAAATCCCTAAAAATTATCAACTCAATATTTGGCTCACCAACTTTAAATGTTGGTGGACTTGAGTTGGTTATTTTTACCAACTCACCCCAACTCACCAGTTACCCCAACTCACTCCAACTCTCCCTCCCTCCAAAGCTTTCAATGGCTCCACTCATCGACCACCATTGGCGACTACTACTACCACACTTTGGCAACATACTCTGACAACCTCCTTCGTGTGGCGAACGCCAATGACCAACTTCGAGCTCTGGCAGCCACCTCAAATGACAACTTCGTCGGCCACCTTCACGCAAGTAACTCCGACGACATACTCCAACGACCACCGCGCGACCAACTCTGAGCTCTGGCAACCTTCTCTGACGACTGCCTTCACAAAGCAACTCCAATGACATATTCCAATGACCACCTTTATGCGACCAACTCCAACAACCAACTTTAGGCTCCGGTAACCACCTCGCACAAGCAACTTTGGCGACATACTTAGGCTACCAGCTTCACGTAGCCAACTTAGATGAACAACTCTAGGCTCTAGAAACCACTTCTAATGACAACTCTGATGAAAACCATCTTCGACGATCAACTCTGGCGACAACCACCTCTAACAACCAACATTAACATTCACCTTAGGCGACTAACTCTGGTGAAGGCCACCTCTAATGAGACCCTTAATGACAACCCTATTTTTTGTACGTGTTCAACTTATAGTTCTACAACTGTTAAAGTATACTTTTCATAGTCCAAATTTTGCACATTTAGCTTCATTCTAATCTAAGTATAGTTTATTATCTTTCTTATAGGGCTCAAATTAATTGCATTTTTTCTCCAACAATTAGTTTGAGGTTCATTAGTTTTAAGCTTAGAGTCTACTTTTTATGATCCGAATTTTGTTTAATTGTTGGGGAACAATTTGTGATGTATTAAGTGCTATTCATTAATTTGCATTTTTTACATGTATATAGACATTTTTGTGGACATTAGTATTTCATTTATAGTGGCAAATTAGACTTAATCATAAAAAATGTTTGAACAATTTTTTTTTTTTTACAAAAAACGAGTTTGCACAATATATATATATATATAATTGGTTGTATTAGTGTAAAATGTAAAGAATCAAATGTTTGCACAAAAAAGAATCATTAACCGCAAAAAGTGAATTTCATATTTCACAAATGGACAAAAAAAAAAAAAAAGAAAAGAAAAGAATTGACTTTTTTTAATTAACATTTATAGTTGAGTTAAAATTAATTGAGGGTTAGGGAGTACAAAAATGTTCATTTTATTGGAATATAACATGTATTTGAGGATGTAAATAAAATTGTTATGCATTTGAGTGTTCAAATTGTATGGTAAAAAAATGTTACATTTTTCTAGAAGGAAAAACAAAAACATGTTCAATTTTCAAGTTTCTCTAGTGTTCATGATTGAGGGTTAAGTAGTTGTGAATAGTTTTCATTTGTATGGAATATGTTTGATGTTTAGGAATGAAAAAAAATAAATAAATAAAACATGTTATATAATTGAGTGTTCAAAAAATGAATTCAAATTTTGTGTATAATCTATATTTACTTTGTAAGAATTTGTTATGTTTTAAGAATTGAAATATGAACATTTTTTAGTGTTAAAAATTGTAAGAAAATATGTGTATAGATGGAAATTTTAAATAAAAATATTAAAAATAAAAATAAAATCAAGATAAAATTAATTTCCTTTAGAAAAACTGCACCAGATACCTCAATTCAACTTAGCCTCACCAATAGTTTAACTCACCAAATAATAATTAGCAACTCAACTCAACTATGTGTACCAAAGGCGCCCTAAATAACATTAAACATGCATGTAATTATGTCCCTACATCTTGAAGTCCAAAAAGTCAAGTTGTTTTATGTTGCATACCACTAATGTAATGTCATTGATATAAATTATATAAGTGATGCATTCGTGTATCAAGTATATGAGTGATATATGGAAATTGTTATTTCTAACTCAAAAAGTTTTTCATGGGACAAAACTAACCTCTTTTCTAAATATTTCTTTTTCTAACCCATTTTTCAACTTTTTAGAATTTCAGAGATGGGTCCCACATGGTGAAAAGGCGTAAATACCCCAAAAACTATTTTCCTCATCACTCAAACCACATCGTCTTCTTCCCTGAGACCATCTTCTTCACTAGAGTCCATTTTTTTTACAACACTCTCATTTGTGGTAAAACTCATCCTATGTTACCCGATTTTCTAGAAATAAACCCACAAAAAACTTCTTTGAAACGCTGATTTCTGGAAATTTAGGTTTTCGAATAGTTGGTGGTAAAAAATGGAAAAGAAAATCTAAAATTTTCAGGTAGAGGACGTCTAATATGTGTAGGAAATGTCTAAAATCAGAAAGAAAAAGAATTTGATATGTATTTTTTGCTTGCTGTCATTTTTTCGAAGGAGTTGACAGGAAAAGTGATAGAATACCCAAATACACGCCAACTTTCGAAAAATTTGTACATTCTGGGACTTTTCCCGTAAGGTTTCTAACAAGATCTTACGAGAAAAGTCAAAGGATGCCCAAATTCCCCAAAAGTTGGCATGTATTTTGGCTTTTTGGTTAATATCGTCTCGCTAGTCTCGCTGGTCTCACTCTTGCTAGTCTCGCTCTCTCTCTGGTATCCTTTCGTCTCTATGGTATCATCGCTCTCGTTCTCGTTGGTCACACTCTTGCTCTCGCTAGTCTCGCTCTATATGGTATCGTGAGCGAGACCAACGACGATAACATAGAGACAAAAGGATGTCATATAGACCAAGACTAGCGAGAGCGAGACCAGCAAGAGCAAGGCGAGACTAGCGAGACCATATTCACCAAAGGCCAAAAATACACGCCAACTTTCGAGAAATTTGGGCATTCTGTGACTTTTTCTGTAGATCTTGTTAAAAACCTTACGAGAAAAAACACAGAATGCACAAATTTTCCAAAAGTTGGCGTGTATTTGGACATTCTGTCACTTTTCCCATCAAGTTCTTCAACTTATGAGGAACATGAATTTACGGAAAAAATGACAGCAAGCAAAAAGCACATACCAAATTTTTTTTCTTTCTGATTTCAGACATTTCCTACACATATTAGACCCCTTTACCTAAAAATTTTGGATTTTCTTTTCCGTTTTACCACAAATGACATAAATTAGAGAGAACCGTAAAAAAATGGACTCGGACTCTAGTGAAGAAGATAATCTCAGGGAAGAAGACGATATGGTTTGAGTGATGAGAAAGATAGTTTTTGGGGTATTCACACCATTTCACCATGTGGTACCATCTCTGAAATTCTAAAAAGTTGAAAAAGTGGTTAGAAAAAGAAATTTTTAAAAAGGAAGTTAGTTTTGTCCCATTAAAAATTTTTTGGGTTAAAAATAACAATTTATTAGTAATATACTTAATAGTATTATTTTCTATACATTTACAATTATATCAACAATATAGCAAAAACTATTCATTTACAAGTGTTACCAAATTTTACACTTTCTTTTAGGCTGAATATTTTTTTTTTACTGTTTTTGCAAATCAGAAAAGCTATTGTCATATAAATTTAGAATACAATCGTTATACATACACACACACACATATACAATTTACATTTACATATGTTAATGGATCAATGATATATTTCTTATTGGGAATACAACTTATATAATCTATAATTGACATACCTGTAAAAACAAATAAAAATAAAAAATGGCATACCTAGCTAATATGAAGTACATTCATAATATATCGTAAAACTATCCATTTCAAGAGTAGTTACTATAAAGTAATCGAGGCATCAAGTCAAAAGGGAAAGAAGCCTCTACAAGAAATTTTGTGGGATCAAGTTGTCACTTGTGATAGCATAAATGTGATTGATAATGAGATCTATAAAATTGGGGGAAAGATTCAACATTATTTAAGAACTTTGGGGGCTTGCACAGCACACAACAAATCAGAAATATATGTGTAACATCTATCTAGTTCTCCACACATGCTCTCACTCAATTGGCAAGAAACTCTCAAATTGCTTAAAATCCTCTCAAGCTCATCCCACCTTCAGCAATCAGCAAGTTTGATGAGTTGATCGACTACGCCGGGATCTGCAAGCGTGCTAGTATCTCCAAGTTCGTCCAACTGCTTGGAGGCAATTTTCCTTAGAATCCTCCTCATTATTTTTCCACTCCTTGTTTTTGGAAGTCCAGGTGCCCAATGGATTTTGTCAGGTGCTGCAAAAGCCCCTATCTGAAAGATGTGCAATATTTAATCTCAGAACAGATATCATCATACAACTGCACATGTTTTAAGTCTGCATAAAAAAAGATGAGCCAAGACCTCATTGCCTGTTACTTCTGCATTGTCATTCATATTTGTGTTAAAATTTCCTTGGGAAGGTTTCTAAGATCTTCCTTTTTTTTTTCTCTTTTTACTATTCCAACTTGGAGAGAGATTAGATGTGTATGAAAACAATACAAGAAAGGAGGAAACAAGAGGTCCTCATAAAAGACACACTAAGTAACTGCTCTTGAAGGAATGTTGTCGAATTTCTAGAGGACGATGACAGAGTAGAGGCAATTATAGCACCATGGGAATGAAATATCTTGGAATATGTCATTATCATAAGAACATGTGTACGAAATAAAAGACTGACCTGCTTTCTAACAGTGAGAATAAGGCTTTTCCGGAGCTCTTCGCTATAAGAAACACCATCCACTAGAGTCACAAATGCATAAATGCCTTGTCCTTTGACCTGCAGTGTCAGAATAAAATGATCATGTATACTGGCCAAAGGATTTGTACCAAATAGGTCTAAAATTTTCAAATCCACCAAGCACAAGGGTTACTTTCCCCAGTAATGCTCATACACTCGCAAACTAACAAACTAAAACCAGCTAACCTACCTCATGCTCAACACCAACAACAGCAGCTTCTGCACATTGGGGATGTGAAACTAGGGCAGATTCCACTTCTGCTGTGCCAATACGATGCCCACTGCAAAAAAATAATACCCATGCCCAAAATGCAGCTTCCTTCAGAAGAGACAATGCTAACTTACCGAGAAATTAATTTATGTACCACAGATATATAGATAGTTGTAACTATATAGCTTATGCATATCATAGAAGCATAAAGGAGAAACACTAACTAACCTGACATTTATAACATCATCAACTCTTCCAGTAAGCCAGTAGTATCCATCCTTATCCCTTGAAGATAGAGCCCAACTTAGTATAATTATCATCTTGAACGAATTCATTCTTAAATATGAGCAAAACATCAAACTCTAGGATACATTGATCGGCACCATGACAGACATGAGATAAAGCATCTTGATTTACCTGGTGCAGCCATCGCCACTAAAATAATAGCCAGGGAATGGCTTGAAGTAAGTCGTTTCGTATCTTTCTTGATCATTGTAAAGAGTTCTAAACGCTGAAGGCCATGAGCTTTTCAAGCATAAATATCCACTGCATCCACCTTCAATCTCATTCCCTTTTTCATCCACCAGTACGGGCTACATTTGCAACAAGAAGTTTAATGAAGCAAGAATGATCATTCGTGGTCGGAAATATAAAAAAAAATTGTTGGAAAAAGGTTGATTATAATAGCTGCTCAAGTATTTTTGCATACCTGAACTCCAAAAAAGGGAAAAGTAGCAGAACCCGGCTTCTGAGGCCATGCACCTGGTAATGGGGTAATCTGTGAGAAAAAAAATTACGGTTACTCCTTGAAGAAAAATGAAATATCAGCTACGTATCCAAGAATTGTATGAAATGTACACAATTGCAATTGAAAAAACTTTGTACATTTTAGGAAAAGAGTTAAGCATGCTTGATAAACACCACTAGAAATATCAAATTATTTAAAAATATAGAAAAATTTCACTATCTATCAACAATAATCCGCAATAGATATCTATTGTGGTCTATCGTTAATAAATAGTAAAATTTTTCTATATTTGTAGATATTTTGACTCATTTTGCTATATTTGAAAAGAGCCCTTTCTTAATTGACTAATTAATTAAATATAATATGAATATTTGAAACTGAGATAAAATATTAATTTTTCATATTTAACTATTAATGAAAAGTAATTATTAACTTCTGGTAGTAACTCGGCTTGTTACTTTTATCCATGAATAATTATTAATTGGTTATTAAAAAGTTGGATAATTGCATTAGGTAGCACTTTTAGGGATAATAATTAAGTCTATAGTAACATTTTTAAAAAATTGCAAATATAACAAAATATATCAATGATAGACCCTATCATTGATAAACTCCTACAAGCGATATGGCCTATCACTGATAGCTCCTACACCATTGATATAGTCTATCACTGATAGACCCCCACTGTTGATATGGTCTATCAGTGATAGACTGGTGAATCACTGATAGACCCCTACTAGTGATATGGCTATCCCTGATAGACTTTTAAAGCATAATCTAATTTTGCTATATTTGCAAATTCTTTTACATTGTGTTATATCTGCAAAAACTTTGGACCAGATTGCTATATTTGGAACTGCCCCTAAAAAGTTAACATTTAGGTAACAAACAACGGGTAAAATGGCCCAATTTGAAATGCCTTTGATCCTTTTCGTTCCATATGGAAAATAAATGAAACCAAAATACCATGAAGCCAATTTTTATCAAGAGGCTTATCAAAAAAATAATACTATGAAGTTGTTTGTAATTGAAAGAAAATATACCATGAAACCACCAGTTTCAGTTTGCCACCAAGTGTCTGATATAGGACACCTCGACTCTCCAACCACGTTGAAGAACCACCTACAAGAGATCAATATACATTTTATTTTACATACATCTTTATAATCGAAAGAAAGTTGAGCCTTCGGCTGATAATTCTTTTTTTCTTATTATTTTTCTGATCTTTTTTCTTGGAATAAGCCTAAAATATTGAGATAACTTCGTGAATGTTCAAACCTCCATGCACTAGGATTGATTGGCTCGCCCACACTTCCAAGAACTCGTAAGGATTTTCTAGAGTAGCGAGTAACATGCTGCAGGAAGAGAAAACTTTGAAGTCAGCATACCATTTATGTATATATTTAATGAAGATCATGAGGCAAAGTCTCATTCACAATGGAATAGGATATTAACTCTTGACCGAGGTTTTATCAACTAAACTCAACCGTTACGATAAGTGATAACTAATATAAAAAGATAAACTCAGGAGGGAAAAATGATGATTGCACAAAAAGCAAGATAAAATGAGTTAGGAAAAGGAATTGATATGGCTTCAGATTGGTGACTGCACTGTCCTAATATTCCTCGAATCTAACCGGAAGTAACTGGATTCCCAGTTGTATATGTCTAACCAAGTGGCAAAGTTAAGCAAAAGGGGGAGTTAAACAGAGACCCTCCCCTATTTATTTGTCATTGCCATAGATTATATTAGTCATCCCCTTGTAAAAGCTACAAATCAGGACGTCGTTGAAGGATATCTGGCTCCGGACAAAAAAAGAGTGATCTTATCCATTTTATCAATGCTTCAAAAAATAAGCCCATTCTATCAATGGGATTCAAAGTCTTATCCTTATCATCCTTATTTCATTATATGTCTTTCTAAGCTGAGGTGTATATTTTGTCCAACAAAATTATAAAAGTAACTTTTATGTTAGTGCTTGATTATTTTTATATTTTCTAAAATCATATTTTTGAACTTTAATAGTTGTTTAGCATTCATTTTAACCTGTGGGCAGATATTAATTTTTTCATGACAAGTTTTCCGTATAAAAAATTAATTTTAAGATAAAACATACTATCAAATTTTCCATATAAAAAAAAAATTGATTTTTAAGATGGAACATTTTCCGGGGTGCAAAGGATTCTGATTCTGAAAAAAAATAGTTAAACTGCAAAGTACATTTTATAATTTACTATTTTTTTTGGATTTGGGTGTGTATCAACTAAATACTTTCGACATTTGATGCAGCTCGACTAAAAAATCCTCAATTTCAGGTCAAACCTTCTAGATCGCCTCAGTTTAAAAAATGATCTCCATAAATCTTAGATATTGGGTGTGAAAACCACCACAATCGATAGATTCCTTGAAATCAAATAATGGAAAAGTCTTTCATGCAAATCCTTTGTGTTTTTGTTCAATTATTTCATCATCAAGAATTCGTTTCTTATCTTAAAAAACAAATCTACCCAGCAGAATATCGGTGATATCTTTGTGCAAATTTGATTCTAAGCGGAAGCCAAGAGTTGTATAGCTAGTTGGAGAGAGCGTAAGAAATTAACGAATTTTCAGTGAAAAACTAAAAAGCTTGAGAGACGTGCTTGCTAAGGCTGGTTTCACTTCCAACACAACTAAGAGCCATAAAGAAGCTAAAAATGAACTCCATCCACAAGAATCTTTAATCTTCAGTCAATTAGCTTGAGAGAGGTCCATCTCTATAGCTTTACACCTATACCTCCCTCCTTACAAATTGGAGAGGTCTTATGTAATGAACTAATTGAGGATCAAAGTTAATAAAAATAAAACAAAGTTGTATGCAAAAGAAAGAACTTCAAGGAGAAGGACCCAGATAAAGAAACTATATTAGCTCAAAGCTTAGTCATAATAAAAGCTCTACGAGGATGAGAAAAATAACCCAAGGACCCAGATAAAGAAACTATATTAGCTCAAAGCTTAGACATAATAAAAGCTCTCCGATGATGAGAAAAATAACCCAACTCTAAGTGTTCAAAGACTATGGAGATGTATTAAGACAAATATTTTCCCACATCTCCTATCGCACATAAATATTTTCATAAGTTTTTTTTTTTTTTTTTTTTACTTTAGCTCCACAACATATGGGATTAGAAATTCAAACCTATGATTATTGATTCTTAGATAGAGTATATGTCTAAACTAGTTGAGCCATGTTCAGATTGGTTATATTTTCAAAATGTCCTACAAATGAGAAAGACTAAAAAGGTTCTTTAAACACCTCCACAATATCACAAGTTAGATGTTATTAGTGTCATACAGCCATATTATTATTATCTTTTAGTGTAGTAGCAACCATAACCAATTTTGAAATTGATTCCGCCATCATTAGAAATATAAGATTAGATTCATGACGTACCTCATTCCCTTCACGCATGAGGGACCGTACCAATGTTGGAGCCGTATAGAATATTGTGACCTTATACTTATCTACTATGTCCCAACAGCGTCCAGGATCAGGATAATTTGGAGCCTGCAGCAGGAAAGTTTCCGTTTATTGTCAAGACTTCAAATATTTTTTAGGTATACACAGAATATATGTAATGCTAGAAAGTAGAAACAAGCATACAAACTAGATGAATGTGCTTGTTAAATATATTGACTCATCGACTCTTAACACTCCTAGTGAAACTGAGCCTTCTTAAAATACTGTGAAAGCAAGAAATATACAGTACTTCCCCAAAGTCCCACTATGAAAACAAACCCTAGCCCAGAAGGGTTCTGACATGAACAGGGTTGTCTTACATTCTACTCATAATGATGGTGAGCATCATTTATTAAATTAAACGAGTTGTGTTTCAAAAATTTAAGGCAGAATTCTTCTTCAGTTTGAGCTTCTCTGGGAACCCACATAACATCTTGAGTTCCTATTTCACGGGGCATATATTTTCCAATATGAATATTCGATCCATATGCATTTATAATGCATGAACGCAAATGAAAATTATTCTTCATTTGTTATCAATTATCATTATCCTCATCGATATTTTCATTAGAACAAACTTCTCCCAACTAAGCCCTTATAATACATACATACTTATACACATACATATACACACAATATCCAATTACTTGTTTCGTTCCCTTTGCAAACAAAACATTATCCAATTATTTAAAGGAGAAGTATTAGACAATTTTACAAGTACCACAAAGGCCTGTAGAATGTATACTTTCCAATAGTTCATTGTGATTGCCTATCTT
This sequence comes from Citrullus colocynthis, assembly GCA_031780015.1. Classification (NCBI taxonomy): domain Eukaryota; kingdom Viridiplantae; phylum Streptophyta; class Magnoliopsida; order Cucurbitales; family Cucurbitaceae; genus Citrullus; species Citrullus colocynthis. Next base: position 1,282,976 of record QLSR01000372.1, read on the forward strand.
ATCTTCAAAACTTCTTAATTTCTTCTCTTTCAAGTTTACCATAGAACTACAATGATAGAAATCATGCTAATAATTTATTTGGTTTTTACATCTTGAGTCCCTTATAAACTAAATCAGTACGTCTTCAAATATCGACATCCATCAGAAAGACCCAGTCAAGGTCAAAGGTCCCCAGGCATTTATTAATTACTTCAAATGATCAAAGGCAAAAAAAACTCTTTGTTAATCAATTTAATTTACGAATGGATTTTTCTCTTTTAAAATATCAAAGGCCAAAGAATATTGAAATAGTTGATCTTTTACCCCTTCAAAGACAATAACACTAGCTCCATTGAGCAAAGGCCCGTATGTGACATAGCTGTGCCCAGTGATCCAACCACAGTCAGCTGTACACCTAAAATCAGAATAATAGATACTTCATGAAACCATAAACATAGATGTACGTTGAAGGAGTCTTAGTTTCGGCAATACCAGTACACGTCAGATGGTTTGTAATCAAATGCATACTTGAAAGTTGTTGCAGTATATACCATGTATCCTCCAGTTGTATGAAGAACACCCTTCAAAACTTATATTTTAATTTTTCCAGTACAAAGTAAAAAGGAAACACTAAATGATGGAAAAGGTTTACCTTTGGCTTTCCAGTACTCCCACTAGTATAAAGCAGGAAAAGTGGATACTCTGCGTCAACCCACTCCACCGTACATGTGGTTGGATATGTAGGCACAATATCCTGAATATATTACAAACCAAAACCAATTCTTAACACCTCTACAAAAACAGTCAGTGTTGCAACCCAAAAATATAAAATACAAATTTACAGGTCTTGTTAAGAAACTTGTGAAATTCATGAATTAAATACCTAACAAGATATTCCCTTAATGCCTCAAAAAATCTAAAGATGAAAAATATACAATTCTTTTCAGGATTCATTAACTAATGAGATAGGGTTTCGTAATTAATATGGTAGAAAGACCATGGAGAGAAAAATTACATTTGTATATCTATGTTGATGACATGCAGCAAATACACATGTCAGCATTCAATATTTAATGAAAATTCATTAGCATGAGGTAGGATATACAAACCTGCCACCATATATCCCTCCCTTCCTTCCATTTAGTAGATTCTCTCTTTAGCGCTGGCTCATTCTCATAGGTAAGGCACGTTGCTACAGGAAAAGCCAAAGAGATCAAAAAGGTTAAAAGGAAGAGAGGAAAAATGCAGAATAGCAAGATTATCCAGCAGATAAACACCATAGAAGATTTGATAGTTTGATGAATTTAATTATCTTTGATGCTTTTTTCTTGGCGTAAATGTAAACACCATTTTTCTTATTATAGCCAAACTTGTTTCCTTTCAAATTCGAGAGCTTTTTTGTAATAACCAATTATTTCAAAAATGTGTATCATTCAGGAAATTTTCACAACCCTCTTTTCTTAAATTGATTTAATAGGAGTAAAATTATTTACAGAAAAAGAAGAAAAAAAACGGTCGTATTTCCTAGTACTTGCTTCAAACTTCCTAGTACTAAAGAGTGGACCTAATGCCTACATAAGAAAGCTGATTACAAACAGGAAGTTCTTGCAGCACTTAGTCTTTGACTGTTCGTGTTCAAGCTACAAACAGGAAGTTAAAATTCCGATACAGTGCCATTGCGAAGTAATGTTCTAAAAAGATTAAATAAACACATATAGAAAAATAGTTATAATAACAAAAATCAACTTCAAAAATCCCCCACCTACAGAGACTGCATTTTGTGCTGATTCTATGAGAGCAGCATCTACAATGTCTTTAAGGTAAATAACTTTAGAACCCCGTTTAACAGCATTGCAAGTAATCACAATTTTTGGTTTGCAATCTATGATTCTTTGAGCGAGAGATTCCGAAGAAAACCCCGCAAAAACAACCTGAAAGAAAAAACTTTCACATATAAATGAAAAGCAATTGATGACTTAATAATCAAAGAAAATCCAAGGTAGGAAGATAGGGAGTAAAGTTGATCCATACCGAATGAACAGCACCAATTCGAGCACATGCAAGCATGGCAACAGGAAGCTCCATTAGCATAGGCATATAAATTACAACAGCATCACCTTTTCTGACCCCATTATCTTTCAAGAAGTTCGCTAGCTTTGACAGATGGATAAGGTCAAAGTCAGGTCAAAACAGCCATAACAATGTCTGGGTTTGTTCTACTTCAGAAATCTAACACAGCTTACGGGAATTCGTAGTGAAACAAAAACATAGAATTTATTTAAGAAGGTGCAACAACCTGACAAACTTTGTGTAGAAGCTCAATGTAAGTTAAGGTGCCATCAAAACCAGGCTCATTTCCTTCCCAGTAAAGAGCAATCTTTTCCCCAAGTCCAGCCTCAATATTTCTATCAAGGCAGTTATAACAAATGTTGGTGATTCCACCTTTAAACCACTGCTCGTGACGGAGAAATTATTAAAAGAAGAAAGTAATATGAGTGATCTTGTAGATTTAATGATAAAGATAGCAAGGAAAAATCATCAGAATTTAGGCTCACCTCTATCTTGATTTCCCCTTTTCGGACATCAAGATTCTCAGAATAGACTTGCTGATCCCATTTCTGTTTCCAGAAGAACTCGGAAGACGCAATGTCGGACCAAAATCCAGCAGGATCCTCAATGGACCTTTTGTACATCTCCAAATACTGATGAAGAAACATAAATAGAATTTAAAAAGGAGATGATCGTCAAACCAATCCAATCCAGATTTGAAATAAATACGTGAAGAGAGACGAGACCTGATGGTAGGAGGAAATATGAGCGTTGGAAGAGAATTGATCATTAGGTAAAATAAGTTGATCATCTTCGGTAGCAAGAGACTCCCCGAGGACGGCGGCATTCAGTCGAGGTATCTTACGAGCAGCCGATGAATCCAACGCGGCCACATCCGTGAAACCACCCATGGATAAGTTCTTATCCCGCTGGCCGTGGCCGTGGACGTCGCCGTGGGCGGCCCTGGTTCTGGTAAGCGAGCAAGAAAATCCGGAGAGGGATGAGGAGAGGAAAGATCCCGCAGAGAGAGAGCGGAGGAGAGAACGAGTAGTAGTAGTAATAGTAGAAGTAGTATTAAAGTAAAGATAGTTATGAAAAGTATTGATGTGACGCTCCTTACAGCTACGGAAATTGGGATTGGTATGATCAGATTTAATGCCAGCGGCGGCGGAAGGGAAGAGGATTCCGGGATTGGAGAACGCCGGAAATGGACGGGCGGCGTTACAAGAAGAAGTTGCAACAGGATTCAACATTCTTAATTATGGTAAGCTCTTTATTTGGAATTTTTTAGTAAATAATATTATAATTAGAATGAGTATAGTCGTGGGGTTCTTAATTCATCTCCATCTCAACCAAAGCTTGTTGCCTTTCATCAATTTACCTGGGAATACCAAAATATCTGTTGTTTGTAGTTTTGTAGGATTATCAATTTTTAAAAAAATAAATAAATAAATAAAAGCAAAATATCTTTTGTAGAATTATTGGGAGAGGCCATTTTACTTGTCTTTTTCTTTTCTTTTCTTTTCTGTTTTCGAATTTTTCAATTCTAAATTCTTTTTCCTTATATCATTTTGTTGTTTTTTTTTTTCTTTTTCTTCTTTCCTATTTTCTACTTTTTTGAATTTTTTTAACTCCAAACTCCTTTTCCTTTTCCTTTTTCTTTTTTAAGGTTTTTCTTCTATGCCTTGAGAATATTACAATCTTTTCATTCAGACTCAATTTGATAATAAAAATAAATAAAAGGATAAGTAGAAGATTTTGATTTTGGGAGGAAAATAAATAAAAATTTGTTGAGAGGAGAAAGGAGAGCTAACCTTTTAGTTACCATGGGATCAATTCTGACGCCAAGTCAACGCTGAAGAAAGAGAAAAAACTGGAGGACTGATTCCATTCTACTAGTTTGATTTTTAAAATTAAAATTAAAAAGAAAAGAAAAAAAAAAAAAAAAAGCTTTTTGGGAAAAGAGAGAGGCAGAAGAAGAAGGCACATGAAGACAAAATAGAATTTTTGTTTTTCTCTTATAAATCCGACGGCGGAGGGTGAACCAAAATTGGAGATCCGATCCGTGGATGAGGGCGGAGATAACTAAATCGTAAAGGTAGTATTTTAAGATGGTAAATGAGGAACGCATTTCAATGCAAACAGTTTCTTAATGGTGAAAGGCGTTGTTAAACTAATAATTTTATTCACTACTATTAAATTGTCATAATTACCTTTTAAACTCTAAAATATACTCTAAAACTTGCTAAATCATTTAGAAATACCTCTTTAATCATCCCAAAAAAAAAAAATTAATATTTAATTTTACATTTTTAAATATAATTTTATTTCATTAAATTTGTCAAAATTTAGCATAATTCAATTGACATATAAATGTACTAGCAACTACGAGATATATGATTCAAATTACCTTATCTCCTATTATAATAAGAAAAAATTATATCATCAAAATTAATTTTAAACAAAAGATGTTTTCAAAAATAGAAAAATGGTTGAAAATAATTACAAATATAACAAAATTTTACTTTATATATGTGCTAGACTGCGAGAGGCTCATATAGATATCAATCACTTTACTAGACAGACATGGATAGATGTCTATCTAGATATATCGCGATTTATCGTAGATAAGAAGTAAAACTTTGTTATATTTGTAAATAGTTTGACTTTTTTTTATTTATAATAATTTTCTTTTAAATAAAAAGTATGTTTTAGAATTATTTTACAATTAAAAACTACAGTATTACAATTTCAAACCTCGCTTTGATAATATAAATTGATATACTCATGAAAGTGTAAGATCTAAATTGATGCACTTATAATTTAATTTTAGCCAAAATTACATTGTTTTGAATTTTTCTTTTAGAGAGATGGACAACCCCTCCTCAAAATAAATTAGAATTTTATCACTCTTTTAATATAAATTTAAATGTGACTTTTTTTACCACATAAAAATATACTATTTGATATTTTTTTAAAACCATCCCTAAAGTAGGGTAATAGTTGTAATTACATCTTCAAATTTTTAATTATAAAAATTAAGTCCTCAAATTTATAAAAGTATTGAAATTTATAATTATTAGTTTAGATTATGTATGGGGGCCAAGCAAGGTGGACAACTGGCGGGATGGACACTCAAACTTACAACATTTGTAGAAATTGGACTCCCAAATGATAAAAACTTAGAAGATGGTTCAATTTTTATAATTTGAACGTCCAATTTTTTACCAATATTGTAAGTTTGAAGGTCCAATTTTAACATTTTTATAGTTTGAAAGCTCAATATCTACTATTGAAATTTTGAGAGTGTAATTATAACTACCGCCAACCCTATTATTAAAGTGTCATAATGACCTTTACAACTCTGTTTATGTCTTTAGAGTTTCTAAAGCCTTTATTAAAAATAAAAAATAAAAAAAAATCTAAGAATTATACATTTTTTTGAAAAAATGCAAAAATCATAGCAGATATAAACAAATTGTGAAGAAATGCACATAAATTTATAAAATATTAAAATAAGATCATAATCAATATGAAATAAAATTTTAAAAATGGATTTGGAAAACAGAGATTAAAGTATATATTTAGTTTGAGAGTGATTTTGAAATAGTTAAAATCACTTTTGTCTTGTTTAAAATTATTTCAAAATACATGTTTATTCATTCAAAATCAATTCAATACTTAAGCTTACACTTTTAGACGTATTTTTCATACTATTAAATTTAATTTTGAATTATTAAAATTATTTTATAAATAACTTTATTTTTAAATGACAAAACTGTTAGAAATATTTTAAATATAGCAAAATGTATTTATCTATTAATGATACATAATAAAAAATAATAAAAGTAATTTTAAAAATGCTAAATGTATTGTTATTTAAAAATGCTAAATAATAAAAGTGCATTTAAAAATGATAAAAGTTGATTCTAACTATTTTAGAATCACTCGCATTTACTTTAAGACCTTTGAAGCTACGTAGTAATAAAAAGATAATAAAAAAGATTTGAAGATACACTAGACCTTCAATTTAGTAATAATAGTCACATCAATAATTAGTCGTTTAAAAACTTGATATTGAAAGTTATATTAAAATAAAGTTATTGATACTAAGAAACAAAATAGCTAATTGTCAACCTGAAGTATAATGCCCCGCACCATCATTAAGGTATTTTCGTAATTTTATAATGTTATTATATTTTTGCTAATTGATAGATTATTAAAATTATGTTCAACATCCTTTGAAAACTTAATTTTAAATAATTGTGAGTTATTAAACTTAATTGATATATAACTTTTTATCAAAGTCGATTTCAATACAAATGATTATTATAATTTTAGAAATTCACTCTAAATATTACTGACTTCTTTAATTTATATTTAGTCATTTGAATATTAGAACGGAGACATATGCAAAATTTGTTATCTCAGTGAAAATGTAATATTAAGTTGGTGTATGGTCTTGTTATTTAAGAATATTTTCAAAAATAGAAAATTTTTTAAAAATAATTACAAATATAACAAAATTTTACTTTCTATATACGATAAACCAAATAAACATCTATCACTTTACCACATAGACAAGGATAGATGCCTATCTGGGTCTATCGTGATCTATCACTGATAGAAAGCGGAATTTTGCTATATTTATAAATGGTTTGATATTTTTTTATTTGTAATAATTTTCCCGTTATTTACGATTTTAGTTATGTGTAACTTCTTGTCATAATTTTTTAATTAAATTAATAAAAATGTAAAACAAGATCATTAAGGAATTAAAAATATACGAGTTGAACTTTATTCATTGGTGCTTGTTTAAAGATGGTACATAGGAATAAGAAGAATTTTTGTTATAACTTAACCTAACTTCAACCATAGTATAGTTTCTTTAACTCAACCTTTTAAGCTTTTGCTCTATGGTCATTAAGATTGCATTGGTAGTCATTAAGATTGCCCAGTCGTCCCCGTTCGAGTTGCCGTGGGTTGTCATCGCCAGCAATGGTAGTCCTTGGAATCTTGGATCTTGGGTAAGATTGCATTATTTGGTTGATTTCTTGGCGGTTCTTGTTTACCCATTTAATTTTTTTTGTTTGGTTGATACCCATCACGTTTTGGTGTTCGATTGAAGTTTTAAAACGTTGTCAAGCTCGATTAGAGTTAATATCGTCATAATTTTTTGTGAGTATTTTAGGTTCCAAGGCTATTTTGGATTATCTAACAATGTTGTAAATTCGAGTTCTAACCCCCAAATTGTTGTGTTGATTCAGGGATGTGTGGAATTGGGGGTTTAGAGTTGGTTCTCAAATTAAGCTCTATTGTAGGTGAATCTATGTTGAGGTTATTTAGGATTGAGTCCAACATTGAGGTTTAGGCCCTAAAGTACCTAAGTAAATTTTGATTTACGCATAGGGTCGACTCAAGGATTTTATTCAAGATAAAGAGAAGTTTGGGCTGCTAATTATTTGGACTTAATCTCGTGGTAAGTAATCTTACTACTAGAACAGCTTTTGTGTCAAACAATAAATTTTAGCATGATGCTGTTGGTTTCTTTGAGGTCATTTATGTTAGGTTTTATGCCCTAAAACTCATAAATTGTAAATGTAATAATTTGACCGTAATTAAATCATTAATAAAGAGTTATTGATGTGTTACTTCAATAAGCGTTATTGATTGTTTTTGTTTGTTTTGTCTTAAAAACCCTAAATCCAATAAACTAACATCCTAGGTTGTTTTATGAGTCTTGAACTGTATCTGGGAACATACGAAGATCAATGTTCAAGATACAGTCTAAAGGATCTATAGTATAGGGATAAGGCTAGGTACCTTATCCTGGTGACACTATGGATACGACCCACTTTGTATTTGATACAAACGCAATGATCTAACGCATTCGTGTTGGTGACATGCGAGTGGAAGTATCCTATGCAATAAGTTTGTATAAGACCGGACCACAAGATAGTAATCACCAGATGTAACTCCGTTGACTAGTTAGGTTTCTATTTCAATAGGATGACCTAAGCAACTTAGTCTTAATCTTGAGTATATTATGAACTCCTGGCTACAGGGGATTGTCCTTTGATTTGTATGGGTGAGAGTGACCGTTTGCCGACTCAATATCCCTACCATCTTGGGGACAAGACTGAGTGGGGAGTTGGGACATAAATATACAAGATAGAACTTACTCATTTCCGTTTTTTAGGGTAAGTAGATAATTCTTCTCTTAAATGGTGTCTTCGGGACTTGAACAAATAGCCCTACCTTCTCACTGGCCCGAGAGGGATTTCTGTTTAATGGTTGGACCATAAACAGGTTGTTCATTAGAGAAGCACTAGTACATAAGGATTTAGAAGTAACCTAAGGGTTAAACGGTAATTTGACCTAGCTAGTGTTACGAACACTTGTGAAGGACTAATTTGCTATTATTGGTCTATATCCATGGACACAAAAATATATCTACAGTGAGAAAAGTGCAGCTGTGGATCTTTAGTAGAGTGTATCCACAGTTAATGAATATTAATTAATGTGGTTAATGAGTTTAGCCGATTAATCTCACATCGATGGAGCTTCTGATTGTAGGTCCATAAGACCCCTTTGCTAACTACGGATCAACAAGAATCAACTATCTTGAAAGAAAAATTTGAAATGTTCAAATTTATGAGGGAAAATATTAATTGTATTGGATTCAATTAATGGCATGATTTATTATAAATTTTATTTGAATGTGATTCAAATTATAACTTTATAATATGGAGAATCAAATTATTTGAATATGATTCAAATAATTAATTGTTTATTTGGATAAAATCCATATAAATAAATAGAGGAAGAATTAATTAATTAGTTTGAATTAGATTCAAATAATTAATTATTTAATTTGGATGAGATCCAAATTAAAGATTCTGCAGAAAATAGATAGAGGGAGCATTAATTAATTGATTTGAATTGGATTAAAAAAATTAATTATTTAATTTGGATGAGATCCAAATCAAAAATTTTACAGAAAATAAATATTTAAATAAGATTTAAATATTTTAAACCATTTAATAGAAATTATTTGGGTAGATATTTATTAATATTGGATACTATTAAATATTTGATTTAAAATCTCGGGCAGAGGGTTTATCCTAATAGGATTAGGAGTAACTCATAGAGTTCTATAAATAGGACCCTTGGGAACCTTTATAGAATACTCTCTAAGAGAATAATCTCTACGATTACTCTAAAAATTTTCTTCTACTAATTCTCTCAATTTTCTTAGAAAAATTCTAAGAAAAATTTTCTTCCCATTCTTTCAAAGAAGCGGTTCCCACAAACCGGATCCTTACTAGAGTCATAGCGAGGAAGATCTCTTGGTAAAGGAAGACTACAAGGAGAAGACTATCGATTCGAGAATTATAGATTGGGCAAGGTATGGTGCTTAACCTTTTCTTTATTTTTTTGTATTTTTAATTCTTTCAATAAATCAAAAAACGTGATCACACGCTTTCGTCGGGAATTCAATTCCCTTCAATTTATATGTTTTGCATGTGTTTTAAATGATTTAAGAGAACATGAGCACGATAATGTTCACATGTATATGTTTCGTTGCTTCATGTATGATATCAATCATGTTAATATGGTGATAATTACTCTCCTACCCATAGATGTGTATTCACAGAGGTTTTGTGTTCCTTCGGGATCACCAGAGGTGTTATGTTCCTTCGGGATCACCAAAGGTTTTGTACTCCTTCGAGATCACCAGAGGTTAAGTCTATCCTTCGGGATCCACCAGAGGCATGTGTTTCCCATCGAGATTCACTAGAGGTTTGTGGATACAACTCTCCTACGATAGGACAAGTTTAATTGTTCACTCAGATAGTTATGTATGAAAAGCGGAGTATGCATGTCTCACTAGCATGTAGCATTTATGGGGCGTAAATGCATAGCCTGACCTCGATAATAGGGTTACTTACTGGATATTTATATACTTACCGTTTTCTTATGTTATGGTTTTTAGATAAGGAAAAGGATGCACCGACAAATGACATGAAGAATCCGTGAGGATGCCATGAGACCAGAAGTAGCTTCCACATAGTTGATATGTTTTAATCTAGTCTTAGGTGTCCAAATTATCTGAAATCTCTTAGCATTTTTGTTAAAACATTTTTTTTTTTATAAATTTATGATTTTAACTATTTTATCATAGGGGTACCCCGAACTAAGGTTTTATGTTATTTGAATTTTTGTTTTGATTAAGGTGTTTTACTTTATAAAATGATTGATTCCTTTTTGCTTAAGTTGAAAAGAGTCGCTTTCAAGTTATGTGTGCATGAAGTAATGGCTTTTTAGGAGTCTTAAAAAGTCAGTCGTTAAAGTTGGTATCGGAGCCCAAGTTTTTGGTTCTATAGGTTCTATAGATTGACTTACTATGTAAGTCCAGAGTGTCCTTACGACCATTAATGAATTCTTCACCATCGCCAGGTATGCTTTCTAAGTATATGTTCCTAGTAGAATATGCATGAAATCTTGCTAGAGTTACTACTTAAATAGACATATTACTTTTAATAGGGAACTAAATAGAAAGTATTTGTGTATGTGTCACACCCCCCCCCTTCTAGATTACCTTCCTAACCTAGGAGTTGGTGCAACCTACTCAGATACACGTCATCTTATATCTTGAAACACAATTCAATACCAGATCAAATGTACAAAACTTTATGCTAGTGAAACATTATAAGGTAAACATACGTTTTACATAAAGTTTCTCAGCTCATAATTTATCATAAATGTGTATTTGTTCAGCATACAGTACAAAACCCACACTCGTTATGCCACAAGGATCACATATGACAAAATATGTACTTAGACTGAATATTTACAACTATCCCAGAGAACTAAAACCAAGTAAGCCCAGACGAGAATCTTCTGTAGGCTAGGCGTCCCGGACACGCTCGCTACCTGAAACGAAAACAATAAACAAGAAAGCGTGAGCTTAAAGCCCAGTGAGTGACTAAATTATCAATCACAATTTAATCCCTAAGTTAATGCTAATCATAAAACTACTATGTAGCTTATTAGTACAGATTATTTGGTCACTCGTGCCATTTAACAAGATGACATAAATATTTATCTAATAAGCAGCGGAGCAGAGCTCAACGCTATTAACCTCATAATTCAATTACTAGTATTCATACATTATATGCCTTCACATTTCGTCCCTTGGTGTTTTCAACTCTTAAGTGCTTTCTCATTTTGTCCCTCAGCACTGAGTTTCATTATTAATTCATTGCTCAAGTGTCTTCACTCATGGTCCCTCAGCACTGAGCCATCATACACTGGTTTCCATATGCCTTCCCACAAGGTCCTTCGGTATTGGAAACTATCTCAATCAATTTCACTAGTGCCTTCTCTCATGGTCCCTCAACACTGTGTATCATATATCATATCTCCATAGGCCTTCACACATGGTCCTTCGGCCGTGGTTTGCATTTAGATAACACACATACAGGAGTTCATATATTACCCTTATTTTCACTTGCGCAACATTAAAGATAATCCTTGGATAAATTAGAAAGTCACTCACGATTTGTCTTCGGCCCCGAGCGGATTATATGCTTTTTCGAGCTCTTCTTGGCCTGTAAAAATACATTTCTCACATTAAGTTTCCTTTGAACTCCTTTTTCATAATCATTAAGTATGCTTATCAATAACTAGCGAACTCTATGTCAGTAGCGAGACTACCAGCGAAATTCACACTACTGGGTACTATACTAGCGAAACCGGAGTGAACTAAACTAGCGATATCACCTTAAGGAGCGATAACTAACAAGACTTCAGCGAGAGTTGTGAGACGCAGAGCTCCTTTGCGTTTATCAACGACACTCATTCCGCTGCTCACTCTCTATCTCCTTAGCGATTTCACTGTCTAGCGACACTTGATATCATAGTTTTCCTTCCTTCCCTTCAAACTCTTCCTTTATCCTGCTAAAAACCACCTTAAAAACCATATTACAGCCAAAATCATAACTCCCCTTCTTCTACAATCTTGTAAAGTAGTGAGTTTCCTAGCTTACCTCAAAATTTCGGACCATGACTCGTCTTCATTTGAGAATTATTCCCAAATAACTTCGGCTGCCTTGATTTGCTTAACAGTCAACTCCGCTTACTTCTTCCTAGAGATTAACACATTTTTGTTTGGATTTAGCTTAAACATCCTTCATGGAAGTTGCAAAGAATTGACTCAACTTACTAACCTCAAAATTTCAGTTTCAGCTTCAACGTTCTCGGTTCATTCTCTTTCAAATACCGATTGGTGTCCAAATCTATCAGTAACAATCAAGCTTCTAGTTCCAACTTCAAAATCATCATGAAACTGATCTGATTTCTACTCGAATTCGATATAAGCACCTTTTTCTACCTCTCCTCGTTGTTCGTCTGCGAAATGGAGTTAATCTGAGTTCGAAAATATATCAAAAAAGGCTTAATTATTCGATGCACTCCTTTATATGTCAATATAAATCATCGACTTACCAGCTCTAACATCATCCTCCTTCTAGACTTAGCCAACGCAACCTTCCACGCATGGCTTTGGCAACACATAGTCTCAACTTACTATGCCACTGATTGCTCAACGCCGAATAGCCGATTACTGTATGGCCCTCTCGGCCACTTTTCTATGCTCGACGCATACCATCCTTCAACGCATAGGCCTTTCCAACGCATAGCAATGCCAATTCCTAGCACTTAGCCTTCAACACGTACTTCTATTCACGCATATTGCACCCTTCTTCTTTCACATCAACTTCCACGCCGAGCTGCCTTCTTCAATGCATGCCTACCAGCGGCCACTCTTGGCAGCTTAGACATACCTCCAACACATGATCACCCATCATATGACCAATACTTAACCATTTTTACTCTCCCACAACTTGGCCAATTTTCTTTACTCGCCTGCCCCATAATTCTTCTGACTTACCTTCTCTCAATAACAAGTACAGGGATTACAGTATGTATATTAGGAAATGGCTCGAAAAAATAGAGGAGGCGGAAAGGGTAGGGACGCAGAAATAGGAGAGAAGCATTACAAAACCCTCAAGTCCAAAATCCTGTAAATGAGGACCTTTAGCCTTAAGACCCTCTTGCACCACAAGAACCCCTGTAGCCACAAGATGCTTCTGGGTCAAGGGATCAAGGAATTGAAATGAGAAGGCGAAACCGTAATGTACCAGTGTCGCCTCAAACACCAACCTCATTTGTGGCTTAGGGTGATTTTGCTACAATTTTAGCACAGATTGGAGAAACTGTCACTGCTACCTTAATGAGCAGGATTTAAAAAATAACACAAGCAGTTGTGGCAAAACAGTTATCTCGGCAGTTTCCAACTCCACAGTTGCCTCATGTGTCCAAGGAATGGGCGTCATAAACCTCTATCTGACAATCACATAAAATTTATAATTCACAGAACCAACTACTTATACTACTGAGTAGCACAAGTGGCAAGTTCGAAGTCGAACCACAGGGAAGCTCAAATGTAGTTTCAAACTAATTAGAATTTCTAGCTAAAGTGAAAACGGGAGGGGGGAGGGGTTGGAATGGATGAGAATTTTAAGCGGGGAAAATAAAGTGTGAGAATGTACATTGCGGAAAATTAAAGTGCAAGAAAGTAAAACAAGCGTAGCTTAGCAAATAGGATTCACCCAGTTGTTTGATTTGTTCATCAGATTTTCATAAAAGAGTTCTCGTGAATTAATGTGCTTAGCCAAATTGCCTGAAAAGACCAAGGTAAGCGCTCTGGTTACCAATTAATTACTCAATTAAACTAGATGCTCAATTAACTAGGTTTAATAGCATCCATGGAAATCTTACATATACCTTAATTTATTCTTAATTAGACTAGTTGCCCAATTGCTTGGGTTGGATAGCATCCATAACAAGTAAACCACCACATTAAGCTAGATAGGTTCAACTAAGACGATTAATAACCCAAATAGCCCTAAGTTATTAACCAATTGCGTTCTCGAATTATCCTAGTCATGCAATGTTGTAAAAGGGCTATTCTAAACAACCTAAAATTTACAAACAAGCATGCTTCAAATTTACTACTTGAGATTAAAGCAACAACAAGAAGCACAACATGTATCAAACTCTAGCCTAGCAAAGAATACATGAAGATTGACCAAATCAAGCATACATTCTAAGCATAGATTATAAAACAAATCCAAGAACCACAAAGATTCTATGAGAAACTAGAAATTAAACATAAATCCTCAAAATCAAACAATGGGTTTCACCTAGCCCTAAGCTAGAATACTTACCCTTGGCCTTAAATTCGGTCCAAGATAAGCTTTACAACCATAAAATACTCCAAAGATGCAAGAATTACATAGGGAAGGAGAAGGGGGGAGGAGAAAGTGGGATTGGAGGCTGAAAGTCCAAGTTGTCTACCCTAAAATGGGAAAAAATTCCTTTTATAAAAAGGAAAAAATATCTTTGCGCTCTGTTAGAGCGTTGCTACACTCTAGGTAGAAGTCGTAGCGCTAACCTTAAGTGTAGTCGCACACGCCCTTATTTTCCATCAAAGTTTGGAGTGTAGCTGCTCTCCAAGGGAGCGTCGCTATGCTCTTGCCAAATTTGCTCTTTGCCTTTGAGCGTAGCTGCGGTCTGCTCTATGCTGGCCCCGTAGGCATTTTCGTCATTTTCTTCTTTCTTTTCATGGTTGATGCTCCAGAGCTCTGTTTTGGTTCGTGTTTATCCCGTTTCAACTTCAATCATATGCTCTACCTCTTAGGTGCTCAAGACCTACAAAATAGCATAATAAACACATAAAATCCATGAATAAGCCCGAATTAAGCTAAGGAAAATAGCACTTTTATGGTGCTATCAGTGTCGGAGCAACAAGTTCCATCACAGCAAGTGCAAACTCAACACCAAAACTATTAGGGCCTGTCCCCTAAAGCTAAACATTTGAGAGACTTTAGGAAATACAACCCTCGT
Source organism: Citrullus colocynthis (assembly GCA_031780015.1). NCBI lineage: Eukaryota > Viridiplantae > Streptophyta > Magnoliopsida > Cucurbitales > Cucurbitaceae > Citrullus > Citrullus colocynthis. Next base: position 1,297,976 of record QLSR01000372.1, read on the forward strand.
ACCTTTGATGGGTCATTAAAGGACCCTACAAAGGCTAAGATTTTGTTGTCCTCCGTCGAGACTATTTTTTGCTATATAAAGTGTCTGTGGGACCAGAAGCTTCAGTGTACAGTATTTGTGTTGACGGATAATGCATAGATCTGGTGACAATCAGCGGAGAGATCGGCAGTTAGCAATGGAGGGTCGGTTACTTGGGACCAATTCAAGGAACAATTCTATGAGAAGTACTTCTTCACCAACACAAGATACAATAAGCAGGTGGAATTCATGAACTTGAAGCAGGGACCTACGTCTGTGGAGGAGTATGAATAGAATTTTACCAAGTTGTCCAGCTTTGCTTCTAAGGTGGTGGCCATAAAAGAGGACAATACATAGAGATTTGTCTAGAGTCTGACGAATGGACTGAGAGGCCTCGTGCAAGCTGATGAACTCGGTAGTTATGCAACAGCGTTTTGTGCAACAATGAGTATTGCTTCCCAAACAGGGGAGGAGTACGTGAGAACCCTAGTACTGGGATCCTTCTCGGAGTAGAAGAGGAAGGCAAGCCAGAAAGCTTCAAAACCTTCTCAAAGAAGTTGGAGTTCAGATAGACCGATACAACATTATAGGCAACCATCTTCGAAATCAAATTTGGTAGAAAAAGATAAGCCAATTTGTAGCTCTTGTGGGAAACGTCACTAGGGGCGTTGTCTAGCCGGTACGGTCCTTTTCTTTCCGTGTGGCCAAGAGGGGGCACATGTTTGATAAATGCTCAAAAAGAGGAACAACTGATAGTAAAGGCCAACACACGAGCTTTTACCGCGAAAGTTCTAACAAGTCACAGCAGCAGTATGACCGAGTGTACACTACAACTCAGCGAGAGGTGATAAGTCAGGCATGGTGGTGACAGGTACACTCCCTATTCTGTGACATTATGCCCTAGTATTGTTTGGCTTTGGCTCGTCACATTTGTTTATATCATCTGTGTTTGTAAAGCATGCTATGCTAGAATTGGAGCATTTGCATTATGCTTTATTGGTTTCTACTCCATTTGGAGAAATTATGTTAGCAAGCGGAAAAAAAAGGCATGTTAGATAGTAATTGCAAACCACGCACTAGATATGACTTTGATAGTCTTGGACATGCGTAATTTGATGTTATATTAGGCATGGATTGGTTAGCTGCTAACCATGCCAGTATAGACTATTCTCGTCAGGAGGTGATCTTTAACCCTCCTATGGAAACTAACTTTAAGTTTAAAGAGTCAGCGACCGTGGTCTTGCCCAAGGTATTTTCAACTATGAAAGCCAACAAATTGCTTAACCAAGGTATCTGGAGTATCTTGGCTAACATGTTTGATACTAGAGAAATTGAGGTTGCCTTGACTTCAGAATAAGGGTAAGACATTACCCAGATGTTTTTCCAGAGGATCTCTCGGGTTTACCATTATATCGGGAGATAGACTTCGCTATCGAGTTGGAGCTACGTACAACTCCCATCTCGAAGGCTCCTTATAGGATGGCTCTAGCAGAACTAAAAAAGCTCAAGATCCAGTTGCAGAAGTTACTCGACAAAGACTTTATACGTTTTAGTGTGTCACCTTGGGGTGCCCAATGTTGTTCGTGAAAAACAATGATGGTTGGTTACGTCTTTGCATTGACTACAGAGAGCTGAACAAGGTAACCGTCAAGAACAAGTACCCTCTTCCAAGGGTTGATAACTTGTTTGATCAATTGCAAGGAGCTACAATTTTCTCCAAGATGGACCTTCGATCAAGTTCTCATTAGTTGAGAATCGATTTGGGCTAGAGCATGGACGTCGTAAACCTTTCTGTATGAAGAAAATTAGTTCAAAATTAGTTGAGAATCTAAAATTAATTCAAAATTGTTGTTATGTGAAGAAAAAATTACCGATGAAGATATGTTAAAGTAGATATTTTCCACATTTCATGTCTCAAATATGCTCTTGCAGTAGGAATATTAAGAAAGAGGTTTAAAAACTATTTTGAACTTATATCATGTTTTCTTGTGGTTGAACAAAATAAGGAACTACTAATGAAAAACCATGAATCTCGACCAACTGGAGAAACACCATTCCCTAAAGCAAATGTTGTAATTTCAAATAATCATGGTCGTTGTCGTTGTTGTGACCTGGGTAAAGGAAGAAATAATTATTCTTTTCGTGGTAATAATCATTCAAATTTCAAGAAAACCACAAATACTAATGATCATAGAGGGAAAATTCCACAAAATAAGAGCTTTAAAACTGCTGAAAATCAATGTTTTCGATGTGGTAGGAAGGGCATTGGTCTCGTACCTATCCTTATATCCAAATACCTAGTTAATCTCTTTCAAACCTCATTGAAGGAGAAAGGAAAAAATGTGGAGGCAAACTTTGCATATCAAAATGATATTTTGACCTTTCCAACATGACACATGTTGACGTTGCTGACTTCTTGGAGTCTCTTGAAGAGAAATTTGATGTTATTGAAGGATCAGTAAATACTTCATTTAATTATGATGATGTCCAAATTCGATATTGTTTTATGTTTTAGTTCTTTTTTTCTCCTTTTACATTTGCAAGTTAATTTTGAATATTTATATTTCAAGTTTTATCTTTAATTTTGAGACTTATTGAAATCATTTTTTATTTTATAATGAAGAATCATGGAAATATCTCATATTTTGGTTGACTCAAAGATGAATAATGAAGACTTATGCTTGGCAAATAGTGCAACTACGCACACAATACTTAAAAATAGAAAATATTTTTTCTAAGTTGACAATGCTTGAAGTAAATGTCAATACAATATTAGGTTCTACAAACTTGATTGAAGGTTTTGGAAAAACAAATCTTATTTTGCCTAGAGAAACAAAATTCACAATTAGTAATGTTTTTTTTATCTAGTAAAACAAAAACAAATATATTGAGTTTCAAAGATATACGTCAAAATGGTTATCATGTTGAAACTAACAATACAAATAATATAGAATATCTCTATGTTACATCTATTGTTTCGCATGGAAAACGTATATTGAAAACATTGCTTGCTTTTTCTTTTGGATTATATTATACATATATACAAGTAATTGAAGTATATGCAAAGATAAACCTGTACTTCATGAATCCACATATATTCACTATTTCGCATGATCGATTGAGTCATCTTGGGTCAATAATGATGAGACGAATTATTGAAAATTCTCATAGGCATCCATTAAAGAACTAGAAGATTCTTCAATCTAATAAATTATCATGTGTTGCTTGCTCTTAAGGAAAATTAATTATTAAACTATCACCAGCTAAAGTGGGAATTTAGTCATATACATTTTTGGAACGAATTCATGGAGACATATGTAGACCTATTAACCCACCAAGTGGACCATTTAGATATTTCATGGTTTTAATTAACACATCAAGTAGATGGTCACATGTGTGTTTATGAGCAATTGAAGGAGTTAGGAATATGAAAGTGGAAGCAATTAAGATCTAAAGTATTTAAATTTCATTGCTTTTATGGATTGAACATGCTTTTTCTAGAAACCACAAAACAGAGGCTTGATACTTACTTATTGTAGCTCAAAATTGAAACAAATTCCTCCAAAATTTTGATCACAAACACTTTGTGGACCACCACAAGAGGCTTCCTCGTTATTCTCTGGTCTTAGGACGGATTGCGTGTGATCCAAATTGTGATAAATTACGAGCAAATTTGTGAAGAAAAATGAGTTTTGGAGAGATTTGAGTCAATGTGAATTTTTAGCAAAATTCTATTAGGTTCTCAAACCAATTTCCATCTTTATTTCTTCTATATAAAGAAGAGAACATGCAAATCTAATTTGCCATGGAATTGACACCAAATTTGGTGATTAAGGAAGTGAATTACAAGGTGGATGATGGAGGTGATGAAGCCTTGAGGGAAGAACACCTCATGCTTCTTCCATGAAAATGGTTGGAAAATCTCACTAAATTCAATTTGAATTTCACAAATTCAAAAATGAATTTTTAGTTTCCAATTTCCAAAATTAAATCTAATAATTAATTATAAATAATATTAATTCAATATAAAATTAATTAAAATAATGATCAATTAAATAAATAATTAAATTAAATTAATATTAAACATTAAATATTAAATTAATAATTTATCCACTTATCTCGATAATTTCCAAGCCGATGAATCTCTATTCATTTGATTTAATTTATAACTCTCCAATTTCGTTTAATTCATAATTAAACGAACAAACCGTAAATCTTAGTCCTTAAATGAATTTGAACGTTTTTAAATTCTTTCATCATACTGTTCTGAGGTTTAGTTCATGAGCTAACAAGGGACCTAATAGACCTACAGATCATAAGCTCCAACGATCCAAAATTAACCGGGTAAACTCTTTAACATAGTTAATTAACATTCGTTAACTACCAAGACACTCCACTATAGTCTAGTAGCTACACTCTTCTCACTGTAGATATATTTCTGTCCAATTGATATAACCATGATTAGTAAGTCGATACTTCATAAGTTGTTCATAATTATAGCTGGGTCAAAATTACGGTTTTACCCCTGTAATTGCATCTCGTTCCTTAAGTATCACTGATCCTCTAATGAACAATTGGTTTGTGGTCCAACCAACAAATCGAGTTCTTCTCGGGCAAATGAGAGGGTCGGACCCCTTGTTCAAGACTCGAAGTCAATACTTAAGGGAACAACTGAAGGAATCAAATTCCCAAGGGAAGCGAATGATCGCCTTCTGCCATTAAACTTGTTTTGGGAAAAACCAAAATTACAAAGAACAAAACACAGTATAAACAACTATATTAGCATGTCTTTTAAGAAGAGATAGAGAATAGGATGTTTCCTACCTTTAAAGATTGTCTTCATTGTGGAAACTCTTCTCCTTTTGAATCACGAACTGAAAAATCTACAACAAAAAATTCAGCAACTCTTCTTCTCTTGGAACACCACCACAATGGAAACCTTGCTATTCTCTAGGTAGAATCCAAGAGAGGAGTTGTGGGTTCTCTTTATAATTGGCAAGGGTGTTGATTTGTAAGGATGAAAAGGGTTGGAGAGGGAGAGAATTCTTGGGAGTTTACAGAACAATTCTGGAAGGTAACTTCTCCCTCCCCTCTTTCTTTTTTACGTAAAATGCTGAGAGAGAACAGAATAACTCCCACTACAAAGAGATTAATGTTAATTTAATTATTATGATTAAATAATAATATTATTAATGTTAATTTAATTATATGATTAAATAATATTTAATATATATAATTAAATCAATTAATTAATTAAAAATTAATTAATAAATTACATATCACATATTTAATTTAATTTAAATCATATTCAAACAACATTCTCTCACATAACCTATAGTTTTAATATGAATCTCATTCATATAATTATTATTTAATCTTATTTAAATGTTAATCTCTCTTATAATATAAAGTATAAATTTTGAATCTTATTCAAAATAAAACTTTATATTATAATGTATCTACATACATTATGCTAATTGTATCACATACAATTAATTCCCTTATTAATTTGAACATTTCAAATTAAACCAAAATGTTTGATTCTTATACTAATCCTTTATGAGCTAGTAAGGGGATTTTATGGACCTATAGTTAGAAACTCCAATGATATGAGATTAATCAATTAAACTCTTTAATTGGATTAATCAATGTTCATTAACTGTAGGTCACTCCACCAAAAATTTACAGTTGCACTCTTCGCACTATAGATATATTTTTGTGTGCACAAAATGTAGTAATTAACAGTAAATCAACCTTTCACAAATTACTCATAATTATAATTGGGTCTAATTATTGTTTTACCCCTATAGTTATATCTAACTCCTTAAGTACCACTAATCCCTCTAATGAACAAACTGTTTATAGTCCAACTATAAACTAACCCCTCTAGGGCTAGTGAGAGGGTGAGGCCTCATTGTTCACAATCCGGAATCAACACTTAAGAGAGTAATTTATCTACTTACCCTAAGCACGAGAATGAGTGAATTTCATCTTGTGAAGATATGTTCCCAGCCTCTAATAAAAAAATCTCCAAAATGGTAGGCTTATTGAGTCGCGATTTGGTCGCTCTCACACATACAGATCAAAGGATTGCCCTCATAGACAAGAGTTCATAACTTACTCAAGATTTAGGTCGAGTTAACTGTAGTCATCCTATGAAATGTTAATTTCTACAATTAACAGCGTTACAAAGTGAAATTAAACATTTCGGAGTTCGGTCTTATACAAACTCTTTGCATAGGATACCCCTACTCACATGTCTCCACATGAACCATTAGGATCAAACCATTTATAACGCTTTACAACTCCTTATAACAATTACAAAGTGGGTTGTATCCGTAGTGTTACTAGAATAAGAAACCTAACCTTATTCCTATACTACAGACCTTTTTGGCTATTACTTAAACATGATCCAACCTTGTGTGTCGACCACATACATGTTTAAGTTTACATAAAATAACCACAGAATCTTAGTTTATTGGATTTAGTTAATGCATAAGAGATAAAATAACTTCTTATTTTAATCAATAAATAAAATATACATACAATTTACAAAACTACAAGACCTAAGAGATTTAGGACATACCAATCCCAACAACAACTTCTCTATTATCATTAAATAAGATAGGAGTGAATTCCATCTTGTAGGACTATATCCCTAGTTATCTATCTAGTCTTATCCCTAAAATAGTAGGCTTACTGAGTCAGCGAACTTAGGCCACTCTAACCCATGCAGATTAAAGGATAATCCCAAATAAACAAGAAGTCATAGTTAGCTAAAGATTAAAATCGAGTTACCTATGTCATCATGTTGAAATAATCAGTCTTAACAGTAAACGATGTTATAAAGTAAAAGTGATTATTTCATGGTTCGGTCTTATGCAAACTCATTGTATAGGTTGCTCCCACGCTCATGTCTCTACATGAACGATATAGGATCATACAATTTGTATCAAATACAAAGTGGGCCGCATCCATAGTATCCCCAAGATAAGGTATCCAACCTTATCCCTATACTATAAACCGTTTTGGCTATTATCTAAACTTGATCCACTTTTATGTCTACACATCAAGTCTAAGTATTCATAGTATAAATTTAATAAATGCAATTCACATATTCAATAACATATTTACTGAATAAATCTTGATAACAACTTTATTGAGAATATGTTCCAAAGTTTACAAATCATGAGTTTTAAGGACATAAAGCCCAACAAACTCCCACTTGGACTAAAACTCTAGTGGGTATATTTCATGAAGTTGAGATTATAATATATTATTATAATATTTAGATTTTAACTTTTAGAAATAATAACATTAAACCTTTTATTTATATATTAGTCACATATGACTGAGAAATATAACTATTTAATTAAAAATTTTCCATAGGAGTGATTTAACTGAATTAACTATTTTTCAAAAAAAATCAAATGGGAAAAAATTTCTTGTGGAAAACTAAATCCTTGCAAATTTTCTGTGGAGAATCCCCGTCTCGATCCCATGGAAAATTGTCAGGATGGGGAATGAAAAGGGTAGTGGGGTCATGGATGGGGAAGCCGTCCTCGGCCCACCCTATAGACATCCCTATGCACAGACCTATAGAAGTGAATATATATATAGGATAATGCTAACACTTTTTTGGTAACACTCGTTGTATTTAGTTTCTTAGTCAATAACTTAACCAAAGTTCGGTTACAAGTTTCCTTGAATCTATCTTTTTTTTTTTTTTTATTTGTATGAACGTTACTAACTTTATTACTACATATGAAAGTTTGTATTTATGTTTGTCCATATTTTGTGTCAAAATTAGAGAAAATATAGGTGTTATAATGGGTTTGAAAAAAATAATTATCCATCATCATAAGTATTTCTTTGGCATTTCGCAAATGTTATGAGATGTATTTATTTGACATTAGAATACTATCATCAATTGAATTTTAATGGCTATAAATAAGTGTCAATGTACGTAATTCAATGACATTTAGAAAGTCTCACGATTAAAGCATTATTGGCACTATAAACTTGACATTATTAATGTTTTTGTGACAAATTTTCAAGGTCAACATCAAGGTTTAATTAACAAAAAAAGTCAACTTTTGGTCATTTATTGACAATGATAAATTTTTATAGAAAATGTTACTATGATAGATAATGAATGTTTATTGCTAACTACAATGAAAAGTCATAAAGTATTTAATAATGATAGATTTGAGATGTATCATTGATATATTGACCTTGATAGTCGATTTAGGGACTGGAAAAAAAAAAGTAAAAAATATGTTTATGACTACTTTATAAAGCCATAGAAACCTATTTTTGTTATAGTATCTCGTCCTTCAACCTGGATTTTATGCCACCTTAAGCAAAAAATCCGATTTGGCCTCACTTCTTTGTCCTTTATCGTGTTTTTATTGAAAAATAGGGAGGAAGATGAAAGTATTGAAAGGGTAAGGAAGCTTAGGGTGTATTTGGACTATCTTTTAAAGTGATTAAATTTGAAAAATAGTCATTTTGAAAAAATTTGTAGTGTTTGGCAACTTCTTAAAATAAATTTTTTAAAAATGAGTTGTAAAAATAATCCATTTTTAAGAAATCACTGAAAACCAAATTTTAAGAAAAGAGATTTTTTAGTGATTGACGGGGAATCCATCTTATTAGTTATGTTATATTGAAATTACAAAAATACATTTCATACTACCCTTCCTCCTCCAACCTTTCTCCCACAAACCTAGTCGAAAATTTCTTCTCTATGTTCTCTCTCTTTTCTCATTTTGTTTAAGAACTTCACTGAGATCTTACATCCGAAGCTTTGATTTGAGGTTAGTTTTTTCTTTAATTTGAGATTAGATTTGGATTGTTGCTTCTCTTCTGTGCTGGGATTACTTTTGGTTGTGCTTTTACTTCTTCTGATGGCGTTTGGATTAGATCGGATTAGATTTTTCTTGGATTAGATTTTCTTCTTATGATCGCATTTTGTCCAAGAGTTTGTCTGCTAACGGGGGTTTCAATTGTGATGAAGTTTGTCCTTGTTTGTCTACTAGAACTAATTTGACTTGTGTATGTTTGTTTGAATATGTATGGGAAGAAGAAGGTCGATTGATGAGCATGTTATTTCTTGATTGCGGTTTGTTGAGTGTGGGATTGAATCTATTTATTGGTTTTAGTTTGTAAAAATCCAACTCAATAACCAAAAGAAATCAGAAAGCCAAATGAAAAATGGACTTGGGTATTCCAATTTCCTAGCTAACATGGAAAAAAAACACTTACCTGAACTAAAATTGTGATATAACTGGGTATTTCCAATTGTATTCTTTAAATCTATGTTAATGCTATGGTCACTATTCATAGATGGAAACTATTGAGTCGTCCTTGACCTTTATTCCAGTAATATCTATTTTTGTATTCCTGTAATTTTTTACTTTTTATTGTCTAATGATAAATGAATCCTCATCCTTGAGTACTATTGAGATTGACAATGGTTTATAATGCTTAGGTTTTTTTTACGTATTTTAGTACTAACACATTTGATTTTAGTTTCCAATTAAACCTCTTAGCTTTAAATTTTCCTTGTATAATTTTGGAAAAGCAGCTATTACACATCTTCCTTATGATATTTCCTTTAAATATATTCATTTTGAAGATATGCCCAACTTTGATTGCCAACATTTTAGTAATATGTGGAGATAAACAAAATAAAATAAATACATTCAAAGTTTTTATTCTCTCATTTGATTGACATTTTTCATTTATTGCACTCTCTCTTAAAACCAATAAATAATCCCACACTCAACAAACCCATATCAAGAAATAAAATGCTCATCAATCATAGTTGATTTTTGTTCTATTTATATGTCAAAGCAGTGCTTATTTTGGTAGTAAATTATGAGATCGTTGTACTTTGTCTTAACATTGTCACATTTTGTTGTTTGTTATGGTCATATTTTTCTTATCCTTGACCTATTGTTTATCACATTCTATTGTTTGAAGTTTATGCAATCTTTTTGGAAATGGATCTTGATAGTGTTGTATTCTCAATTGATTTCTCTCATCCTCTAAAGATGTTTATGGTATGTCGCTTTGGAAGTTAATAGAAATTGAAAGTTCTCCCAAATATTTGTTCTTGTTTGGTGCATATCACCAATACTGAGGATTTTTTTTTTTTTGTCGTTATCTCCTTGTTATAACATAATGTGTATATTATATGTCCACTTTATTTAAGATGTAGAGTAAACTTGTTTTTGTACTAGAGTTTCGAACATTAATGAATTTCCATTTGTTAGAGATGTCTATGAATATAGTTGCAAATAGAGATGAAAAAGAAAAACAAATCAAAGCAAGCTGGGATGATATTACAATCAATGCATTTATCTAAGCTTGTGTTGCTAAAACTTTGAAAGGGAATAGGTCAAATGGACTTTAAGTAAAGAAGGATGAAAAAATGTTATTAGAGTATTTAGAGAGAAAACCAGTAGAAATTATTAATTCAAACAAATGAAAAATAAATGGGGTGCATTAAAGAAGGATTGACATATATGGACATACTTGGTTGGAAACAAGACCAGATTGGGATGGGATCCATTGAGACAAACTATTGATGCAACAAATGAGTGGTAGGAAGAAAGATTGAAGGTAAATCATTTATCCATCTAGCTTATTTATTAGGAATGAAAATTATAGTTAAATATTTCATTAATTAATCTCATGTAGGTTAAGCTTGAGGCAACAAAATTTCAAGCAAAGAGGCTACAAAATGCATACCAATTAGACATTCTTTTTAAAGATATTGCAATTACAGGAGATGGAGCATGGGCACCCTCTCAAAGATTTTTACCTGAGACAATTGAGGGCAATTTAACTAGATATGTAGGTGATAATGATGATACATTTGAAGATACTGAATATTTAGTACATACTAGTGAGGATCACACTCAAGAGAAAGAAAAAAAAGAAGAAGAATAGGATCAAAAGACAATGTTGCTAATAAACTTGGTAATTAATTGGAACATGTGTGTGAGTCAATCGATAATAGGAGAAGAGATTTACCAGGTTGTAGCATTCTTGAAATGATGAATGTCTTATGAGAGATTTCTAGAATTGTGAAAGGCGATGATCTCTTCATGAAAGCTGCAAACATCTCTACAAAAAGAGAAAATAGAGAAATGTTTATAGCACTACAAAAAGCCTGAGCTTCAAGTTACATGGATTAAGCAAAATAAAGTTTGACCCTAGATACTTAGGAAATGTTTGTTTAGTGTGATTTTGAATTGTTTAGATAATTGATGTATTGAATGCTACATTTGTTATGAATGTTTTATCATCAAAATTTGTCTAAAATTTTGTTTCTAATTTTGTTTTTTCTTTTTATCTCTTTATGCTTTTCAGATGTCATTTGATTATTACAATACTGATAGTAATGATTCTTCTGATGAAAGCAATATTGAATATGAACTTGATCAATTATAAAAATGGGATGTGGTGCTGCAGTGCATCATTTTGTGATGCGTGTTTGTAAGGAGCCTTGTGAGACATCTTCTCATACTAGTTACAAATTTGTTATAGAGATATTGAATGGTCATGAGGATAGATGTCACCAACAATTTAGGATGAAAAAACATATATTTCAGAAGCTGTTAGTAGTACTTGAACAACAATATAATCACTCTAGTAGAGCCAGACATATGCCTTTGGAGGAGGCTCTTGCAATGTTTCTTACTACATTGGGTCATGGTTTCTCGAATAGAATGGTTCAAGAGAGATTTCAGCACTGGTGAGACTGTATCAAGGTGGTTTAATACATTGTTAGATGTTATTTGTCGTATGGTTGTAGATGTAATTAAGCCAATAGATTCGCAATTCAAATCGACTTCTGATAAAATTAAAAAGAACACTCGATATTGGCCATATTTCAAAGATTATATCGGGGCAATTAATGGTACTAATATACAAGTTGTAGCACCTAAAGGAAAAAATATACTGTATACAGGTTGAAAAATTATTACCACCCAAAACATTATGGTAATTTGTGATTTTAACATGTGTTTTAAATTTGTTTGGGTTGGATTGGAGGGTGCTACTCATGGTGCTCGAATCTTTGTGGAGGCATTAAGAAGACCACATTTAGGATTTCTACATCTACCTAAAGGGTTAGTATACATGAATAAATACATTAATGTTTATTATACTTTTCTAAGTATTTATTTTTATTAATAAGTGTTTATTTGATTGTTTCAGGAAAATATTATCTTGTAAGTTCTAGTTATAAACAAATGAAAGGATATTTAGGTCCTTATAGAGGTGAGTGATACCATCTTGCTGATTTTCAATGTGGAAGCCAACCAAGAGGCATGAAGGAAGTATTTAATCATAGACATTCCTCGTTAAGTTGCACAGTTGAGAGAACATTTGGTGTTTTGAAAAATAGATGAAAAATTGTTCAGCAAATACATAGTTTTCCATTTGACAAACAAGTAAAAATTGTTGTTGCCTCAATGGCTCTCCGTAACTTTATAAGATTTCATTCAAAAACAGATTTTGAGTTCAAGTCTTATGATGATGACGAGATGCTACTACCTTCAAATGATGAAAGAAATCATGAGGACACCAATAAAGAACATGGAGGTTCAGTTCGTGAAATGGAGATGAATGAAGAACGTGATCGAAATGTAGAACTTCTTATGTCTAGTTGATATTATATTGTGTAGGAAAAATTATTATTATTTATGTTTTGTTGTTGGAGATCAATTATATTTTTTATGGTTATGTATTTATGTTTCAAGATATTTGTGCTTCTAAAATAGAATTATCCAAAAAAAAAAATTAATACAAAAAATAAAATTAATGTGTAGTTTTAACTTTTTAATTTCAAGTTTCTAAAAAAAATCAAAATTTTCAAGATAACGTGCAATTAATTTCAAAATATATTTCTTTCTAAAAAAAATCAAAATTATATGTGTTTCTTTATGAAATTAATTCATAGTGTTTAATAGTCTTTTGTGGTAATTTAATTTACAGATAAACTTTTTTGGTATAGGACAAACCAAACAAGGTTATGTATATAAACATTTATAAAAAGATCTAACCAAACATATAAGTGTTTAAATTTTTAAACTCATTTTATAGAAAATGTTTTTTAAAAAATGGATTCTTAGAAAACACTTTTTTCATAGACAATCCAAATGCACCCTTAATGGGTTTTTTTTTATAATTAATTTACTCACTGTTGCCAATTTTTTTTAATTCACATTGTGTAGAGTAGTTATTTTCAAATATAAAAAGATGAGTCAACTTATTTACAAATATAGCAAAATATCGTTGTAGTGTCTATCAGTGATAGACAATGATAGATACTGATACACTGATAGACATGTAAATGTCTATCACTGTTTAAATTGTCTTAAATGATAAAATTGCTGAAAATATTTTTAAATATAAAAAAAAATATCATTGTGGTAGTATATGAAAAGAAAATGAAAGGTTGAACAGGTATTACTATAAATTATTATAGATGAAAAGAACAGGATGAAAGACAAAATTGCTACCAATGTAATAAAATAGAAAAATGTATTAATGAAATGGTAGGAGTGACATAAGAACTACTCCCACCTTTATATACTAATATAGACTATATTTTTATATTATTATAGATTAAAGATATCTACCCTTTTAATATAAATTTATGATAATTCATTATTTTTTATTACTTAGATCCATGTTGATAATTATTTAGTTTTTTATTTTTAATTTTTTAAAATTAAATTTACAAATACTAGTTAATAATTCTTTTATTTTGTTCTCTACCTTTAAAAAATTATTATTTTTTAAATGACTATAGTATATAAATAGTGAGGAAATAAGTCAAAAACCATAAAACTAAAAATAAAATCATTATCTAATAAAATTTTAAAAATTAATCTACACAACCGAAGTTAGATAATCCAAAGTTGTGTCTAAACTACTCCATGTCTAAACGTGAAAATTTCAACTCTCACCTCTCGCCTTTATAATTTAATAATAATAGTCACATCCATAATTTATCATTTAGAAAATCATGATTAAAATTTTCATTTAAATGTTTGTATTGATAATTAAAAAAAAAAAAAAAAAAACAGCTAATCAATTAATCAAACTTTGACATTAATCAATATAATATTATCCTTAATTATTAATTTAGTTCATTTAAATATCTAATGTAGGCACCTCATTTTATCCGACTTCATTTAAATTAATTTATTTTTATATTAATTTTTATCTTAGTTTTTCTATTCTAATTTTGGTTATCATCCTTCTTTTTTATGCTAATTTCTACCATTTCTAACTTTTATTTTAGTTTGGTTAAAATAACCAGTTTAGTTAGGGTAAGAAGAAAAAAAAGAGAAAAGCAAAGCAAATGTGGAAAAATTTGAATTTGGTTTTAGTTGCTTAAAAGTTGTTATTCCTTTTTGAGTTCAAGCCAAGTTTGACAAAATTTCAAAATTGAAATAAAATTCATTAAAAAGAAAATAGGCAATTGTGGAAATGGTTTTAGCCTTTATAATGTCTCTCCCAAAAACACAACCAAGTCACCACTTCCATTAACCCTCATTTTCTCCTCAAAAAACTCTAGCCTCCACGCCCATTTTCCTCTTCTTTTCTCATCAAACATTAATCCCTTCTTTCACAACAAAAACCCTTGAGAGCCTCCATCCACAAAAACCCCAAAATCCTATTTTTTTCTTCCAAAACAAAAACCTAGCAACTATACTCAAAATCCTCTCTTCTTTAAAAACCTTAGAGCCCTCATCCTTACTTACAACAAGAAAGTTTGGTGTTCTTGTTTCCAACTTTATTTTTCATTCTTCTTCTTCTACCTTTTCAAGTAACTTGAGAAAAAAAAAAAGTGCTAAAAGTGTTAGATATTTTGCTACTATTTTCATTTTATTATTATTATTATTATTATTATTATTATTATTATTATTATTATTATTACTACTATTGTTATTACTACGTAAGTGTGTGAATGTGCTTTTAACTTTTCATTTTTTTAATTTATTTTATTTTATTTATTGTTGTGCCATTTACCTTCTCCTTTTTTTTTTAAATTTAAATTTTAGTGTTATTTATTTATTTATTTATTTATTATTATTATTAGTGTTATTATTATTATTATTTCTTTTCTTGATTTTCTCTTTTTATATTCTTTATTTGGCCTTTTTCTTAGTCTTTATTTGTCTATTTTATCTTAAGTATCACATTTAATCATTTTATCTTTCAAGAATTTTGTGTTGTCACTATTCTAATATATTCATGTTGTGTTTTAATTAAGTGATATTAGTATAATGTTCTTAATCTTTGTTTGTTTTTTCTTAAAAAAAAACTCCGATGACGGATTCTAGAAATATTTGGGAGTCCGATTTTTTAGAACCTTGAGGTGAGGAAGTCGATTCTTTAAAAGTTCGAGATCGTTTTCCAATATGTTTTATTAAACGTTTAATATATTTGTAAATATCATTGTTTATTTATATATCACTTTAAATGTATTATTAAATTATGTATTTCATCAATGTAACTTTACATATTTAAAATAATGTCCTTTTTAGTAAAATTTCTCTAAAATTTTCAATACTTTTAAATTTATTTCCAAATTGTTAATATTTAGTCCCTTTGAGTTTTGTTAAAGAAAATGTTTTAATTTTTTCTTAAAACAAATTTGTTTTTCAAAAGCATTTTCCTTAAAATTTCCGACGACGGAATTTAGAAAATTTGGGAGTCTGCTTTTCTAAAATTCTTGAGGTGGGGAGTCGATTCTTTGGGAATCCAAGATCGATCTTCAACATGTTTTTATTTTTATTTTTTTTTATTGTGCCCTTTTATATTTGTTTAATTTATTGTGATCCTTCTTTAATTATGTTTCTCTTATATAATGTTCATATTAATTATTATTTAATTTGTAATTAAAATTCCCCAAAGTTTTTTAAATCTTTCTAAATTAAAATTTCTCAAAATTTTAGAATCCTTCTAATTTTAATTTATCTAAGTTTTCTTAAAATTTCTCACAAGACTCTTCCTACATTTAAGTTTCTTTTCTTTAAAACTACACTTTTTGTGTCTTCGAGCATTCACAAATTAATTTATGATTAAAAGGTTTTTTAATCAATTATTTTTCTAATAACTTGTTTTTAAGACCGTTTTTCTAAAAAAATCCTATGATGGAACCTAATAAATTTGGGAGTTCGATTTTCTAGAATTCTTAAGGTGAGGGATCACATCTTTGGAAGTCCGAGATTTGATCTAAAAAAATGAATTTAATTAATGTTAAAAAAATTTATTTAAAGACTATCCTATGACGAATTTTGAGAAAATGTAATAACTTCTCACTTTCTTGTGGTGAGGAATTTTTCCTCAATTATAATATGGTCAAATTGATGAAATTTGTTCCACTTATTTTATGGGATCATTGCTTTAAATATTGGAGTAATGAGGGGCAAAATAAGACATTATTTTCATAAAACAATTAAAGAATACTTTCAATTCAAAATAAAAATAAATTGGCCACCGTTTGCTTAATGGGTGTTGTGGGGTGCTAACACCTTCCCCATACACAAATGACTCATGAACTCAACTCTAGTTTTCGTAGACCATTTTTATTTTTAATTAAAAATTGTTTATTTTACTTCGGTGTCCAATCACACCGTAAAAAAGATTGTTGGCGACTTCTTTTTTATTTTCTTTTAAAATTAACCCTTTTCGAGGATGTCGGCCGCTCCGCGTCGTCTCGGACACGTGGTGACAGCTAATTTTTGCAATAGCATAAATATCTTGTTTTTGTTAAATCCGTTGCATTATTTATTTATTTTGGAAAAGAACGATTTTATGAACGCCTCAATACCTTAAATTAATAATGTCCTAAATAAATAAGGATCTTATCAAATCAATAAAAGAAAATGTGGGTACAAACTTGATATGGAATGATGTGCAACACAATCTAACATTTTTGGCAACCGTTCTTTGATTTTCATTTTCTAAAAGTAAACGAGACTTTAATGTTCAAAATCTAGTTAGTCCATGTTTGATTATCATTTTAGTTCATCTAAGTAATAAGTTAGTGTAATCTTTAGCTTTCAAAATTTTAAATCGCGTTGTCCACAAACACAAGTATTTATAATGTGAATCAAAGAACCAAGCATGGAACATCTATCCAAGACTAATCAAAGGCATATGGAAAGAAATTAAAATGGGGAAAAGCTTTACAAATTACAAGAGAGACATGAAGAAGGATCTAGAAAATAATAATAATAAGGGAAAATCTATAGACAGTGAAATGAAGGCCTTTAAAGGGAATGATAGAACTCTTTCAAAAGTAGAATGAGAGGCCCACAAATCACATTTCAATCATATTTCTTGATGAGATCCACGAAACTGGCCATTTGCAACTTCATTATAGACAATTGATTATCCTGTCTCGTGATCTCTCCAATTGTCAATTGATATCTTTAACATGAGAATAAGAAGAAAAAAATCAGCATTTTTTGTTTTTGACGTTTTTGTCTTCTTACCCTCGTTTTTTTTTAATTACGTTTCTTCATTTATTTTTCCTTGCGTTTTGGATTTTTACCTCTTTTATCTTTTTAGATTTTTCTTTTTTTTTTTTTTTTTAAGAAAGAATCATTAGAGCCAACAAAAATATTATTTTGTCTAATTGCAAGGATAATATTGTAGGTATAATAATTATGTATATAACAACGTTTTTAAATAATTGTAAATATAAAAAAGTCTATCCGTGATAAATTATGTTGTTAATAGACCACTATTAGTGATAGACTATATCACTAATAGACAAAGCCAAAATTATAAGAAACATTTCCAACTTTAAATTCATGAATAACCCAAAATTATTTTTTTGGTCAATAGCACACTTAGTGTTGCACATAATTGTATATTGTGTTGGACTGGTGTGTCAATCTTAGAGGGGTGAATAAATATGTTTAATTTAAATTAATTAATTTTTTAATTAAATTAATAAAAATTCTAATTGATGCTAAATATCAAGATTGATAAAAATATATCAAGAATAAATCAATCTCAACCAAGAAGAATAATAATCTATAACATGCCACTAAAAATTAAATGCAAAATTAATTGAGAAATAGTTAGAGAAGAAAACACAGTGATTTTTTATAGTGGTTCGGTCAAACTCAACCTACATCCACTTTTCCAAGCGCCTCTTGGGATTTCGATTAAAAGTCTCCTTTGGCTCTTTTCATGGATGAGAGTCGAACCGTTACCTTGCTCCTTTTTCGGGTTCAAGAGCAAACTCGATCCTTTCCACGGGTTAGGATTCAACGGTTACAATGTTCTTGAAGCTTTAAATCACACAATAAAACTCTCTAGAAGTAGCAGATGTACAAATTTGAACTCACAATATTCAATCCTCACAGTACAATAAAAGTATCTCTCTAGAATAAGATAAAAATAAAGAAATTTGAGAGCTTAGAGAGAGAGTAACAATGGTAGTCTTTTTCAATTTTTGAGGATTGTGAAGTTGTAAAAGTCGGAAATATTTTTTGGAGAAGATGAAGTTTAAAAAGAGAGAGAAGTGAGCTCAAAAGTGAACTTTAATTTGAGCCGTTTGATTGATCAAAAAGTAAAATTAAAGGTGGAGATTAAAAGTAAGTATTTTTTTAATATAATTTTAAAGACAACTAGTTGTTAGACACAAACATATATAATATTAAATTATTTTTCTTTTCAAATCAACCAGCAGTTGGATACAAATATAAAATAATATTAAATTCATTTTCTTTTTAAAACCAATCCAAAAATCAAAACTCAACCACGTGTCACTCACTCCATAGGTCCAAGTGGCACTCTCCAAAATGGTCCAACTTGATGATTTGGTCGTCACGTCACCTACTCAGGTAATTTTCCGATAACCTTATTTCCACTATAATTTCTTCATTTGAACTTCGATTTAGGCGATTCAAGAGGCATCGTAATTGTTGTTCTAAGCTCTACGCTATGGACTATTCAAAATAATAAAATTGTTAGTAAATAAAATCAGGTTTGTTATCATCAAAACATTAATTAATTAATTAATTAATTTAAGATTAAGGGCCAAAAAGCAAACAAATTGTATAAGATTATTTTCTTCCTAAATACTATTATTAACAAAATCCACAGCAATTATTCTAAATCTGGTTCAATTGGCCAATACTCTCTACAAAAATTAGTGTTTAGAATCCACATATGGCAAATTACAAGACCTTTCATGACTTGTCAATTGAAAATGGAATGCTTAAAATAACAATGTAACAAAAAAAAAACTACTATATTGTAATTTTATATAATTATGTCTAACATGGTTGGGAAAAGCCTCCCACTATTACAACATGAGTTAGCAGAAAAATAATAAAGAAGTTAAAAGAAAGTAATAAATTTAAAACACAAAAATTAATATGGAAAACTCCTTAACTCGGAAAAAACTATGGCCAAGAAAAATTCTACTATGTGAAAAATTATTACACCCTTTCCCACTCTCAAACTGGAGTATAGATAAAGAAAATTTAAGTATTCCCACAATGGTGGTATGAGATATTGTCTCATGGTTTTGTTTTTTGTTTCACCCAATAAATCTTTCACTAATAGATCACATAATTGTCTTTATTTATAAACCCATGATCATTCTATTATCTAATCAATGTGGGACTTTAGTTGTATTCCTAACAATTATCACTTAAAATAATTTAATAAACTCGAAGTATTAAGTCATCAATCTTCCATTTGTTGGATTTTTGTCTCCACAAGTGCTAATTTGTTAGGTTTTGTGGGGACAAAACTCCTTCCCCAATCAATTGAAGGCCCAAATTCTTTTTTGTTTGTTAAGCATGCATATTTATTTATTTATTTATTTATATTTTGAAGAAAGTATTCTACCACTTTTTCATATATATATATATATATATATATATATATATATGAATGCATGTGAAGGATAATTTGATGGTTTGGTCTTCTTGAGTTGATTGTACTCTTCCGGAAGCATCCACCACAGTGAGATTATTAGGAGATAAATGGGCCTAGGCCCATCTGTTGTCTAGGTTTGCAACTAAAAGGGTATTTGTATTTTGACCCCTATTCTTCTAATGTTTTATATTCCCAATTCACCTCACATTTAAAATATTAATTTATCTATTAACAAAAAATATTAAAATTTTAATGCCTTAAAACCTCATAATTGATTAGTTAGTTAATTTAATTATTAATTATTAATTATACAATATTAATTTATCCATTAACAGAAAAATCCAAGGTTATTGCATGAAGTTTTGAACATGTATGTAGTTAACATACAAGTGGATCATGTTCAAGAAATAACTTAAACGTCTTAGTATATGGATAAGGTTGGGTGTCTTATTTTAGTGATACTATGGATAGGGCCCACTTTGTAATAGTTATAAATGGTTTGATCCAAACCGTTCAAGTAAAGACATGTGAGTGGGGGTATCCTATACAAAGAATTTGTAAGAGACCCGACCGCGAAATATTTAACCACTCTTTATAAATTCGTTAATTGATGAGATTAATATTTCATAGGATAATCATGTGCGACTCAATCTTAATCTTAAGTGACTTATGAACTCCTATCTATGAGGTTGGTTCTTTGACTTGCATGGGTGAGAGTGGCCTGAGTTGCCGACTCAATAAGCCTACCATTTTGGAGATTTGACTAAATGGGGAGCTGGGAACATAACTTCACAAGATGAAATTCACTCTTTCCCAAATAGGGTAAGTAGATGAGTAGTTTCCTTAAGTGCTGATTTCGGGTCTTGAACAAGAGGCTCACCCTCTCACTGGCCTGAGAGGGACTTAGTTTATGGCTAGACCATAAGCAGATTGTTCATTAGAAAAATCAGTGGTACTTAAGAATAAGAGGTAATTACAGGGGTAGAATGGATATTTGACCCAACTGTAATTATGAACAACTCATGAAGGATCGACTTGCTTGTACTGATTATCCATGGACACAACTTGTGCTACAGTGCATAAGAGTTCAACTACAGATCTATAGTGGTTTGCCTTGTAATTAATGAATGAAAGCTAATTTAATTAAAGAGTTTAATTAATTAATCTTGGATCATTGAACCTTATAATCTGTAGGTTCATAAGGTCCCCTTGCTAGCTCACCATGGACCAACAAGGATCAACTATGTTGAAAAAAAAAATTGAAATGTTCAAATTTATGAGGAAAAATATTAATTGTATTAGATACAATTAATTACATGATTTATTATAAAGTTTATTTGAATAAAATTCAAATTATAACTTTATAATATGGAGAATTAATTTATTTGAATAGGACTCAAATAATTAATTATTTATTTGTATGAAATCCATATAAATAAATAGATGGATAATTAATTAATTAATTTGAATTAGATTCAAATAATTAATTATTTAATTTGGATGAGATTCAAATTAAAGATTCTGCAGAAAATAAATATTTAAATAAGATTTAAATATTTTAAACCATTTATATGAGATATTATTTGGATACATATTTATTAATATTAGATATTATTAAATATTTAATTAAAGTCTCTGCAGAGTGATTATCCCAATAGGATTAGGAATAATATAAATAGGGCTCTTGGGAGGCCTCATAGAACACACTCTCTACAAGAATAATCTCTATAATTACTCTAAAACTCTCCATCTAAAAATTCTCCCAATTTTCGATAAGATCTCTTGGAAAAAGAAGACTACAAGAAGAGACTATCAATTCGAGGAGATGATTGAAATTATAGATTGGGATTCAATTCCCTGCGATTGGTATCAGAGTCAATCTTTGATTCTTGATTTGAATTAAAAATCTTGTATGGTCTGTGTTTTAATTGTTCATGTATGAGATATGTGAAGGTTTGCAAAATTGATTGTTTAGGCATATTTGGGCATTAGATTTTAAAGTTTTGATTAGATCAATTGTAAAACCCTCAAGGGTTAGGGTCTCCTTGTAATATTTTTGATGTAAAAGTGCTGTAAATTCTTGAAAAAATGTTGGTTTTCCTGAAATATTGAAATCTAGAAAATCTGGATTTTTTCAAATCTAGAAATTCTATTGTGCGTCATCTATTGTGCATCATCAAAGCATCTAGCAGATTTGATTGAAATTTGTGCAGCTGAAATTTCAAAGGATTAAATTTAGGTGTTTCAAACCCTAAATTTTGAAGGCTAAAGAAGAAATTGAAGACTAAGATATGTCTTGAAAATTCAAATTTTTGTAATTTTGATTTTTTATCTTTAATTTCTAGGATATGCCAAATATGTTGGTCAATTTTGCTTTATCTAATTTAATTATGTATGTGATGTATGTTTTAAATTAAATTGAATGTTACATAGAGTATGCTATTTAAATTAAAATCCCACCATAGGTTAAGCATATCATGCATATTTTAAATATAATTGTTATATTTAATTTATTAGGATAATTCCTATTCATATACATATAGAGATTCTTTTTAATTTTAAATATAAGTGCTATATTGAAATATTTGTAGAGATTCATGTAGAGATTCTTCTTTAATTAAAATATAATTTGTTATATTAGATAATTAAATGAAGAATTAAGTAAGATTGCATGCTTAAATAAAGATGAATTTAGTTTAATTTTAAATTGTTTAAAATTCTAGTTTATCTTTATATTTTTCTAATGAGATTAGAAATATTGCATGCTTGCCTAATAAGATTAGGATCTTGCTTAAATAAAGATACTATTAATTAGTTTTAGTTTTTTTTTAATTATTTTTCTAGTGAGATTAGAAATATTGTAGGCTTGCCTAATGAGATTAGGATATTACTTGGATAAAGATAAAATGGATTCAATTTTTTATACTGTTTAAGATTTTGATTTATCTTTATTAAAATTCTAATTAGATTAGAATAAAGTAAATTGCATGCTTATCTAATGAGATTAGATTAAAATAGATCTTTTAATTTAATTTTAAATGGTTTAAAATGGGCAAATTATAAGATTTAATAATAAAATGTTGCCAATAAGGGAACTCTGTCTGAGGAAGGTTCTGTCTAAGGCTGGGGTAATTAAGCTGACGATAATAGAACACCCGTACCTGGGAACTGACCTGGGAGTTGAATTAGTCAAACTTTTATTAAAAGATAATGTGACTAGTTTATTAGAGAATTTAATAAACTTGGGATGTTACACATTATTGGAAACTATCCAAATATAAGAGTTATGTTTGGGCAAACAAATTAAAACTTGGATAAATTATTTAGCCCAAGTTTGTCTAAGTAATGAGATTCACACCGTGAGACTCATGCTTGACCTCGTGGCGGTTTTGCTTCGGCACTGCTTCCGTCCCCTACGGAAGGTTTTTGTATGAGTCAAAATCAAAGTGAATTAGAGTAAGTATTTATAGTAAGTGGGAGAAGGACATGTTTCAACATATCATGCAGTCTCCATCATTGGTTTACACCTTGAGACTCATGCTTGGCCTCATGGCGGCTTTGCTTCGGCACTGCTTCCGTCCCCCTTTGAACTGCTTCCGTCCCCCTTTGGAAGGTGTTTGTATGGGTCAATATCAAGGTAAACTCCAACAATGGATAGGACTATAGTTTCTTCTTTCCAATATTAACCTTGCCTTCGGCAGGCTTGTTGGGGCAGAACTACAATATTTAAAATGATGGGTTACACTTACAAGAGCACATTAAAGTTGTAAATGGTGTTCTGACCAAATAATGCTAACTAAACATTATAGGAATAAGAGTTATTTTGGTGTAATGTTTGGTTGAGAATGTTTCAATCCAGTGAAGGAGCATTTGACCTACCCTTTGGCAACACTTGTTCTAAATCATTAGAGTATCATTGCATTAGACATGATTTATAGGGTCATAAAATTTATTGATAAATTTGAATGGATGTTTGATTGCATGTTATTAACTAATATATTTTATATATTTCAATGTTGTGTCATTTTCTCTCATAATTTTAATTTTGAATTATCGATATAAGTCAAAATTTGAAGAAAAATATTACTTGGAAACGTACATTTGGCACTATTTTAATAACAGTGTAATTTTCAGGATCCGTCTTTAACTAAGAAATGTTTTCAAAGTCCTATTGCCACTTCATGAATTGTTCATGAACTATGTGATTGATGAACTACAATTGGAGAGATAACTTATATTTATCTTCTAATTGACATACTTGATGTCAAGCATGGAAGATAAAGCACAAGACAACAACATATGAGATGTTGTAGTCAAATAAGCTTAATTTAGATAATTATCTAAATAATCTCAAGATTAAGTATTATGTTCAAGAAAATAAATTATGTGACTAAAGCTATAAGGAAACTGTTCCAAATTAGCTTGGAGAGTCACACAATGGGAAATTTTGGAAATACCTCAAAGGGAAGATAAATAAGAATGAATGTAAATTTGATTTACTGGATTCTTGGTGGAAAGTTAAGATGCACACCTGGATAGTTGAATAAGAATTCACTATCAATTTTTTCTTTATTACAATTAGATTGTAATTTTTGGAAAACACTTAATGACGTAGAATGGTTTCTACATGTTTTGCAATAGGAAGACCATCTTAGTTAGTGTAGTGGGAGACATGAGATGTCATATTCGATACTTATGTTAAATGTGGTGGTTTCATCACCATAAGAGAAAATCAATTTCTCAAAACTTTATTACTAATTAATTCATAAGGTATGAATATTTTATGTAATAAAACATATTTGCCAAAGTTGTTTGAAAATATGTTCAGCCCTAGATAAGTACAATTAATATGTGTTAAAATCTTCAACATATACAAATACTACATTGAGATATTCAAGATTATTGAATCCATAATCAAAAGACAAATTATTTTCTCCTAAAAGATACTTGGCTTTGGCAATTAAAGTTGATTATCAGCAATTTTATAAAATTACTAGTACAGGTAATTCTCTAAGAGTTAGAGTTAAATTACTTTACCTGTCAGAAGATCTTGCCATGCAAGATAGTCATTGAACCTTATTGGATAAGGCAAATGACCAAAGAACATGTTTGACTTACACATTTTGACTCAAGAGATTTAATGAATGTAAAAGTCAAACAAACATTGTAAATATTTCATTAATTGGATTGATGAATATTTAGTGTATCAGTATCTTTATCTAATGCAGCTTAAGTCTTTTCTTTGAAGAATTCAAAGAAGTTAGACTAAAGTTTAAATCAATTAGGCAAGTCTATCAGGACATATTATGATCAGATCATAAAAGTACAGAAACTTCAGTACTATGCCTAATTGATAGAAAATGGAATTATATCTCAACTTTAAACATCAGATAAAATTTGAATGAAATTATGCTTCAAAAAGAGAAAGTTGACCTTATTGGACTTGGTCATGCTAATGATGAGTACTTTGTTAGATATGGTCACATTATTAATAAATTACACATCGTTGACATACTCTGGTTAGGGCATGCAATAGAGATTACACTGTGAACATTATTCCCTCCAAAACTGTCTGAGAGAAAATGTTGGATCATGGAAGTGTAGTAAACTAGTTTACAACATTTCAGATATGGGTATGTTAAAATGCACATGTTGAAACAAACCTAAAGGATTATATATGTTCATAGATATGCCTAAGAGTAGGTTGCCCCCATAGAGGAAGAGAATGATCTTTTATGCAATCCTAAATAAAATAAATATTTGTATGACAAATATTAATTTTATAAGGAATGTCGAATAAAAGACTATAACCTAAACTAAGGTTAGGTAGTGCTGATACTTTAGTTTTAAGTAAATCCACTAAGAGTTAATAAGTGTTATTAACCATTTAATTACATTTGAATGGCAAATGAATTCTAGTTAAACATAATGAGCCTTCATCGTAGTGGGAGAGTTATTGGATAACTCAACCTTTACTATGACTTGGTTGAAGTCAAAATTGTCATATTAGTTGACAAATTTTGAGGCTTATCATCCTCAAAGTCTGTTAAGGGATGTTGACAAGGATTTTTAGGTTAAAGTCATAAACTCAAGATAAAGTTTTTGTACTTCGTTTTTAGATTTTCTTGATGGAATAAAACTCATAGGATATGAATAGATCTACAAAAGAGACCTACATGTGTAGATAAGAAGATTTAGACCTTCAAAGTAAGACTTATGGCAAAAGGGTAAAACCTATTGAAAGAAATTAGACTATGGGTCAATTTTCTCACTCATTGCCATAATTGAGTTTTTTGAGCATTGTTCATTGTTGCATATGAGATATGTAAAATGAACGTTTAGATTCTTTTATGAAAAGAATTTAAAGTCGTGTTAAGAGATGTTGACAAGGATTTTTAGGTTAAAGTCATGAACTCAAGATAAAGTTTTTGTACTTCATTTTTAGATTTTCTTGATGGGATAAAACTCATAGGATATGAATAGATCTACAAAAGAGACCTACATATGTAGATAAGAAGATTTAGACCTTCAAAGTAAGACTTATGGCAAAATGGTAAAACCTATTGAAAGAAATTAGACTATGGGTCAATTTTCTCACTCGTTGCCATAATTGAGTCTTTTAAGCATTGTTCATTGTGCCCTAAAGCCTCGTAATTAATTAGTTAATTAATTTAATTATTAATTATTGAATCTATACAATATTAATAGATCGACAAAGGTATGATACTTAACCTTTTTTTAAGCTTGCCGATCTATAATTTCAATCTTTTCCTCAAACCAATAGTGTTCTCCTTGTAGTATTCTTTTTCCAAGAGATCTTCCTTGCTATGACTCTGGCAAGGATCCAATTTGTGGGAACCGCTTCTTGAAAGAATAAAGAAAATGAGAAAAAGAATTTTCTTAGAACTTTACTAAGAAAATTGGGAGAATTTCTAGAGGGGGAGTTTTAAAGTAATCATAGAGATTATTTTTGTAGAGAGTATGTTCTATGAGGACTCCCAAGGGCCCTATTTATAGAACTCTATG
The DNA here is from genome assembly GCA_031780015.1 of Citrullus colocynthis. Taxonomy (NCBI): domain Eukaryota; kingdom Viridiplantae; phylum Streptophyta; class Magnoliopsida; order Cucurbitales; family Cucurbitaceae; genus Citrullus; species Citrullus colocynthis. The sequence continues at coordinate 1,324,958 of QLSR01000372.1, forward strand.
GGTTATTCCTAATCCTATTAGGATAACCCCTCTGCATAGATTTTGAATTAAATATTTAATAATATCCAATATTAATAAATATTTATCCAAATAATATCCAATATTAAACATTTATCCAAATAATATCCAATATTAATAAATATTTATCCAAATAAGTATATTACTGTAGGTCTAGATGATCCACACTTTTTCAAAGTCCTAACCCTTGATATTATAGGACTAGGTTTAAATCTAGAAGGAGTTAAAAAATTAACCCTTCTCTACAAAATAACTTACAAAACCCTTACTACTACCATGGAACCAAAAGCATTAGTTGCTTCTCCCAAAGGAAAGACGATGCTAATCGAATCTAACCTCAATAAATCCTCAGTGAGCATTCCAAAGATGCTCTCTTGGGACACCTTGACAAAAAAATCCTAAATGGATCGTAGACAATGCTTTTTTACCTCCAAAAAGGTAAAAGGAACTCTCTCATATAATTGAACATCCGGACGGTAGAAATTAAGTTTGACGAAGAACCACATAAATCAAAGAAAACATAAATGCTAAAGAATTCATGAGTACAATACCAAGCACGTCCAGCATAAGGACAGAAACCCATCCAAACCTTAACAGAACAAGTTTTGTTAGGGTAAGCTTGACCAGACTAGAACACGGAGTCCCAGATCTTCAATACGAAGAAGAAAAACCATCTTCCCCAACTCAAACAGAAATGGAAGTAGAATCTTCTTTCAGAAGCCAGTTAAATGCTATCGTTTCAGATTGTAAATTAGATAAAGAAGCTTTTCAGGAAGAATTTATGTCAAAAGAAAATAAACAAAACAGAATAGCATTTTTTAAAACTTATTCAGAAAGTGAAAGAAATGCTTTAAAAGAAGAATTCTTCAGAACACTCGAAGTATTAGAAGAAAATATTTCTTTCTTTGAGTGGTTCAATCAGAGAGGAGAATTTAAAAATCTCTGTGTCCTCAAAGAAAAAGAAACTTGGAAAACAATTCAAAGAGAAATTCCATATGAATTCCCTTCGATGGAAGACGTTGAATTCAAAAGTTTCTATAATGAAACTATCTTAGCAAAACCATTCCAATTAATAAAAGAATCTAAAGAGCATAAACCTCCAACGAATAAAGAAATTAAAAGCATACAACTTCAAAATAATTATTCAAATAGAATCTTTTCATTGATTGCAGATCAAGTCTTTAGATACGAAGAACTGCTCAAACCTCCAATAGAAAAATATGAAAATCCTATTTTCAGACCTCCAACAAAGATAAAGTTAAACTAAAAAAAGGATCAAATGCTCCAAGAAATTGATAAAAAGCTAAAAGCTCTAAAAATCGACGAAGGTACATCAAAACAATTAAATGTTATAGACGAATCCGAGGCTAAAAACCTCATAAAAGAACTTGAGAATTTTTATATAGAAAATTTTCAAACCTTAGAGGCCAATCGAATAAGTATCGGACACCAATTAATGAATCCGATGAATTCAATTGGTATCCAAGACCCTCTCTTCCAGATATGGGTTTGGAACAAAAACGTCGTTATATTAAAATACAAAATTTGAAGGAGAATTAATTTATGTATGGAACATCGATGGTATACCAGACTTTCAAGTTTTAGATGTCTTAAATGAAATGCTCATGGCTGCTAGTGCCTACGATACCTCGGGTCTCTCAGACCATGAAGCAGCAAGAAACATTATTACCGACTTCAAAAAGAGAAGTAAAAGTAGAAGAAGACAAACAAGATGTTGTCACTACCCTTGTTTATACTATCTCATGTCATTTTGCAGGAAATCTCTGCAAAATGGGTAATAATAATCACTGAAAGATCCTTAAAAACCTCAAATGTACTTCAATGGACAAATTTAAGTGGTATTACGATATGTTTATCACTCAAATTTTTACCCAAACAGACTGCAACCAGCAGCACTGGAAAGAACAATTTATAGATGGCTTTCCAAATTTTATTGCAGAAAGATGTTACACTGATGTTACACCTCTCTCAATAAAATGTATGATAATAATATCACTTGGGAAGATCTCACTTATAGCCGACTAACCGCTCTCATAGGAGATGTTTCGTTACAAATATGTAACAAAATCAAAGTCCAAAATAAAGTACAAAAGCATGATAGCCTCCATAAGAGAGAAATGAAAAGTTTCTGCTCCCAATATGGATGTGAAAAACTAGAAGAACCTAGCTCTTCTAGAAGAAAGAAAAGAATTTATAAAGAACAACCTTGTCAAGAAGTAAGATACTACAAAAAACGACCTCAAAGAGAATATATCCCTCATATAGAAAACAAAGGACTGATCAAAAAGGATAAGCCAAAACTCCAAAATAAAAAACAAATGTATAAGAAAAAGGAAAAGGTATCTTGTTTCAAATGCAAGAAAGGACACTACGCCAATAGATGTCCAAACAAAAAAATAAATGAATTAGATAAAGAAGAAGAACAAGAATTCGAAAGTTCCTTTTACATTTCATCTTCGGAAGAAGATTATCAAATTCAAGAGTGATAAGCACTTGAAAAATGCTTTCTATCCTCTCAAATTAATGGAGTTTATATTAGATTTCACTTGTTTGCTAGTGGTTTTGAGGTTAAAATGAGGAAAATTAGAAGAAAAAACCAAAAGATCAAAACCAAGCAAGAATACGGCGAAAAAAAGAAGAAAATAACAAAGTTGCCAAAATTGGGGCAGCACTATGGCGTTGGGACGGCGCTGCCGCAGCGCTAAAACCCGAGAGCAAGATCTGTGCAACACATGCGCAGCGCCGCGGCGCTTTCTTTCCTTAAATGGCAGCGCCGCGGCGCTTTCTTTCCTTAAATGGCAGCGCCGCAGCGACAATTTCCATGTTTGAAAAAAATGTATTTTTGGAAAGTTTTCTTGGGCGAAATACTCTATAAACTTGGGGGTTTTCAACAACCCTAATTATCATTCAGAGCACGAAATTATAGACTAAAAGAGCCACAAGAAGGAGAGAATTGAGTACGAGTTCATAAAAGAGTTCAAAGAGTGAGTTAGCAAGGAAGAGGAAAAGAGTTCGAGATAGTCATGGTGCCATTTGAAATCCAACATGAGAGCCAAGGAGATTGTGACGGTGCTACCTCAATCAAGAGCCTCTTTTCAGTAGAGTTTCTCTTTCTTTACACTTTTTCTTTGTTTATTTTGTTTAAACATATTGCTTCAAGGTATGAGTGGCTAAACTCCTTAGTTTTAGGGTCTTGATGATTTGTTTATAAATTTATATTGATATCGTAGACTTTCATGGTTTTGTTGGAATGATTATGCTTTTCATTGTTATTGTGTTTAATTTTTGTGGATTGGCCATCTTCACATGTTAGGTTAGATGTATGATTGAGAGATTATATGTTTAACTTGATCCATAACAATGAATTGTTGTTAATCTATCACGAGAGTAGTTAGGTTGACAATAAAAGTTGCTAAAGACTATTCTTAATGTCATGTAATTTGTATTGGTTTCAAGAGATTAGTGATCAATCGAGTTGCATGAGAAATTGTTGTTTTTTAGAGAAAATAACTTGGAATTAAGTTTCTAGACTTAGGCATATGAATTACAATAAAATCCATGAAATCTATAATATTACATGATGAAATAAACAAGGATTCGTTACCCTAGAACTCTCTTTGACTCTTGTGTTTCTCACTTTCTTACTTTCCTTATTTGGTTTATATTTTCCTTAACTCACAATATTAATTCCAATCCTCAAATAAAATTGATTTAACTCTAGAACAGCTAAGTAACTTAAACCTTCACAATTGGATCTCCAGTGGAACGATATTCGGACTTCACCGTCTTATATAATAACTTGATCTATACACTTGCGGTTAACACTCAAAAGTGCGCATCAAAGAGCTAGAAAAAAAAAGCTCTTACACTATAAAAGATGAAGATCAAGAAAATGGAGTAGTTTACTGCAACTGAAATTGTAGTAAAAAAATTAATGTTCTAACAAGAGAACAAGAAGCCTTATTCCAAGTAATTGGCCACATCAACAACGATGAAATAAAAAGAACAATTCTAAAAACTCTCAAAGAATCATTAGAAGAACTTGTAAAAACACCACAGGTACAAAGAAGAGAGAATACCTAGAAACCTAATGGAAATACTCAATCAAAAAAGGGAAAAAAAAATAAAAAGGTTTCTATAGAAGACCTTCAATTTGAAATCAATTGCCTAAAAAAGGAAATAAGAGAAAATAAACAATAAATTTTGTAGATTAAACAAGAGCCCTTCAAAATAAATCAAAAGGGAAAGGTTATTTTACACCAAGATTTTTCAGAAGAAGAAGAAGAAGAAGAAGAACCCAAACAAACACAAGAATTTCTAATAAATCAATCCATTTGTTGGGTTTTAGGCCTTAAAACTCGTAGATTATAAATATAATAATTTGACCGTAATTAAATCATTAATAAAGAGTTATTGATGTGTTACTTTAATAAGCGTTATTGATTGTTTTTGTTTGTTTTGTCTTAATAATCCTAAATCCAATAAACTAACATCCTAGGCTGTTTTATGAGTCTTGAACTGTATGTGGGGACATATGGAGATCAATGTTCAAGATATAGTCTAAAGGATCTATAGTATAGGGATAAGGTTGGATACCTTATCCTGGTGACACTATGGATACGGCTCACTTTGTATTTGATACAAACTCAATAATCTAACGCGTTCGTGTAGGTGACATGCGAGTGGGGTATCCTATGCAATGAGTTTGCATAAGACCGAACCATGAAATAGTAATCACTAGATGTAACTTCGTTGACTAGTTAGGTTTCTATTTCAATAAGATGACATAGGCAACTTAGTCTTAATCTTGAGTATATCATGAACTCCTGTCCATGAGGATTTGTCCTTTGATTTGTACGGGTGAGAGTCGTCATTTGCCGACTCAATATGCCTACCATCTTAGGGACAAGACCAAGTGGGGAGCTGGGGACATAACTATACAAAATGGAATTCACTCATTCCCATTTTTAGGGTAAGTAGATAAGTTTTTCCTTAAATGGTGTCTCCGGGACTTAAACAAATGGTCTTACCCTCTCACTGGCCCGAGAGGAGTTTCTATTTAATGGTTGGATCATAAACAACTTGTTCATTAGAGGAGCACTGGTACTTAAGTATTTAGAAGTAACCTAGAGGTAAAATGGTAATTTGACCCAGTTGGTGTTACACACACTTGTGAATGACGAATTTGCTATTATTGGTCTATATCCATGAACACAAAAATACATCTACAATGAGAAGAGTGCAGCTGTGGGTCTTTAATGGATTGTCCCCATAGTTAACGAATATTGATTAATGCGGTTAATGAGTTTAGTCAATTAATCTCATATTATTAGAGCTTTTGATCTGTAGGTCCATAAGGTCCCCTTGCTAGCTCACTGTGGACCAACAAGAATCAACTATGTTGAAAGAAAAATTTGAAATGTTCAAATTTATGAATGAAAATATTAATTGTATTGAATACATTTAATTGCATGGTTTATTATAAATTTTATTTAAATGTGATTCAAATGATAACTTTATAATATGGAGAATTAATTTATTTGAATATGATTCAAATAATTAATTATTTAATTTGGATGAGATCCAAATTAAAGATCCTGTAAAAAATAAATAGAGGCAGAATTAATTAATTAATTTGAATTAGATTCAAATAATTAGTTATTTAATTTGGATGAGATCCAAATTAAAAATTCTGTAAAAAATAAATAGAGGGAGAATTAATTAATTGATTTGAATTAGATTCAAATAATTAATTATTTAATTTGGATGAGATCCAAATCAAAGATTCTGTAGAAAATAAATATTTAAATAAGATTTAAATATTTTAAATTATTTAATATGAGAATATTTGGGTAGATATTTATTAATATTTGATATTTTTAAATATTTGATTTAAAATCTCTGAGGGGTTTATCCTAATAGGATTAGGAGTAACTCATAGAGTTCTATAAATAGGGTCCTTGGGAGCCTTCATAGAACACAAGAGAATAATCTCTACGATTATCTTCCTCTACTCATTCTCTCAATTTTCTTATAAAAATTTTAAGAAAATTCTTCTTTCCATTCTTTTAAAGAAGCGGTTCCCACAAACTGAATCCTTACTAGAGTCGAGGAAGATCTCTTGGAAGAAGAAGATTACAAGGAGACAACTATGGGTTCAAGAATTATAGATTGGCAAAGGTATGATGCTTAACATTTTCTTTACTTTTTTTTTGTATTTTTAATTCTTTCAATTAATCAAAGAATACGATCACACGCTTCCACCGGGATTCAATTTCCTTCACCCTTCTCGTTCAACATTTTCTCAGGTGGTGACTCCCGAAAAAAGGTTCGTACCCCGTCTTGAAATCAAAACTTACTTCCAAAAATCTCAGATTATTAGTGAACCTATCACTGAACCTGAATTACAAGGTCTAAACATAGAAGACACAGTTTCAAAAATGTTTTCCGAAGACTTCAATTTCGTTCCTGAAGACCTAAGGAAAACAAGAACTTTCTATGAGTTTATTCTTGTGGATACAAAATCTGCAGAAATAACTCATGTTCCAGATAAAAAAGATCCGTTCAGGATCGCCTATTCCAAATTCAAGATCCTCAAAGCATTGAGTCCTACCCGTTGGAATCAAGGCATCTATACAGACAAACTGTTTTTCAAATCGTTTGTCCCACAGACATATTCCAACCAGGATTACATAAAAGCCTCGTACAATGTTATGTGGTATACAAACTACAATCATTCTTGGTTTATATCCTTTTGTCAAAATGCTTATAAAATTCATTTTCCTCTATGGTTTATTCAATGGTGGAATACACTCGGCCTAACGGATGATATTCTTCCAACTCCCTTGCAAGAATCCTATTTTTATTTTGCGAGAAACATTCAAAAAACCTCTTTCCATAATTCAATGAGGTTCTGCCTCTATTTCCAAATTCCGTTGATATTTTGTTAGAACTTTTCAACAAGCACATCCTCAATACAAAATGATTACAAAGATCTTGAACATTAAATGGTGGGATAAGTTTAACTTTCAGCATGCCACCATTACAAAAATAAAAAATGATTCTCCGAGAATGGATATTTGCTAAACATAGACATTAAGAGAAATGTTGAATTTCTCAATGACAAATCAAAATTGCTGGCAACTTTAGCTCAAACAACTTTAGAAGCAGATTTTCAACAAATCTTCGCCCTCGCGGCTTCAAGCTCATCATTAAGTGCTTCTCCTCCCCCTTCAGTTGAAGATGAAGTAGGAGAAGAACCTGATTATGATCTGAACGATCCAAACCTCGACTCGCAACCTATGTGAACTCCGAATCAACAAGAGTACCTGTTTCGCATAGAAAAACAAGATGTTCATAAGGGATGCTTCACAAAGGAGTAATTCCAAATATATATATATATATATATATATATATATATATATATATATATATATATATATACACATTTTCACCCCTAGTTGCAAATTTATATGTAAACCACTGTAAATTACCTGGTTTACATTGTAAACACTTTCTGAAGGTCATACAAGTTCGGAAAAGAACTATTTGAAGGAGCAGGTGCACACATGATGAAAAGTTTGAAGTTTCAAATCGAAGATTGTTGGTTTGCCTTGGTGACTGCACGTTGGAAACATGCCTAGTTTGACCCAGCTACAAAGATGAATGTACGACAGCGATATGGTTTATAATCAGCCTAGCATGAACGTGTCTGGTAGATCAATAATTTAGTCTATAAGACAAGGACTTAAAGTATTAAGAAGAAAGTTATTCAAATATTCCTGCTTAAAGCAAGTGGTCAACAAAATCTTACCATATCTTATCTTATCTTTACTTTGTTCGTTTCACTTAAATAATGAAATTGAATTATTTGGAGTCCTGTCTAAATAATTCAAACTTTTTATATTTTGTCGTTTTATTACTTTTTACTTTTCAAGAGATGAACCTTATCAGGGGTTATGTCCTGATAGATTCGATCCTATCTTTTAGTTAGTTTATTTTAATTTCCATTTCAATTCTAGGGTCTATATAAGATTTCAAAGGCAGAATTTGAGCAATCACTCAAACATACTCTTAAAGCTTAACAACCTCGAATAATTGCTCTAATTGCTCTTATTGTAAACTTTTTTTTTTTTTTTGGAATTACTCCTTTGCAAAACATTTCTTATGATCCAAGATTATAAGCTCCAATGATCCAAGATTAATTAATTAAACTCTTTAATCAAATTAACCTTCATTCATTAACTACATGGCAAACCACTATAGACTTGTAGTTGAACTCTTATGCACTGTAGGACAAGTTGTGTCCATGGATATAATCAGTATAAGCAAGTCAATCATTCACAAGTAGTTCATAATTATAGTTGAGTCAAATGTTCGTTCCACTCCAGTAATTACCTCTTATTCTTAAATACCACTGATTTCTCTAATGAACAATTTAGGGCCCCTTGTTCAAGACTTGAAATTAGCAGTTAAGGGAACTACTCATCTACTTACTCTATTTGGAAAAGAGTGAATTTCATCTTGTGAAGTTATATTCCCAACTCCCCATTTAGTCAAATCCCTAAAATGGTAGGCTTATTGAGTCGGCAACTCGGGCCACTCTCACCCATGCAAATCAAAAGACCGACCTCACAGACAAGAGTTCATAAGTCACTCAGGATTAAGATTGAGTCGCACATGATTATCCTATGAAATATTAATCTCATCAATTAACGAATTTATAAAGAGCGATTAAATATTTCGCGGTCGGGTCTCTTACAAATTCTTTGTATAGGATACCCCCACTCACATGTCTTTACTTGAACGGTTTGGATCAAACCATTTGTAACTATTACAAAGTGGGTCGTATCCATAGTGTGACCAGGATAAAACACCCAACCTTATCCATATATTATGCACTTTTAGGTTATTTCTTGAACATGATCCACATGTATGTTAACTACATACATGTTTAAGACTTCATGTAATAACCTTAAATTTTTTTCGTTAATGGATAAATTAATATTGCATAATTAATAATTAATAATTAAATTAATTAACTTATCAATTACGAGGCTTTAGGACACAAATCCCAACAATCTTCCACTTGCACTAAAGCTGGTGAGACATGTATCCTAGGGCATACTCTATACCCAACAGTACTAAAACTAGTTAAAATTCTACTAGACTTTTAGAAACACAAAATATCTTCGTTAGATATGAGCAATCTAAATATATGTACCTCGTACTGAGCCATGCAATTACCCTGTATTAAAAATAACTATTTTGGTAGATGCATCGTATGGAACCTAACTTCAGACTCCATGAACTCATCCATTTGCGTCCATTCTTTTTGAGTTCAAGTCCTTGAATGGTAGCTTTAATCTGTAGGTTGTTGTCTCTATTTCAATTTACCTTCCCAATTTGGTGAAAGCTTGCAAAAACCTAAGGATTGTAGATGCTCGCCATCCAGAAAACTTCCATAGCTCCCTTAAATCTCAAGAGATATGGGAGAGATATAGTAAAAAAAAAAAAAAATGGTAAAACTAAGAAAAAAAGGCATAAAATAAAATAAAAAAATGAAAACCAGTCTGAATCTATTTAAAGAATAAAACAATACTTGAATAGAAAAACTCTAAATTTAAATGTAGAATGTAATCTAGGAAGAATTGATGTTTAGATTCACCGATATTTTAACCTAAAAATAATATTGAATTAAGAAAATTAAAAACTAAACTCAATTGTTTCACTCTAATTCTTGTTCGATCAGGATTATGAAATGTCCTTTGGATTTCCTAATTTAGGGAGCTATTATGGGGAAAAAACACAACATATTAAAGAAAACTTCATGTTATTTGGTACTTTTAGCTTGTGTAAAAAACAAAATTGTTGTCAACAGGACGGTAGAGGAAAGAAAGTGAATGAAAAAAATGTGAGAATCGGAGAGATGGTGAGGTTTCTATTGTAAAGGTACCATAAATTAAAAAAAGAAAAAGAAAAAAAAAAAAGAAGAAAAGGCAATAAATTTAAATTCTTAAAAAAATAAAAAAGAAAAAAGAAAAGAAGAATGGGACGAAATAAAAGAAATGTTCGTAACCAAGAGGTCTCTGGTCTAATAAACTAAGAAAAAGGAAATTTGCTAATTAATAGCAAAATCAGGGAGATGTTTCCCTTTTTCTGTGTCGAAGGTTTGAGATCTTTTTCCCTTTTTTTTCTTTTCATGGTTTTTGCAACTCTCTCCCCCATTTTCAAATTTTCAACTTTTTAAACTCTTCCCTCTCACTCAATCTTCCATCTTTCACTAGAAAGGTTAGTGTTTGAAGTTTGAACCCAAGATTTGGAAAGGTTGGGGTTTTGAATGGAAGATTTGAAAGTGCACAATCATTTCTACCAATACTTTAACATCAATGAGTCAATTGTCAATATTGATTACTATGACAAAATGTTAAATATAAATACGAAATAGAAATGGATTTGAAAGAAACTGTTTGTCTTAGTTCTCAAATTTGCACATTTTTCAGAAACATTTTTTAAAATTTAGAAATAAGAAACGAGAGTGGTTATCAAAGAGAGGTGGCGGAATATGTCAGCAAGTGTTTAGTGTGCTAGTAGGTGAAAGCCCCGAGGCAGAAGCTAGCTAGTCTGTTGCAGCCCCTGAGCATGCCAAAATGGAAGTGGGAGAGTATATCTATGGATTGGGGGATTACCAAGAACAGTGTCAGACCACATAGTGATCTGGGTCATAGTTGACAGGCTTACCAAATCAGCACATTTTATTCTAAGCAAGCCTACATTTTCAATGAGTAAATAGGCGCAGATCTACTTGAAAGAGGTGGTAAGATTGCACGGAATGCCAGTTTCTATAGTGTCTGGCAGAGACCTGCGCTTCATGTCTAAATTTTGGAAAAGTCTTTAGTCAGCTCTAGGCACTCAGTTGGATTTTAGTACGGCTTTCCACCCACAGACTGATGGCCAGACAGAACATTTGAACCAGACGTTGGAAGACATGCTGCGTGCTTGTGCTTTGGATTTTCCAGGAAGTTGGGACTCTTACTTACACCTCATAGAATTTGCCTACAACAACAGCTATCAGGCTATTATTGGCATGGCGCCATTTGAAGCCTTCTATGGGAAGTATTGTAGATCTCCAGTTTATTGGGATGAAGTGAGAGAGTGGAGATTGTCAGGACTAGAGTTAGTACAGATTTCGAATAAGGTTATCCAAAAAATCAAAGCACGATTGCAGACAGCTCAAAGTAGGCAGAAGAGTTACGCTGATGTTAGGCGTAAGGACCTAGAGTTTGAAGTGGGGGATAACGTATTCCTAAAGGTAGCACCTATGAAGGGGGTCTTGAGGTTTGGGAGGAAGGGAAAGCTAAGTCTGTGCTTCATTGGGCCGTTCGAGATTTGGAACGAATTGGGCCTGTGGCTTACTGTTTGTCATTGTTGCCGTCTCTTGATGCAATCCACAACGTGTTTCACATCTCTATGTTGAGGAAGTATGTGGCAGATCCTTCGCACATAGTGGACTATGAGCCTCTGCAATTAAGGGAAGACCTGAGCTACGAAGAGGAGCCTATCTAAATCCATGCAAAGGAAGTAAAGACCTTGCGCAACAAGGAGATAGCATTGGTGATGGTCTTATGACAAAACCATGTATTATCTTAAATGGCAAAACTAGTGAAAATATTTACAACTAATAGCAAAATACATAGTCTATATGCGATAGACCGCGATAGACTACTATTTGTGTCTATCATGACATAGATAGTATTCTATCGCGGTCTATCGCAGATAGACAGTGAAATTCTGCTATATTTGTAAATAGTTTGGTTCCTTTTGCTATATTTGAAAAGAGCTCTACAAATTAACCGCTACAATTTATTATATTGCAATAATTAATTCATATGTTGTAGTAGCAGTACACTATTGCTACATTATCTTGAGCGTTTCCATATCACTGTTGCAATATACTCTAATACATTGGTTACTACAAATGTTTTGAATTAGTAGATATTTTATAGTGGTTTATATATATATCCTTAGAGATAAATGTGGCAATTGTATATTGATTCCAACAGTTGCACAACTCTTTTAAACAAACTGTTGTCATACATATCAACTGAACGATTAATTGATGTGCTGCTAGAAACTGCTACAATAGGATAAACCCTTGCAAGAAATGTAAAACCACTACCAAAAAAAAAAAAAAAAAAAAAAAAAAAAAAAAAAAA
>QLSR01000372.1:1340053-1359333 GCA_031780015.1 Citrullus colocynthis
AAAAAAAAACAGTCTCCTCATTAAAAGAATAATAATAACAAAAAAGATGATTTTGCTTATATTCAAAATAACCAATAGTAAATTCAAATAAAGGAAATGCAATCATTATGACAATTAAAATTTAGCACTTAATAAAGCAAATATCTTATACTCAAAATAACCATTAAATACCTTCTACCGTTAAACTTTTCTTATGCTAAACCCCAAAAATACCCCATATTTATAAAACATTAAAATATTTGTCATATTTTGACATACATATCAAAAATGATTTAAATGTTCATTAGATTGAGCCATGCAAATACCAAGAATCTTCATCATATCTTTCTTATGCTAAAAATAATTTACATACCACATAAATATTGTAATAGCTAAAATATTCAAAACACAAATACGACGTATTAAAAAAAACGTTAAATAAATCACACAAATACTCTATGCTAGGCGCACTTACACCATTGTTATGTATTTTCATACCCACCCACGTATAACCACTCGAAATGGAAAATGGGTTAGCTTCATCTTAAGCCGCTGACCACGAACGACGATGGTTTTACTTAATCGTCGATCCAGTAGCTGAGTGGCTGTTGCTTTGCCTCAACCACATTGATGACGATCAAGATGAAGAAGAACAAGACGACAAAGACAGACAATGCGATTTAGATGGGTCATCTCCTCTGACGTTGAGTAGTTGTCTTGGCTAGAAAATGGTGTGTAGAATTGTTTGAATGGTATGTTATCACCACTCTCATAGTTGACACCACCGTAATAGCCACCTGAAGTCTATTAAAATATAAACAGGTACAATGCTAGATGACAATGCTTTAGACAAAAAAGAATCTATTAAATATTTAACAATAAAATCTTAATTGTTAAAATAAAAAAAATTGGTAAACAAAATCTATATGAAGATTTTATTTTAACAACCACATAAAAAATCATGCCAACTAGTAGTTTGTGGAAGGGTAGAATGGAGAAACTAGGTTTAGTAGTAGATTTTAAAACCACCAAATGAATATATTCCAATAATCTAAAAAAATGACCAAAAATTGAAATGGATGCCTAATATTGGCCATCTACCACAATTTCTCTATTTTTTTTATAAAGAAATTGTGTGGGATGACCAAAATGAGATTGTCAATTGGAAAAATGGCCGTTTTTTAAATTGTTTGATTTATGGCCAAAATTTTATGGGTAAGGTCCCTCTGCAATTATAATTTTCTAACCTTGTCCATGGTAGATAACCCACAGCAACATTAACAAATTAAAAACAACAACCCATAATTTTAGATAACCATACTTAGGGATATTAAACCCAATTGACTTAGTAATTTTATCAACGTGCGTGTATGTAAGTGCATGTTCCCTAGAAAGTTTCATGTGATTAGATTTGTTAAGTAATGATTAATCAGTGCATGTATCCCAAGATAGTTTACAAGTACGTAGGCATATGTAACATTTCCTTTACAATAACATTTCCTTTTAAGCTATATGTAAAATCCTCGTACACTTTGCTTTTGTCAATTGTGATTACACCATTGATTACGTCATCTGACTCATCCACATAGGCACATTCCTAAAATGGTCTAGCCATTCTTTAACTACCCCTCTAAATTACTAAATATGTTGTATGTAAGTATTCATACCTTCTTGGAGTGCTCATCTTGGGGCTCTTGCCTCTCATTCTTGGAAGAATTTGTTTGCTTGATCACTTGGATGTTTGGTTCAATAATTTGGTGAGAGGTGTTTGTCCTGTGCGCTTGGTTGTCATCGTCTTTGTCGTCTTTCCAGAGTTTTAATCTTCGGTCATTTGTTTCTCCGTCATCAATTTCTTGTTAGTTTTCATTTTCATCTTAATCTTTCTCCAATGCATCCAACTCCCTAGTGAAGTCAGTTGTCTCCTGTTCAATCCAAATCACAAAAAGTTCAGGCATTAGCAATTAGTATGTATAAGAATTATAACAAATACAATATACTTATTAATATTACCTTAAACACTTCAAATTTGGTTCCTTCATTGGTAACAAGGTCATGAATTTCGACATTAAAGGTCATCAAATCCTTCTAAGATTCTTATTATTAGGTTTATTGTGTCGACGATCTCATCCATTTGCTTTGCCAGCTCAAGTTGGTTTTTTTCTATCATGCTTTGTGATTGTTTGATGGACTCAAACTTCTCTTTCATATACCTTAGATCATAGAAAGATAGGATACTCCTACCTATTGCCATTTCAGCCATGTTGTGTACTAAACCCCTATTTCCCAACTCCCTTTCAATTTCTCTTCTAAGTGCTTCTTCTTCAGTTATGAAGGGTTGAAAGTACAACATACTCATTTCTTCCTCAGTTGCTATTACGGGCAAATTTCCAGCTACAATAAGAAGGAACAAATGAAGCTTTATCAATAATATGTTGTACTTCAGTATACAAAGCATAAATTCAAAATTAGTATTACTTGGGATGAATCAAACACCTTCTTTAGATCCTTCCATTTTGGTTGTGTGTCAGTAATCCAACTTATGATCCTTGGAATCCGTTGGTTCATTTAAACTTCTGCATCAAGTACATTCCATCCTAGTAGAAAACACATACAAATGCAGTGTAAGCGCCATTACAAATAGGCTGTTTGTGATAAACTGGAAGCATTACAATACACACCTCATTGTTTTCTGTGGAAGTATCTTGTTCTACTTTTGCCTTATACTTCTTTCCCTTTTCTCTCGTCTTTTACGTGTTTAGAAGCATAAACATACAAGTATACAGTATGCAAAAATATAAGCAAAAACATACAAGTCCTATTTTTTAACATTAATTGCACGTGGAAGAAAATTTAAGTTTGAAATTAACTACACATGGTTAACCTTTGTAGGCTTGACCTCAATGTCATGGTCTATCTCATCCATACTTAAGTTGGCACCTTCATGGTCATCAAGACTTCGAATAGTTCCCTCTTCCTCCTATTGGTGCTTCTTTTTTTTTTTTTTTTTTTTTATTTCTTTTTTTTTTTTTTTTTTTTGTTAGTATTTAATACCTAATAATAATTTAATTAAACACTTAGTAAAGACTCATTTACTCCAATTGTCTCCTCCCATTCTTCTTCTCTAATTTTTGGATCCTTTTTTTTTTTTTTTTTTTTTATTTCTTTTTTTTTTTTTTTTTTTTGTTAGTATTTAATACCTAATAATAATTTAATTAAACACTTAGTAAAGACTCATTTACTCCAATTGTCTCCTCCCATTCTTCTTCTCTAATTTTTGGATCCTTTTTTTTTTTTTTTTTTTTTATTTCTTTTTTTTTTTTTTTTTTTTTATTTCTTTTTTTTTTTTTTTTTTTTTATTTCTTTTTTTTTTTTTTTTTTTTTATTTCACACTCAGCGTTATATGAACATATTGTTTTTAAAACAGATATGGAAACAAACTACAAGAATTTTGGTCTCTGCCAACACAAAAAAAAAACGTCGACATATCTTCAAAAATGCGTGGGCAAAGTTTCTGCTGACATTTTTTTGCATGGGTAGACAATGTTGGCAGAAGGCCATGGGCAGATCTGTTTTTTTACATGTCAATAGAAATGCCCACGCAATGAAACGCGTGGGTAGAAATAGTCTTTCTGTGCACATTAAAAACGTCGACAGAAATTGATTTATGACCACGCATCTACATTCATGGGCAAAAATGCGATTTTTGCCCACATTTACTGCATGGGCAAAAATTGATTTTTGGCCACGCATCAACATTCGTGGGCAAAAATCACATTTCTGCCCACATTTTGTTGATTTCCGCCCACGCTACAACTTCCGTTGGCAAAACTCAATTTCCGCCCACGCATGATACGTCGGTAGATAGTGTTTTATGCCTACACATAGGTAAACGTGGCCAAAAGCTTCATTTTTGCCCACGAACAAAATGTCGCCATAACTCTATAATTGCCAACACATTTATTATTATTATATTATATGTTTGGGGATCAATATTTAAAATAAAAATAATTTCAATTTCATATCACAAAATATGTTCAACATCATAACAGCAAGTTTAGACAATCTATTCAACCTCTAATTCTTTGACCATATCACAAAATATGTTCATCATCATAAGAAAATGTTTCGATTGGTTGGTTAATCTTCACACAAAATGCTTCGCTTGGTCAATTGATCTTCACATAAAGTGACATTTCTAGCTTTCTTCAAAATACATACACCTGACAAGTATAATATTAAAGTCCAATAAGCACGACATGCTCAAAATTAATAAAGCAAATTCATTTGCATGTCTTTCAAAATGATATTCAAGACCAACAACAAAATACTAAACAGTGTTTAAATGACACTTTAACTCCCAAAACAACATAAATAGTTCTTAAGTGTCTTTTTGATATTCAAGACCAACTAAAAAGTACGTGTCTAAATGACACTTTAACTCCCAAAACAACTTCAAAATACCTAAGTATGACTTTCAAACTCAAAACCAATCTAAAAAGTGTCTAAGTGACACTTTCACCCTCAAAACAACTTAAAAAGTTCCTAAAAAATGTCTAAGAGACTTGTTTCCTCCCAAAACAACCTAAATAGTTCTTAAGTGTCTTTTTGATATTCAAGACCAACTAAAAAGTACCTAAAAAGTGTCTAAATGACACTTTAACTCCCAAAACAACTTCAAAATGCCTAAGTATGACTCTCAAACTCAGAACCAACATAAAAAGTGTCTAAATGAAACTTTCATTCTCAAAACAAGTTAAAAAGTTCCTAAAAAGTGTCCAAGAGACTTGTTAACTCTCAAAACAACCTAAATAGTTCTTAAGTGTCTTTTTTATATTCAAGACCAACTAAAATGTTCCTAACAAGTGCCTAAATGACACTTTAACTCCCAAAACAACTTCAAAATGCCTAAGTATGACTCTCAAACTCAAAACCAACCTAAAAAATGTTTAAGTGACACTTTCACCCTCAAAACAACTTAAAAAGTTCCTAAAAAGTGTCCAAGAGACTTGTTAACTCCCAAAATAACCTAAATAGTTCTTAAGTGTCTTAGTTCTTAAGTGTCTTTTTGATATTCAAGACCAACTAAAAAGTACCTAAAAAGTGTCTAAATGACACTTTAACTCCCAAAACAACTTCAAAATGCCTAAGCCTCTCAAACTCAAAACCAACCTAAAAAGTGTCTAAGTGACACTTTCACCATCGAAACAACTTAAAACATGTAAAACCAACATAAAAATCCAACCAAACCTAAGATGCATGAATTGGCTACAATAGCTAGAGCATAGCTATAGACATTATGAATTAAACATATAATAAAGGCACTTAATGCATGATTGACCACCATAACTGCAGGATAGCCACAACACATTACAACTTAAACATATAATAAAGGTACTAAATGCATGAATTGGCTACCATAACTGCAGGATAGCCACAACATAATTTTGAACTTTAATTTTGAAAAACAAATACCTAAGTATTTGAAGGTTCATCCCCTCCATGTCCTTGCCCCAACAATTTTTGAACGTCGGTCCATCTATCTTCCCACTTGGAAAGTTGTCTGAAGATTCAATGATACAAGTATAAGTCTACTCTTACATATTGAACAACTTAAAAAGCATAAAAGAAATACAAACTTACCTCCAACCGATCAATCACAAGTTCACGTACTCCTATAGGTACAACCCTCTAAGTCTAACCTTAAAAGAGTATTCCAAAATGTTATTAAAAAGTGATCAAGAGATAATTTGACTCCCAAAATAACCTAAATAATTCATTAGAGTCACTTAGATTATCAGAACCAACTACAAAGTGCCTAAATTTTGTATAAGTCACACTTTAACTCTAAAAATTGAGGTTCATCTCAATGGTTTTTTTTTTGGTTGAATTTCACTCTTGAAGGCAAATGTATATTATGTAACACCCCTTCATTTTAATTAAAAATATGAACAGATGGGATAAAGTATCATAGAACAAATAAACAACGAGGAAGATCATATTTATATATATATATATAAAAAAAAAAAAAAAAAAAAAAAAAAATAAAAAAAAATATAAAAAAAAAAAAAAAAAAAAAAAAAAATAAAAAAAAATATAAAAAAAAAAAAAAAAAAAAAAAAAAATAAAAAAAAATATAAAAAAAAAAAAAAAAAAAAAAAAAAATAAAAAAAAATATAAAAAAAAAAAAAAAAAAAAAAAAAAATAAAAAAAAATATAAAAAAAAAAAAAAAAAAAAAAAAAAAGAAAGAGCACCTTTGATTCAAAAGCTAATTAACCCTAATAATACAATTAAGATACAAATTGAAAAAATAAATGAAAGAAAGAAACTCCAATTGTGTTTGAATGGTACAGTTATACCTAAAACATGTTGAGTTGTGAAAATAAACAAAAAGAAATTTCTCACCACCACGATGGTGAACTTACCACAGCAAAAAACACAGCAAATTCTAACGGTGGCGAGCAGGCATTTGTGTGCGAAGTGGTGTTGCGACGATGTGGAACGAGCTGAGAGGTGGAGTGTTAGCGTGGAGGGAGTTAAGCGACAGCGTGCATGGTGGGCATGATTCTGAGACTTGTGCGAAGCATGGATCGCACTTAGAGGCGGAGCAACGACATGGAGCAAGTTGCGCGACGACGTTCGTGGTGAGCGTAGGAGGTGCGTAGTAGTGAGGTCATGAGAGATGGAGATGGAGAAAAGAGATGTGAAAATGGGGGAAGAATGGGAAAGAGGGGAATTGAAAAAGAGGGGGAAAGAAAACAAAATGTGGGGGAAAAAGAGGGGAAAGAATATCGGAAAAATTGGGTAGGATTTTAAAATAAGAGGATTTAAAAGGTTTCTAACCACACACGTGTGGACAAAAACTGAATTTTTCTGCCCACATACCTTGTGTGAGCAAAAATTAAAAAAAAAAAAAAAGCGTTGGCATAAATTTAATATACGGTGTTTTCTTAAGACTACCCTTAAAACAATTTGAAAAGTTCTTAAAAAGGGTTAAAAAAAAAGCGTTGGCATAAATTTAATATACGGTGTTTTCTTAAGACTACCCTTAAAACAATTTGAAAAGTTCTTAAAAAGGGTTCAAGAAACTTGTTAATTCTCGAAACAATCTAAATAATTCTTAATAGTCTTTTTTATATTCAAAACCAACTCAAAAATACCTAAAAAATGTGTAAATGATACTTTAACTCCTAGAAAAATTTCAAAATGTCATAAGTTCCTAAATTGTGTCAAAAGAGATTCTTGTGTCATGTTGATTAATAAAAAAGTTGCACTTGAAAGTCTTATTTGTCCAACTACAAACTATTAATTTTGTATCATGTTGATTAATAAAAAAGTTATACTTAAAAGTCTCATTTGTCCAACTACAAGAGTGTTCCGTTATCGATAATTCCTAAACAACCTAATCATGAAAATTCATTGTATTTTTGTGTGAAGAGGAAGAAATAAAATGAAAAAAGAAAAAAATGGAGAGAGCGAGAAGAGAGAAATGAAAAGAAAATGTGGGTACAAATAAAAGTGGGTAGGAATTAAGAAAATATGAAGAAAAAGAAAATATGGGATTTAAAATATTTTTAGTCACATAAATTATGTGGGGCAAAACTAAATTAAGCATCAGCAAAAATCGATTTTTATTAATACTACGTAATTTTTTATCCAACCCAAGCATATATTTTTGTTGGCAGAAACAATGTTATGTCTACACATTGAAAATGGGTGCCAACATTTTTTTTTTTTTTTTTTGTTATTTTGGGAAAAAAAAAACTGTTGACAGAATCAAAAAATTATTGTCGGGTAAATACACAAAATTTGAAATTAACATACATTGTGTTTCTTTTGTTTTTTAGTGGTCCTTTCAGTGGGTTCCCCCTTCCTTTTATTGTTAGATTTTTCCGTCGGCGAGCCCAACTTCTTTGTGGATTCCCACTCGTGCATTGTTCTGGTTGTCTCCTGTGTTGTTTATGAAATAGGTCAGTAGGTTAGGTGTTTCAGGGATACATGTATAGAATGTATATGCATACCTCACCGTCACTATTCAATGTTATATTCCTTGTGCTTGTCACTTGTTGTTTACTAGTTATGTATAGACGTAAATTTCTATGGATGGGCTTGCCAGCCCAACACTTTCTAGAGTTGTATGTTGGGGTGTTTTGGGGCAGGCATTTGGATTTGGGTTCCATATTTAAGCTCCTCCAAATCCATTGGATATCAATGCCCCTTCTAAAACCATGGTTTTTTTTTTTTTTTTTTTTTTTTTTTTTGGAAATTATCATATTTAGCGTGACCCACCATTTCTTTTTTCTCATTATGGTAGACTGTTCGACTTTTTTTTTCTTTTTTAATTTATAATTATATAATATATTTACATTATTTTCAGAATAATTATTTTAAAAAATGATAAAATTATTGAAAATATTTATAAATATAACTATTTTTAGGGTAATTGTTTTAAATGATAACATTATTGAAAATATTTATAAATATAGCAAGACGTCATTGTCTATCGATAGACATGACATTTTGTTATATTTGTAAATATTTTGACTCATTTTGTTATATTTGAAAAGAATCGCTACTTTTATCTAAATATAACACTTAAAATTTTATCTAAATATAACATTTAATTTTAAGTTAATATATTAAAATTTTAAAATATCTTTTATTTTCATGTTAACATTATTCCTAGGTAAAAAATAATAAATAATATTTTATTTTGAGTTTATTAAAATATAATGAATAATATTTAATTTTAAATCAGCACTGGTAAAGAAAACATTTAATTTTTTAAATTAAATACACTTAGTAAAGCATAGGTATACTACTAATTTTGAACGTCGTATTAAAATAATAGAAATATACGTTAGTTTAGTTTACTTTATTAAGTGCATGATAATGTTACTTTACTCTTTCTTTTCCTTTTCAAACTGCGCATAGTATAATTCTAATTTGAATATGGGGTGACGATTGTTTCTCATAAAATTGGTCAATATTATGAATATTAGAACAAATTAGATGTCTATTATATAAATGTGCTTAGTGGTCAAAGGCCATGTGTCTACCGACACATTCTTAATGGCCATAAAATGCCACAACCTACTTACCAAATTGCCTATAAATAAAAGCTTTTGGTGGATATTGTAATACACATTGGAGAGAAAAGAAGAGAAAAGATGGGTGAAATTTGAATTTTCATTTTCCATAAAATCACACTTTCTTTATTTTAGTTTATTTTAAGTTTATTTTATTTAATTTGGTTATTTTAATTACTTTTATATTATTTTATTATTTTAATATTATAATTTCTCGATTTTCATGCTCCCATTTTTCTGTCATTTTGCTCCTCAATTTTACAACACGTTATCAGCACGAGCTCTCCCCCTTTTTTTGTTAAAGGTAGGTTCTGAAGGTATGTCATTTTCTCTTTATTATAATTAGTAAATTAAACGTTGTTTTGCATGTTTAAAATATATTAAATTGCTAATATAAATATAATGCTTTGTGATAGTGTTATCATGGCAAATCTTACGAAAATAGAATTTGAAGCCCTTGACATCAATGGAAATAATTATTTGTCATGGGTGCTTGATGCTGAAATACATCTAGATGCCATGAACCTCGGAGAAGCAATTAAAGGGAAATGCAACATCCATACAGGAAAAAGCAAAAGTTATGATTTTCCTTCGCCATCATCTCCACGAGGGATTTAAGATGGAATATTTAACAATAAAAGATCCCTGTACCTTGTGGAAGAATTTTAAAACAGAGATATGATCATCAGAAAACAGTCATTCTTCCTAAAGCTCATTATGAATGGATACATTTGAGGCTCCAAGATTTCAAATCAGTAAGTGATTATAACTCTGCATTATTTAAAATCAATTCAAAATTGTTGTTATGTGGAGAGAAAATTACTGATGCGGATATGTTGGAGAAAACATTTTCCACATTTCATACCTCGAATATGCTCCTAAAGTAGCAATATCGAGCAAAAGGCTTTAAACAATATTCTGAATTAGTTTCATGTCTTCTCATGGCTAAACAAAATAATGAGCTATTGATGAAGAACCATGAATCTCGACCAACTGGAACAAAATCATTCCCTGAAGTGAATGCTATAAATTTTAATAATTGTGGTTGAGGTCATGGTCGTGACCGTGGCAGAGGAAGAAATAAATATTAATCGTGGTGGTCATTCTAATCATCCAAATTTCAATAGAATCACTCGAAATGATGATCATAAAGGAAAAGCTCCACAAGATAAAAATTCAAAAGATGATGAGCATAAATGCTTCCGATGCGGGATAACTAAACACTAGTCTTGTGTTTGCCATACATCAAAACACTTAGTTAATCTCTATCAAGCTTCCTTGAAGGAAAAAGGAAAAAATGTGGAAACAAATGTTGCATACCAGGATAATGATATGATTGACCCATCCAATATTACAAATTTGGATATGGCGAACTTCTTTGAATCTCCTGAAGAGAAAATCAGCACAAATGATGGCATAGCAAGTGCTTCTTTTGATTTTTAGAATATTTAGAATTGTTTTATCTATCTATCTTTCATGTTTTTTTAAGTTAATCCTTATATTTCAAGTTTTATTTTTCTTATTATAATTATCTTGTTTAAATGAAGAATCATGGACAATTTTCATATATTGAGTGACTCAAGAATGAGGAATGAATATCTATGTCTAACCGACTATGCAACTATAGATACAATACTTACAAATAAAAAATATTTTTCCAAACTAACAACCGAAAGCAAAAGTCAATACAATATCAGGTTCTGCAAACTTGATTGAAGGATTTGGAAAAATAAATATTATTTTGCCTAGAGGAACAAAATTTACAATTAACAACGCGTTGTTCTCTAGTCAATCAAATAAATCTACTAAGTTTTAAAGATATACGTTGCAATGGTTATCATATTGAGACTGATAGAAAAAATGAGATAGAATATCTTTATATCATATCTTTTGTCTCACATGAAAAACGTATATTGGAAAAGTTGCATGCTTTATCTTGTAGATTATATTATACTCATATACGAATCATTGAAACATATGCAGCAATGAACCTGAACTTCATGAATCCAGATATATTTACAATTTGGCATGACCAGTTGGGTCATCCAGGTTCTATAATGATGAGAAGAATCATTGAAAATCCAAATGGACACCCATTGAAGACAGAAGATTCTTCAATCTAGTGAATTATTATGTGATGTTTGCTCTCAAGACAAATCAACAATTAGACCATCACCAGCTAAAGTTGGAACTGAATCACCTGCATTTTTTGAATGAATTCATGGTGATATATGTGGACCTATTAACCCACCAACTGAACCATTTAAATAATTTATGGTATTAATAGACACATCCAATAGATGGTCACAGGTGTGCTTATTATCAAGTCGAAACCTTGCGTTTGCAAGATTATTTGTTCAAATAATTAAGTTAAAGCACAATTTCCTGATTATACAATTAAGACCATTCATCTTGATAATGTTGGTGAATTTACATCCCAAACTTTCGATAATTATTGTATGTCAATTGGGATAAATGTTGAACATCTTGTAGCTCATGTTCATACACAAAATGGTTTAGTAGAATTATTTATAAAATGTTTGCAATTAATTGTTAGACTATTACTTATGAAAGCTAAGCTTCATACATCTGTATGGGGACATGCTATTTTGCATGCTGCGTCACTTGTACGCATTAGGCCAGTAGCTTATCATAAATACTCACCATTACAATTAGCTTATGGCCAGAGCCAAATATTTCCCATCTAAAATTTTTTGGATGTGCATTATACGTTCCCATTGCTCTACCACAACGTACTAATATCGACCCTCAAAGGAGGTTAGGAATATACGTTGGATATGATTCCCCATCAATTATTAAATATCTTGAACCCCTGACAGGTGATGTACTTACTACATGATTTGCTGATTGTCATTTTAATGAGACAAATTTTTCAACACTAGGGGGAGGAATTAAGAAGTTGGAAAAGGAAATTGCGTGGAATGCATCATTATTGTCTCATTTAGATCCCCATACAAATCAATGTAAACTTGAAGTTCATAAAATAATTCATTTGCAAAATATAGCAAATCAATTACCAGATGCATTTATAGATGCAAAGAAAGTAACTGAATCACATATACTCGTTGCAAATGTTCCGTCGAAATTGATATCCCAACACAGCAAGTTGTCACTAATGAATCTGAAACACGCCAGAAGCGTGGTAGACCAGTGGGTTCCAAAGATAAAAATCCTCGGAAAAGAAAAATAAACGATAGTAAAAAAGACTTGGTTGAGGATGTAAATATCCACGAAGAATGTGAAATACCTAAAAATAATAATGAGATTTCAATAAATTATGTCGTGACAGGGAAAAGATGGAACCGAACTCATGTAATTATTGATAACATTTCTGCATATAATGTTGTACTTGATATTATATCTGAAAATGAAAATCTTGAACCAAAATCTGTTGAAGAATGTCAACATAGAAAATATTGACTTCGGTGAAAAGAAGCAATCGAGACAAAATTAAACGCACTTTCAAAACGTCAAGTTTTTGGACCAGTAGTCCAGACACTAGAAGATGTCAAACCTGTGGGATATAAATGGGTATTGCGAGAAAAAGAAATGAAAATAATGAGATCACAAGATATAAAGCAAGACTAGTTGTACAAGGTTTTTCACAAAGACCTGGTATTGATTATGTGGAGACATATTCTCTAGTGGTGGATGCAATTACATTAAGATATTTAATTGGTCTGATTGTGTATGAAAATTTGGACATGCATCTTATGGATGTTGTCACAGCATATTTATATGAATCTCTTGATAATGACATTTATATGAGAATCCTAGAAGGATTTAAGAGACCTGAAATACATAAATCAAATTCTCGAGAACTATATTCAATAAAGTTACAGAGATCACTATATGGATTGAAACAATCAGGACGAAGGTGGTATAATCGCTTGAGTGAATATTTGTTGAAAAAATGATATCAAAATAATCCAATATGTCCATGTGTTTTTATAAAGAAATCACAGTAAGGATTTGCTATTATATCTGTATATGTTGATGACCTAAATATAATTGAAACTCCTGAAGAGCTTTGAAAGACAATAGAATATCTTAAGAAAGAATTTGAGATGAAAGATCTCGAAAAAAACAAAATTTTGCCTTGGATTGCAAATTGAGCATTAGCAGATGGGATATTTGTTCATCAGTCAACCTATACAGAAAAAATTTTAAAAAGATTTTATATGGACAAAGCACGTCCATTAAACATTCCAATGGAAGTTCGTTCACTAGATGTGAAAAAAAATATATTTCGACATCGAGTTAATAATGAAGAACTTATTGGTCCTGAAGTACCATATCTTAGTGCAATTGGTGCACTTATGTATCTTGCTAATAATACAAGACCATATATTGCATTTTAGTACATTTATTAGCTAGATACAGTTCTTCTCCAACAAAAAGACATTTGAATGGAATTAAGCATATACTCTGTTATCTCCGAGGAACGATTGACATGAGTTTGTTTTATTCAAATAAATTAAATTTTGACTAAGTTGGTTATGCAGATTTTGGATATTTATCTGATCCACACAAAACTAGATCTCAAACAGGTTATCTGTTCACATATGGAGGAACTGCTATATCCCGGCGGTCAGTGAAACAGACCATAACAGTAACTTCCTCAAATCATGCTGACATTCTTGCAATCTATGAAGCTAGTAGATAATGTGTATGGCTAAGATCAATGACTCAACATATTCGTGAAACATGTGGCTTGTCTTCTAGTAAAAATCCTCCAACAACATTATACGAAGACAACACAGCATGTATAGCCCAAATCAAAGGAGGATATATTAAAGGAGATAGAACAAAGCATATTTCACCAAAGCTTTTCTACACTCATGATCTTGAAGAAAATTGTGACGTCACTGTACAACAAATATGTTCGAAAGATAAACTTGCAGGCTTATTTACAAAATCATTTTTAACTGCAACCTTTGAAAAATTGGTGCAGAACATTGGAATATGACGACTCAGAGATCTCAAATGATGTTCCTATGATGAGAGCAAATGTATTGTATTCTTTTAGAAGTATTAGATTATATGAAATATGTATTCTTTTTCCTTCACTAGAATTTTTTCCCATTAGCTTTTTTCCCAGTAAGGTTTTAACAAGGCATATTTTATATATATAATGGGCATCTAGGGGGAGTATTATGAATATTAGAACAAATTAGATGTCCATTATATTAATGTGCTTAGTGGCAAAAGACCATATGTCTACTAATGACATCCTTAGTGGCCATGAAATGCCACTACCTATTTGCCAAATTGCGTATAAATAGAGGCTTATGGTGGATATTGTAATACACACATTGGAGAGAAAAGAAGAGAAAAGATTGGTGAAATTTGAATTTTCATTTTCCATAAAATCCCACTTTCTTTATTTTAGTTTATTTTATTTAATTTGGTTATTTTAATTACTTTTATATTGTTTTGTTATTTTATTATTTTAATATTATAATTTTTCCGTTTTTGTGCTTTGCTCCTCAATTTTACAGCCGTCAAAATATTAATACGATATTCAAAAACAAATTATGGTTGACAAAACGGGAGACTAAAAAAAAGTAGCCTAAAAAAATGTATTAACCAAATCTAATCAAATCCAACTATGGACTCAAAAAATAGATTTTAGAGACCTAGCCAACTCAATGCCCTCAAATACAATCTTTAAAAATCCTATAGTTATTTATTTCAATAAACCAATCGATTTCACAAAAGAATTATTGATTTCGAACCAACGTCCTAAATGACCTTTTAGATTTGCACTCGTGGGCTTGCCCAAATTGCCCTATCGTGATCAAAGTTGGTGTGACAATCAGAATTTGAAGGTAAATAAAATTTAGCTTAACACTTTTCCTTTGAGTTAGTAAAAAAGCTTTTTTTTCCCCATAATTTTGCAATTTCATGTTCTTTCGTAAACATAATCATGCATTACATTGGCAAAAGGTTATAATTAAATATTATTATCTGTAACGTAAAAATAAAAAACAAATAGACAAAAAAAACTACATTTTTAGTTTTTTAAAATTGACCACTTCTCAGCAACGTTTCCTAAAATTTAGAAAATGGAAATGACATTTCTTGATCTAGGGATGCATACTTGAACATTTATTATTCAACTTGCTTATGGAGTGTTCAAACCTCAAGTAGGGAACTAGTTTTCTCTACCTTCTAGTGTTCGATCACACGAAACCTTCTCTAACTCTCTCTTGGAGTTCTACCAATTGATTTTTAAGTTTTAGTAATTGATAATTAAGGATTATCAACATTGTTGAAAGTCGTTAAAGGCAAGGCCAAGTTTAAAGAGGTTTCGAAGCCTGCATAGAAGTTCACTCATCCCACAAGGGAATTTCACTCATCCCACAAGGGAATGTCAAGCCCTTTTGTTCCGAGTCAACTAGCTGAGTTTGTGGAGTTTCATTAAAGGAAAAATGATCAAGAACTAGACCTTAGTTCTCTCCAATGATACTCTACAACCTGAGTGACCACACCTATTCTAACATCGCAGGCATTGCACATATCCCCAAACAAGAATCGGAGGATGAGCCTTATATATAATCTCACGCCAACAACCTCAAATGTTAAACATTTTCTCTTGACCTTGTTAAATAATTTGTATACTTAAACAGTAAAGTGTATTAGGTTCTACACCATGAATGCAAGTACTCTATAAGTGTATTAAGCTCTACACCGCGAGGGCTACAAAAGTGCCAAAGTCCAAAATTTCCACACCAACAAACATAAAAAGGGTTCTTAATTTTAATTTGCAAGAATTTTTATATGAATGAAAGTGGTGTTTATAAGAAAAAAAAAAAAACCAAAAACGAAAATTACATGGTTGCCCAAACCTAATAGCAGGTTGCAATCGAATATATGGGTCCCTGACCAAAAAATTAAATTAAAAAAAAAAAAAAAAGAAGAAAAAGGAAAAAAAGGAGAAGATATGTTACATGTGGAAAGATGGATATTGGATATTGCATAAATAATTTTTATTATATGATTGATTGGGACAGAGGAAAGGTTAAGTTTCCTGCTCCAATTCATAGCAGCCTATTCAACTGGATTGACTGGTTCCTTCCTTCCCATCATCCATTCGTATACACACAACTCCTTTTCCCTTTCATCCATTGAAGAAGAAGAAGAAGAAGAAGAAGAACACATTTCTAGAGAGAAAGCCGATGGGTGCAAGTAGCGATCCTAATCATGATGCTTCCGACGAGCAGCAGAAGCGTTCTGAGATCTACACCTATGAGGCGCCATGGCACATCTACGCCATGAACTGGAGTGTCCGCCGTGACAAGAAGTACCGTCTCGCCATTGCTAGCCTCCTCGAGCAGTATCCCAACCGTGTCGAGATTGTCCAGCTTGATGATTCCAGCGGCGAGATCCGCTCCGACCCTAATCTCTCCTTCGAGCATCCTTACCCTCCTACCAAAACCATCTTCATCCCTGACAAGGAGTGCCAGCGCCCTGATCTTCTCGCCACTTCCAGCGACTTTCTCCGCGTTTGGCGCATTTCAGATGACCCTTCTTCTGTGGAGCTCAAGAGCCTTCTTAATGGCAACAAGAACAGCGAATTCTGTGGCCCTCTCACCTCCTTTGACTGGAATGATGCTGAACCTAAGCGTATTGGGACTTCCAGTATCGATACTACCTGCACCATTTGGGATATTGAACGAGAGACCGTTGACACGCAACTCATCGCCCATGATAAGGAAGTCTACGACATCGCCTGGGGCGGTGTTGGTGTATTTGCTTCCGTTTCCGCCGACGGTTCTGTCCGGGTCTTCGATTTGCGCGATAAGGAACACTCCACTATCATCTACGAGAGCTCCGAGCCTGACACTCCCTTGGTTCGACTCGGCTGGAACAAGCAGGACCCGAGATATATGGCCACAATTATCATGGACAGCGCCAAGGTCGTCGTGCTTGATATTCGCTTCCCGACGCTCCCCGTCGTTGAGTTACAGAGACATCAAGCTAGTGTCAACGCTATTGCTTGGGCTCCGCATAGTTCTTGCCACATCTGTACCGCAGGGGATGACTCTCAGGCCTTGATTTGGGATTTGTCGTCCATGGGGCAACCCGTCGAAGGTGGCCTCGATCCCATTCTTGCCTATACAGCCGGAGCAGAAATCGAGCAGCTGCAATGGTCCTCTTCCCAGCCGGACTGGGTTGCGATTGCCTTTTCGACTAAGCTTCAGATTCTGAGGGTATGATGCATGTGAGTGATTCCATGTAACTTTTCAAGTAGTAACACATATGGGATCTTACTTATTCTGGCATGTTCCTTCATTTTCTTTTCGCAACAACACTTTGGTCATGCTACTAATTGTTGTTCATCCCTGCTCTTAGAATGTCGAATGGTTGATGTAGCCATATTTTACCCAGAGCTGTTTGTACTCTATTCTTTTAACCAATTTCCCTTTTTGTATATGCAGCAACACCTAGCTTTGGTTCTTCACCTACACAGATAGTCATGTCTGAGAACCATCATGTGTAACTTTGTTGTGCTAGTTAATGTCTCCAATCCATCCTTTAAGAACTACAGAACCTACAAAAGATGCATACTTAGTTTTCTCTATCTGATATTTACAGGCCTTTGTAGATCTGTATGTAGCAAGTTACCATTTATAGAATGATTTATTCCTTTAATGCCATGAGGATTCAACATACAGTTTTCTAAATTTTGTTTTGTTTTCTTATAATCGAAACTGCATCAAAGTTGATTTAAGACTGGCAGTTAGATTTATCCTTGATAGATAGTGCGTTCAGAAGTTGATCAACTTTTCGTGTGAGATGACAGTTGGTGGTGTACAGCTCTCTATTGATGTTGTTCTTATAAGTATTATCCAACAATTAGGGAGTATGAAAATTTTGTGCATTCCTCTCAACTTGGAGAATCCTTCATTCTCATTTCTCAATGATGGAAACTAAAAGGGTTTTCTGCTGGATTTGAAGTGTGCTAACTTTCTTTTCTGGAATGGAGAGGAATTTGATGAGAATTAAGTCCACTGATTGAGCTACATGACCTCATCTTTCATGTATGTTAAAATTGGCTGATAATTAACTTACATGACTTAGTACTTGGTAAATTGACAGAAATTTAGAGGAGGAAAAAGGTTATCTAAAAGAGTAAAGTTTCTAATTTTTCCTCACAATTCTAAGAAAACGGTTGAAATTTCAAGTTTTCATTCTCTTTGGTAACCCTTTTTTCTCATCTAGATTCTAGCAACCAATCCATTGAGTAATATGCCATGTAAGTTTATCAAGAATGTTGAGGAAAAGCATGCAGGTGTGCGATATGCCTTTGTTTACTTCACCTTGTTTGCCTCAAGCAAGATGACCACCAAGATATGAAGCTTTAGGTGTCTCATGCCACTGCATCAGGCGTTCCCAAGCATTTACTTCAACAGAACTTACCTTAATATGATTTAATGTAGAAGGGCTTATAATTGAAAAACAAAAAATAGGAACGAAGGCTTGGTTCTGTGGGCATCATTGCTCTTGAGTCTTTTGTGACCTATCAGCTATCACCAACTAAGGACTCTGAACCCATCTGCACAAGTCTCCCTCACTTCCCCATTCCTCCACCCCGTCCAAAATCTTTTAGCAGTATCTAGCCTAAACATCCTCTTCAACTCCCCATTGGTATTGTCTGCATCTCACATTTTTCTTTCCTCCCTCATATTCCTTAAAAAAAAGGGTTGGGTGTGGACTTTGTTTTCTCTTGCTCATAGTTCCCAGATCCTACTCTGAAAATTGAACCAGAAATTAGAACCCAAGCAGGTTAACCCTTTCCTTCAATTTAATTACTTAGCTTTGTAAAATTAATATTTTATTATGATGAAATAACAATGAATCTTTATTGCTTATGACTTTTCTCTATCTTTGAAGTCAAAACACGTGAATTTTGTTTGGTATTAAATATTTTAGCTTATTTTTAACTCGTCATGTTTGCTGATATTGTTTTCTAAGGTATTAGGTATTGTGCATCATCACATCAGACCTAACCCAGGTTTAGCCTTGTCTTTAGATCTTCTGCACCTTAGTACATGTTGCACCTTTAGGAAGACTGCATATAATTATTCCATAGCTAATTTGGGAGGGGTAAATGCTTTGATCCCAACAGGCTTTTTTTGTTTGTTTGTTTTCTTTTCTTTTCTTTTTTTTTTTTTTTTTTCTTTTTT
>QLSR01000372.1:1359744-1416897 GCA_031780015.1 Citrullus colocynthis
TTTTTTTTTTTTTGGTAATGGAAAAACAACTGAATACATTTTGATTGTAGTTGATATGGTTGGTTTTTCCTTTCTATTTTCAGTTGATTGGCTTCATTATATTATTTAGTTTGACTTTTCTTTGTTATATTGGTGTGGATGGTTCGGCATTAATTTTTGCTCCAAATGGATTCAAGCTGACCTGTTCATAACTCTACCATCTAGATTTGCCAGCTACTGAATGGACATTCTCAGATTTTCAGGCCCATTGGCAGGAGAATTCTCAACATATACCTTTCAACCTAATACCTTACAAGTCTGGGGCCTTGGCTTTCCTATCCATATGATGCCTGAGAATAGGTTGATGTAATTGTCTAGAGTATTATTTGACTTCGATCAATTTACATCAAAATGTCAGGAAAAACTATGCAATCATAAGCACTTGGAGAATTGGCATGTAAAGGATCTTTCTTACAGCACACTAAACTAGGGAAGAGTGACCATGATTCATTGAATCAAATGACCATCAAGCAGATGGCAAAAAGGGGTTTAGAAGCAAGAACTTGGATTGCTTAGGTTCCAAACTCTAGGCCGAAGCTCATGATTTAGTCTGAAGCATCCTCCAGTTAAACAAAAGTTCCCACTTCTCAAAGTTGATTATGAAGCGAAGCTCCCAACAACGATTCTTCTTATTTTGAACTTCTTGGATGGTGGTTTTAGAAGCGAAATCCTGGAAGGCGCCAAGTCTATGAAGGAAAGTATGAAGCTTAATCTGATTGTCATCCAACTGGACATCTTTCCCATCTGATTCTTCTTCCATCCCCCATCCTTGGATGAGTTTCTCTAGAAGCTATAATATCAAATGAGATCTCTTGCATGATAAGTGTCTTCTACATAATGCTCCAGCCACATTCATTAATCTTGCTAGTATAACCTTGGGTCATGCTAAAAGATACAACAGATGCTCTTCAAGGAAAAAGTTTTCTTGGAATCATATAAATGCAATTGTAGGACGTGTAATGCACTGTAAATTAAATTGTTGTACTTCCTGATATCTAAGCTCGTAGTTGTGAGAAGAGGGATTTATAGAAATACGATTACCCTGTAGCAGCATGATAAGTTAGAACCTGAATTGACTCAAACAGTTGTTGGCCTGTGCCATGTACATTTATACCTAAAACTACTGAGCCTCTTCTTCTTATTACCCCTTATGCACTTATTAATGGTTTCTAGGTCCATTTTACTAAAGCTGATCTCTTCAGTTGCTAATTTGAGCATTAGTTTCAGAATTTCAGTACTTCATTAATCAACCCAGTCTTATAACATATCTCTGCTAACGCCTAGTGCCGATACCATGCCCTTTGTGACATTGTCATTTTTAACTTTCTTCTGTAGTTCAATCCATTAATGGTGCCAAGCCAAACCACATCCTCATGTTCAAGACATTGTTAAATTGTTGCACATCCTTTACATTTCCTCTTGGTGATAAAAATGTAGGCTAAGCAGATTGAAAATTTAAGTAGAGTTTCCCTTTGAAACATGGTTCCGTTGATGCGTAATTTGCTACAACACATGTAAGGGGGTTGGAAGTATTTGTTTCTGTAAAGGATGTTAAATTAACATGAGGACTGTAGAGGAATAAAGGGAATGGTGGATTAAGGACTTATTGCATTCAGGTTTAAAATATGCTTGTGCTAACTTGAGCTGGAGAAATAAGAATCAATAGATGGCCTTTTCTTCTCTAGGGAATATAATCTGAGGGTATAACATTCAACCATGAATGTGAGGGCATGGCAAGGCAAAGGCAAGTGGGTTGGAGGAAGAATTCTTCAATTGTGTAAATTCTGCAAGAATTCCATTGACTGTTCGTGTAGACTTTGTTTAGTTTTTGTGTATTTGTCTGTAATGATTTTGACTAATCTGGTTCCTCATTTTGCAGTTGAAATCACATTGATTATCTCTGATTTTCAGTTCCTTAGTGGTGGAACAATAACTTGATATTATGTATATAGATATACCTCTGACTAGATCAGAAATTGAAAGTTGAATACTGAATAATGCTTTCATAAGAAAGACAAGATAGGTGGATCAATCTTATTTAGCATGGATTTGGAACGGTGAAGTCCCAACTAGAACCATGATTTTTGCAAAGGAAACAACCTGATTTTTCTGGCATTTCTTGAATTCTATTTTACAGGAAAGTAGTTCCATGGAAGAATATGGTTCTTCAATATGTTTATTTCATCTTGAGATTGATGCTTGTTAGATCATGAGAAAATTGTACTGATGGTCTATTTTGATAAGGCCCAAATGAAATTACAGGATCAATCCAAATCCAAATCCAATCCTGTATTGATGCTCGACTCTTGCTTTTGCTACATGTTGATTTTTATTTTATTTTATTCTTGACATTTTTTTGTTGCCATTATTTTAAATCTATCGAGTAGGGACTAGATAATTAAAGGGAAGAGAAGAAAAGAAAAGAAAAGAAAAGAAAAGAAAAGAAAAGACAAGAGGAAGAAAATTACATTAATGAAAGTAGCGAGAATCGAGAGTAAGAAAGAGTTGGGTATCACTCAAACCGCAGCTAGTGGGTAACCAAGGTTTTGGACTAACCTTTTCCCCTTCCCATTATTAATGATATATAAGCCATTAGAATCATCGTTCTTGTTTAGGTAGAAAATGGAGGGAGCAAGGAATTTATTATTATTATTATTATTTTTTAATTTTTTTAAAATTTTAAATTTTTTCTCTTCCCAGTAAGCTAAATGAGAATCTCCGTTTCCTCTCTTTTGATGTATTATTATCATTATGATTATATGTACATAATAGGGCAAAATTGTTGAAAATAACCACTAGTAACAAAATACACACTTTATATGCGAGTACTATTTGTGTCTATCGTGACACATATAGTAATCTATTGTAATCTATTGTGGTCTATCGCAGATAGACAATGAAATTTTGTTGTATTTGTAAATATTTTAGTCTCTTTTGCTGTATTTGAAAAGAATCCTACATAATATTCAAATTTTAAGTTTTATTGTTTCAGGACTTAAATAATTTTATTTGTTTGAATAATGAAGTCCAACATTTGGACTATATATATTAGGCAATTAGATAATTTGATAGGTTAATTATTTTGTTTATATGAAGAGGTTTAAGAAATTGTTCTTTAAATGAGGATTTTCTATGTGAGATTAACCATTTAAATGATTTCTTTTAATTATAAACTGGGTTTGTTTTTAATTATAGCAAAATGAGCTAAAATATTTATGAATATGACAAATATCATTGTTTATTACATTGATAGACAGTAATAGAAACTGATAGACTAGTATCGTTCATTAAATAGACATTAATAAACATCTATCAATGTCTATCACTCACTATCACGACTAGATAATGACATTTTGCTATGTTTGAAAATTAAAAATATCTCTAGCCATTTTTTCATTTAAAATAATCTCTATAAACTAACTATTTTATTTTATTATTTTTTTTTATCAAAGATTAAAATATCAATGGATAATCAAAGTTCCAATTCTTTAAATTCTTTTCATTCCCTAAATAAGTTATATATCGTATTATTATTATATATTGGTGACTAATTGGGATTTTTTTATAAAAAAAGTAATGTTATTATAATAAATAATGATAAAAATTAGATTGGAGGAAAATGTTGATAAAAATAGGGTTGAGGAATCGTAGACCTAGCACACAATTACGAAAAATACCTTAAATCATGTACCGTGTCTACGGAAAATACCTTAAATCATGTACCGTGTCTACGATAGATTTTTCTAGTTGAAAATTGTAGACAGGTCCACGAATTTTATCATGTTGCAACTTTTTCTTTACCTCCTTTCACTCTAGCAACTACCACGTAATCCACTTATATCGATCACAATACTTGTCATTTATTTAAATATAATTTTGTTAATCTTTTTTCATATTACGTGTAAAATTAATAATTATGTTTTGCACCCATCGGTGTTCCATTTTTTTATATACCAGTATTTATCTAAGACGTGCTCTGATGCAGTAGACTTCTCGGCGGCGGCAGTGGTTGGAGTGGAAGAAATTAAAGAGAGTTGCAAGGGAGCTCTGGATGAAACAGATTTGAGGGGAGACGTGTAACTAAATGTATTTTAAATTGTGAGTTAAATCATATGAAATACTTTAACAGGTAAGTTCCAAACTGTCAATATAAGCTTTTAAGTTTATTTTTTACCCTTTAAATTTCAAAATTCGTTCCAAATAACATCCTTAGACTTTGAATTTTTTTCAAAAATATATTTTCAATTAAAATAAAGGATGAAATTTGATGCAACAATTCATGCGTAAACTTAGAAGAAATGTGTAAAAGATTAAGCTTGTTATTACCATTTTTTAATCTCAAAAGATATCATTAAAATCATTTATATAATCAATTTTTTACTCATTGGTCGGTTACACCATCACAGGCTTTTCAATTTTTATACATTAGTTGTTGCATCACTATCCATCTTATTTTAATAGAAAAAACTCTTAACGAGTATTTTTTTTTTAACAAATTTCAAAGTTCAGGGATAAAAA
Source organism: Citrullus colocynthis (assembly GCA_031780015.1). NCBI lineage: Eukaryota > Viridiplantae > Streptophyta > Magnoliopsida > Cucurbitales > Cucurbitaceae > Citrullus > Citrullus colocynthis. Next base: position 1,364,302 of record QLSR01000372.1, read on the forward strand.
CAAAACTTTTCAAAGTCTAAAGGTACAATTGAAACCATTGGCGCTCGGATCTGGTCTTGATATCCTTTGAATTGATCTGCGTACGAGATCCTTGCACTGGTATGATATTGAGCCTACTAATGCTTAAGTGAGTATAAATAATGGCTAATTTAGCTAAGCACAAAAAGAAGTAAGGTTCGAGTGTCTCTTTTGGAGATTACTTACTCTCTCCTTTGGGGTGGTCAAATGTTGCTATTTATAAGCCAATCATTTGACACACATCTACGGTTACGTATCATGATAGTGGTATCAAAGGCATTTTTGGCGCTCAAGGTTGCAGGGTGTCAATCTGAACCCAACTTGATTATTTTTCAATTGGTATATATTCACTAACTCGATTGGTTGGCTAAAACCCTGAGGCACTATGATTTCCTTATTGGGATGTGGGCTCCCCACATAACCTTTCTCAGTACCCTTTAGACTTGAACCCGCTTGTGGGCATTAGCCCTGGTCTTGGACAATCCTTAGCACTTAGCATAAAAGACTAGAAATATATCTTGTAATCTTTAGAGTTGGCATTTGCTGGGAAGACAATCTTATGGTGCTAGGATTAAGAAAAATGAAAAGAAAAAGAAAAGGTGAGGAGTTAGAGGCTATAATGAGTTTGGAATTGGGCCCACAGTAGGATGTGTAAATTATAGTTGGAAGAAAATGAGCATAGGGAGTGGAGGGGAAAGGGGGAAGGCTAAAACACTATCACAAATCACACAGTAGAAGATACACAATGCAGAAGTAACCACAGCCATTCATTGAGTGAGAGGCTATCCATAATCTCATCCTCTTACCCTTCATCCTTCATTCAAAGCCATTCAACTCCACATCCCTCTGTTACTTGCAAACAAAATATATATACATCCTTCTCAATTTCCCATCTCTCTACTGCTTCATTCTGCTTCTTCTTCTTCTTCTTCTTCTTCTTCTGCTTTCATAACTCCTCCACCATGGCTACGGCTACTCTGTCAGTAGCCAAACCATCTATTCAGGTTCCTGCATTACTTATACCATTCTCTTTCCCATCCACCCTTCTTTAATCTCTTTCTCTTTTGTATCTAATAACATTACTGCATTCTCTTGGATATAGCAGGCTAATGGAAAGGGTTTTGGAGAATTCTCTGGCCTTCGCAACTCGTCGACCTGCCTTCCCTTTGCAAGGAGAACCTCTGATGACTTCCTTTCCATCATTGCATTCCAAACTTCTGCTGTGAGTTCTCTCTTCTTAAGAGTTTGTCGTGTTTGAAGATTGACTTCTTTTCATTTCTTCAATGTAAAGTTAAATATGCATGAGGTAGTAATCTTTTGTTTGGATTAAGATGCATCAGTGTGTTAGTGTTTGACCATTTATCTAAAGCTTTCAGTAATCAACATTGAGTCATGGGGATACAACAAATGGTGTACTATGATTATATGAGTGAACATGTATAAATAAACATCAATGGCGTACAATGAAAGCAGCTACATGGTCATTAAGTTTCGAAGGCTGTTGATTGATCAACAACGAAGTTTAATTCTTGCTTTAATTTGATTATCATAAAAAGGGTATATATTTAGATTTCTGAAAGCTTATATAGCCGAGAGCCAATTCGAACCGCTGAATGTATACCACTTCATTTTGTTTCTCCTCCAAGCTTCTTTAACCACGTACTATGGTCTCTTGTTTCTTATCTAAAAACTCTCGAGACTGGCCAACCTATCCAAGAAAACATCATGTGGGGGTTATGTTGAAGTGAATATTCATACTACACTAATGATTGTTTGTGTGCCTTACCTACATCCATTGGATTCTTGAAGGTGGGAAGCAGCGGAGGATACAAGAAAGGGATTGTGGAAGCAAAGCTTAAGGTAGCCATCAATGGGTTTGGAAGGATTGGCAGGAATTTCTTGAGGTGCTGGCATGGTCGCAAGGATTCCCCACTTGATGTCATTGCCATCAACGATACCGGAGGCGTCAAGCAAGCTTCTCACCTCCTCAAATATGACTCCACCCTTGGCATCTTTGAAGCTGATGTGAAACCTGCCGGAGATGAAGCCATTTCAGTCGATGGCAAGATCATCAAGGTGGTTTCCAGCCGCAATCCTCTCAACCTTCCCTGGAAGTGGGTGTTCTAATTCTATGCTTCAAATTTTCATTCATCATTTTGATGAGACCAGAAAAAAATGAATAGATAAATAACAATGCAGGGACTTGGAAATAGACTTGGTGATTGAAGGAACTGGGGTGTTTGTTGATAGAGAGGGTGCAGGGAAGCACATTGAGGCTGGAGCAAAGAAGGTCCTAATTACCGCACCTGGGAAGGGTGACATTCCGACCTACGTCGTTGGGGTTAATGCTGATGCTTACAGCCCCGATGAGCCTATCATCAGCAATGCTTCTTGCACTACCAACTGCCTAGCTCCTTTTGTCAAGGTCCTCGACCAGAAATTTGGTAATGCATACTGAATCCTACCATAAATTCTTCATAAATTCTTCAATAGCACTTATATTTCTAGGCTCTTGTGGAAAATTTTCGGTAAAGTTCAGGTTTGTGATGGAGTTGGTATAAAATATATGGCAGGTATCATCAAGGGAACAATGACTACCACTCACTCCTACACTGGTGACCAGAGGCTACTTGATGCCAGCCACCGTGACCTCAGGAGGGCAAGAGCTGCTGCACTCAACATTGTTCCTACATCCACAGGAGCAGCCAAAGCTGTTGCCTTAGTCCTTCCTTCTCTTAAAGGAAAGCTCAACGGGATTGCACTTCGTGTGCCCACTCCAAATGTTTCTGTTGTCGACCTTGTTGTTCAGGTTTCCAAGAAGACCTTTGCTGAAGAGGTGAATGCTGCATTCCGGGAAAGTGCTGAGAAGGAGCTCAATGGTATCCTCTCTGTTTGTGACGAACCCCTTGTTTCGGTTGATTTTAGGTGCTCTGATGTCTCCTCAACCGTCGACTCTTCCTTGACTATGGTTATGGGAGATGACTTGGTGAAGGTTATTGCTTGGTATGATAACGAGTGGGGTTACTCTCAACGGGTTGTTGATTTGGCTGACATTGTTGCCAACAACTGGAAATGAGCATGATTGGTTTGCTCTCTCTGAGCTAACCTCATTTCTAGGTTGTTTCTGCATTTCTGCTTAATTTTTCCCCTATTAATTTGTAATGAGAACACCAAAACCAATTTCCTTTACCCATTACCCATTACCCATTACCCATCACCCAATAAATATATATGCCACGAAACTATGAGAGTGATAAAGTTCCGAAAGTCGAGTCAAGTTTGAGATTTCATGAATACAAATCAAATATTTCTTGCTCTGTATGATATGCTGAACTGAATTCAGTTATGCTACTTGAAAAGTTGCACCGGAGTCTACTCTTTGAGTTCATAATGAGACTATAATTCTTTTCTAAAGTTCACTGGATCCATAAGTGCAGTAATACAAGGCAATGTATGTATGATGAACTATTTACATACAATTAAAAGAAAAATATTTATATCAATCATATAATTTCTTTTTCTTTTTCTTTTTCTTTTTTTCTTTTAAAAAAACAAGAATTTTGCAATGTAGTATACAGTATACTCAAATATCTAGGATGTTATCTGTACTCACAACAATCCGTTTTCCTAGAACAACCAATGTTTTCTTCTAGGCCTTTGTTGAACTGGAAAGTCTGCAAGAAAGATAAACACACTATTACCATAAAAAACGCAATTCCCAAATAAGCACATTCACTCTAAATAAACCTTGCTACTCTGAGAACCAGAAAATGGGTTTCGCAGTATAACCAAACCTTGGATTTCATAAAGTGAATTGTAGTGAACCTCAGACCAGAAACTTAACCAGAGCTCTGCATTATTGCAAAGGTAAAGGAGCTATAAGAACCCTAGTGTTCCAAACTACAGCAAGGCATTTAGTGTGTGTAAATGCAAGAGTGTCGACATTCCAATGTCTCAGCCCTACACATTAAGAAACTGAGGTAACGAGGAAAAATACATCAAAATCGCATATAGTTTGGAGACAGACCTGATACCAAATCCTGTCCTGTGTGGTTAATGCATATATTGAATTCAACAACAAATATCTTGCAAAATGTTTTATAATTACAGGTTCCACCTTAAACTTGCGGTCAAAATGATTTTAACCTAAGTAGCACAAATTATCCTTTCTTCCATATTCATAGCCAAAACTCTTGGAGGAAAAAGAACTATAAAGGAAAGATATGCAACAAAAGTTGGATTTATGAAGGTTTTTGGAAAGACATTTTAGGGTATTTTAAAATATAAAACTATACTCAACTGCCAACACTAGGGGTTTGGCTTTCCATCCCTTTTTGTACCATTTCATATAGTCAATAAAATATTTATTTCCAGTAAAAAAAATCAATACATGAGAATTTCAATAAATATACATGATCTTACCCCCTAAGAAGCACAACTTTAGTTTGGAAAGCATGTCCGTATTTCCGTGTCGACACATGTCAGACACTTTGAAAATTGTAAGCACAATGACACGTATTAGATAATAGTTGTATAAAGTTAAAACAAGTCTTGTACTTATTAGACATGTGCTAAACACTTGTTAAGCATAATAATCAAATAGACAAAAATAATAAATTTTGAGCTAAAACACAACAAACTCATTTTTTAAAGTTGATAAATGCATGAAATTATTGACTTTAAATTCCTTTGAATAGAAAACTGATATATATTGTTGGAAAAAGGTATATTTTAGTAAACATATCATATTTATATAAAATGGCACGTCCCTAAATCCATATCATATTTATGTCTCATATCCATATCCATGTTTCTTAACTTACCACGCTTGGGAGTTTGAGATTGAGGAACAATTTCAATGAAACAAGTATCTCTGAATGACGTCAGGAGGCAAATCTTTGCTGCAAACTGGATATAATCAAGCAGCTGGTCAAGAAACAAACAGAGAAGGCAAGACTGAATGTTCTAATGGAAAATCTTCCAGAATTTCTGGATTATAATTCACTCATGGAACTGGATAAACAAATTCTTTGAAATAGTTGGTCATTTATTGAAGTATTAACACCCATCTCTCGACTTTCCCTCTCCATCTCTCTCACTCTCTCTAGTTTAGAACTCCAAGTTCAATGGTAGTTGGAAAAACATCCAATCCAAGAGTCTGGCTTCAGTGAGGTAGCAAATACTATCAAGTGCCTCAGTAATTGTCATCCATTGCCTACATTTCCAAGGCGTGAAAACTTGCTGCTCCTACCCCTTAGTGCATATATTATACAAAATCTAAATGATCAGCTGCTGCTCATACCCCTTAGTGCATATATTATACAAAATCATATATTATACAATCAAACGGTAAGGTAGCAAATACAAAAGCACCTTCTAATTTTAGCTATATGTTATACCTTATCAGCTGCTGCTTGTAGGGTTACATGGTCCCCCCATTCACCAGATCTGCATCATATACTAAGAAATCAAAAAGGAAACCTTTTCCACAAGAACATGTTTAATATCATATCAGTTAATCCACAGATGACCATCAATTAAATAAACATATGCACATCAATTCAATAAACATATAACCATCGATTCAATAAGAGAAAAAGAGAATTCGATACCAAACAATTTCACATACTTTGCCATTTTCTTGTAATAACGACTGAACTTCATTGGAACATAACCTTCATATAGAGAACGGTGGTCCTTTAGCTGGAACATGATAATAAACCCAGATGAGTAGTACACAAGCAGGATATTCACCCTTACTTGAAAACTATGTTCACTTCAATTTGGCACCAAAACAACATTACCAGTCACACTGACAAGTCTAACAGATCAGATTTAACTTATACATAATGATTAAAATTTGTACAAGAGCACCTTTGCTCTGACAAAATACAAATCAAAGTTTCAGATTCTAAAACCAAGTAAAAGAGAAATTTTGCCACTAGTTCTCTTATTCCCAACTACTCAGACCACATTCTACATAGACCTTCCTACTTCCTCTTTCAATGGCCTTAACCAATGCTGAGCTTTTCATCCCAAAAGAAAAGGAGCCACTACTTTCCCTAAGTTCAAGCACCATGAGATATGACAGTCTACCTGCTTTACAATGTCTTTCCGCACGTGCTTGTGATACTCAGGTGATTTGTACATCTGATCTGATAGTGCTCGAAACTGCCATATAAGAAGAAACTATAGGTAGATTGTAGATAAACCAGAAGCTTCTACTACTTACTTCAAAAATCTATATACCTGACAATTTCCATCACCAGAGACCTTCACTTCATGCAAACCATAAACATTTAATCTGAAACACAATGAAGCCAAAACTACTTCATCACAAGTGGTAGGGGCAAGAAGAGAAGCCTAGGGAGATGGTAAATTTTAATGACATTAAACATACACTTGACTTGTACCACCATCAGTTTTTATTTGAGTAATTTTCAGCAATTCCCTCTTGACAACACATGATTGGAATGAATAACCAAGCGATCCTTATTGGACTTTAGATACTATCACAGCAATAACAATTAACATCCAAGGGGAAAAACACAATAGCTATGTCTTTTTGGATTAGTTCTATGATGCCATGTTCATCTTGAAAAGCTAATCTCTTATATGCATAATTTTAAAAGAAATTAGAAGCGAGGATTAAATTGATGTCGCAGAAGCAACATAATAAGAAGCTGAAATTAAGAAAGAAAGAAAGCCCGTTAATAACTTAGTTCATGTTGTTAGGGAGATACAGAATCAAACTGCACCTTGAAAGAATAAAAATGTAGACTAGAATTTCAATGGCTTAAACTGGACTGTAGGCTAAGCTGTGTCAAATGGCCTTATTATGTTGGTGAAGTCGTGATCATGATGCCCTGCTATTCTTCATTATGCTTGTTAGTTATGAATGCAATTTTTTAGATTTGTTTGAACTATTCCTCAACCAAGGAATTAGCTATGGCACACAAAATGACTTCCCCTTAAGAATAAGCCTAAATCACAACCAAGAATATACCAAAATAGTAATAACAATAATGCCACCGATTGGACAGTGGTTTTGTGGCCTTCAACGGGATCATGATTACAAAATCACCAACCAAGTATATTTAAGAACTTAATGCACAGTCTCAACTCCCTGGAAGTAATTTTCAATCTACTGATGCTTGTTCAAGAATGTGCACGTGTCTTTTGTTTTGTTTTTTTGTTTTTTTGGAAAGGGAATATGCATGTGTTGCTTGTAAATTTTTTTTTAGCAGTTGTTATTTATGTTAAATTTCATCATTAATCTACAGATAGAAAAGGTGGTATTATATATATAGAGAGAAATACATCTGTTGGCCAAGCAAGCAATCTATCTTTTACTTTCAGAAAATGTGGGTCACGTACCTCTGAAGAAGCCTATGATATTCCAAACTGGCATCACTTTGGTTGGGGATATACAAATTTATCCTTGGAGTATGCTGGAAGACCACAAAGAGTGAAGTTTAACATATGAGTTTAGGTAATATCTTTTTTCTCAAAGGACGGAGCAAAATTGTTCATAAGCCAAGAGATAGAGGAGAATAATCAGAAACTAATAATAGCACTTCAGAACATTCTATTAGAACACAATTTCAGGACAACGATCTAAGAAGAGAAAAAGACTTTCACAATTTCATGTAAGAAGTGATAACTAATAAGTTCCTCTGATCAAACACCCCAACTATAAATTGAGAATTCCATAGTTAGTTCCTTAAAATCTGAACTAGATATAAAGTGACTGGTAGTTTTATCTCCATGCTGAATGGAAAAGCGGTGGCTTGAAAATTATTCCAAGGGGGAAAAAGAAAAGAAGCCTAAGCTATAACAAAAAGAAAAGAGCAAAGTTTCATACAGCAATAGGGGCAAGGTTGGAGAGGCGTCTGGCAACAGCACCGTCTAGCTTAGCATACTCTTCCGATAATGCAACAGCAATCATGCGATCATCGTCAGTGTCCTGGTGAGAGTTCAAGGAAGTAGAACTCGAACATTCTCCCATGCTCTGAGTTCCCGCCCTCATGCTGCCACTTAGTAACGACTCACCATCATTTATAAAAGAATATAAGAAAAATTCATGCATTCATGATGCAGATAGATTTTTTTTTTAAAAAAAACGAATAACGCCCGTTCCACAATTGTGAAGTCGGAGCTCAATCTATTCGAAGAGCGAGAAAAAAACATAGTAGATCGAGAACTAACATTACTTAACAATGAAAGTGCTATATTGATTGGAGAAGACAAAAGTATAATATGGAAAGTCCTGAAAATGTGAGTGCAACCATCATAACTCGATAATATATCAAGATGATAAAGAAGGAAGGAAAAGAGAACGGAGTTCAAAATCAAATGAAGGGATACTAATTACACGAAAACATCATCGAACAGGCATAAACAGACAGGCATTGATCTAGAAAAAGGTTTGATCAATTTTCAATCATTCAATGGTTGAACAGATTGCAACAAGTATTCAAGAAGAAACTAAAAGAAACCGATGATCGATACCTGAAACCTGCGGGTAAAAAGTAAGGATTAGATCAATTAATACCTGGAATTGCAACTGGAAAGAGGAAGATGAAATAGAAAAAAGGGAAATGTGGGGGTTGAAAAAAACGTTCCGGTTTGACTTGGGCAGCGGTGTGGGGATTGTTTGAGGTGGGACGGGATTAAGATATTTGGGGAAAGGGGTTGAGAAATCGCAAGCAAAAGGAGGAAAAATGGAAGCTTGAATGGAACGACGCCGAGGCCCAGGATGTTGCTTTCGCGGGTTTGTCCTGTCCTTGTGAGTAAGTAACAGTCAATACCCGCGGAGGAGATGGGTGTGGGTCCTACACTCCTACTCTTAAGTAGCTAATCAAATCGTTACTATTTGGCGCCATCTGCACCGTACGTTTACCATCTCCAGCGTCCAATTTAGCAAATACTATTTTTAAATATAGCAAAAAATAACTTAGCAACAGTAAAAAATTTTTATATTTATAAATAATTTGATATTTATTTATTTATAATAATTTTTGACAAAATTTATATTTTTAGTTTTCAAGGCAGAATATGTGTTTTTTTTTTTTTTTAATTTGAGAAATTACATTGGATGACGAAATCAATTATACAAATTGTTGCGTGACTTTGAGCATTTTTTTTTTAAATTTTATTTTGCAAATATAGCAAAATATTTAAATTCTTTTTTTCATTTTTATATATTCCAACTTTACCCCTTCACGTATCTTCTCCAATTTCTGTAGATTTCTTCTTCTTTTTGTCAATCATCTTCTTTTCCGTAAGGGTTTTACTCTTCAATCTTTGATTGTCTTTTCTTCTCGCTCCGTTATCATCATGTATGAAAGAGGCCAAAATCTAGTACTTGTAGAAAAATGAAAGTGATAGCAACATAACAATGGAAGCAATTAGGATCTAAAACACTCTAATTACATTAATTTTGAAGATTAAACATGCTTGTTTTAAAACCGAAAAACAGAGAAGAACAATTTATTTGTTGTAGCTCAAAATTGAAGATGGATTATTCAAATTATAGATTACGAACACTTCGTAGACAACCTTTAGTGTATTCCTTGTTATCTTTAGGCCTTAGAACGGATTGTGGGATCTAAAAATAAGCTCAATTTGAAGCAAAGAGTTAAAAAAACAAACTGTTTTCAGATTTTGAGTGAAGGAGAGTTTTTTCCCATTAGCCATCAAGCTTGACCCATTTCTTCAATTATTGTCTTCTATTTAAAGAAGAAAACATGCAAATCAGATTGGCATGCATGAAAACAACTAATCAGCAGATTAACGCACTCAATTTGAAGGTGGAAGATGAAGGTAGGGAAGACTCATGCATGAAGAACACCACCTATTATCAACATGCATAATGGAATTTTCCTATTTCTTAAAATTGAATTTTTAAATTCAATTTCAAATATTTAATTCAAAATTAATTTCAAATATTAATTTCAAATAAAATTAATTTAATATATAATTAATTTAAATAAGAATTAATTATATTAAATTAATTATTTTTCGACTTTTTCCAACAAATTTCATTTTGATGAATCTCTATTCATCTTAAAAATATTTAAATCATATTTAAATATTTTTAACTCTCCGATTTAGTCTATCTCATAGTTAAACGAACTAATACAAAAATTTTGCTCCAACATTGAATTCAAACGTTTCAAATTCACTCAATATTATGTTCTAAGGTTTAGTCCATGAGCTAACAAGGGGACCTAATGGACCTATAGATCATAAGCTCCAACAATCTGAAATTAATCGACTAAGCTCTTTAACCTAGTTAATTAATATTCGTTAACTACTGGGACACTCCACTATAACCCAGTAGCTGCACTCGCCTCACTGTAGATATACTTTTGTCCACTTGATATAACCATAATTAGTAAGTCGATCCTTTACAAGTTGTTCAAAATTACAGTTGGGTCAAAGTATTCATTTTACCCCTATAATTACCCTTTCTTCCTTAAGTCTCACTGATCCTCTAATGAACAATTGGTTTGTGATCCAACCAACAAACTGAGTCCCTCTCGGGCCAATAAGAGGGTGAGACCCTGTTGTTCAAGTCTCGGATCAATACTTAAGGGAACAATTGTTGTGTTGATACTACTCCACATAGCTAAGGATGTTTGATGTTGGGTGTGTCGAGATTTCTCCTCCCCAACTAAGGTGTTTTCAACATTGAGTAGTGTTGAGCTCTGCTCCGCCTGAACTAAGGAAATTGTGATTGAAATGTGTTGTACTTACATGGTTTTCCTTTAGAAATGATACATATGTGATTTGATAATGTTACCTGAGCATGATTTGTTTGGATACGGAAACGATTTATTATTGTTTATTTATTTTCATAACTTGATTACAGTTTTGATTTAATTACGAATCTAGGAAGGTTTTTACAAAACAAGTTACTCACTAGGCAACCTAGCTCATGATTTCCTTGATTTTCTGTTTTTCAGGTAGCGAGCGAGTCTGGGGTGCTTAGCCTACACAGCAACTCGTCTGAGCCCACCATCAGTGTCTGAAATTTTGAGAATTGTAAATATTTGATCTTAAACTTGTGTTGTACATATAGATGGTTAAAGGTAGAAGTTAGTGAACTTGTGTAAATTAAAGGTTGAATGTATGATAGCTTAACCCTAGTTATAGTTGGATGTTCAATTATTGTGTATATCTGCTTATTAGGTCTTGGTCAAGGTATAAGGTTGGCAGCGGATGCCGTAAGCAGGTCGGTGTCTGCTGTCCTCACACTTTCTCCTGGGTTAAGAGAGTACTTGGGAGGGGATGTGACAGAAAGAGTTTTTGGTGCTTAGCCTACTCGAGCCTCATCCTGCAAGAATTCCAAGTTATCAAGGACACTTTACATCACTGTTGTAGTATGTGTAAATAACCATGTATATGTGGCATGTAAACATATTGCGTTAATTGTTGGGAAGTGAAAACAGACACTTTGTATATGGTCTAAGTTGGTTGTAAAGGCGTTAGAGTTTTTGTCGGAGTAAATATGTATCGTTATTATTAGTCTGGTGGTTTAAAATGTTTTATGATTTAGGGTTATACATTGTGGGCGGTTAAGTTAAATCTTTAACAGGTTAGTCAGGTACAGGTGGGCGGTGAGTTTCACAAGAGAGGTGAAGTTTACTGTCCTCACATTTTTTTCCAGGTTAAAGAGAGTAATCTGGGAGGGGGTGTGACATGATAAGTATTGAGAAGAGTTATGATAGGTGTAGTTTGTTGGGATTTATGTCTTAAATCTCGTAGTTTGTAATGTGTAAATAATATTTATTTATTCAATAAAATAAGGAGTCATTTTATTCAACTTAGTCTTGTTTAACTCAATCCAATAAACTAAGATCCATGGTTATTTTATCTAGCTTGAATAGTATGTGGTAGACGTACAAGTGGATCATGTTCAAGTAATGACCTAAAAGGTTTGTGGTATATGGACAAGGTTGGGTGTCTTATCTTGGTGACATGCAGATACGACCTACTTTGTAAATGTTACAAGAGTTGTAAGTGTTACAAATGATTTGATCCAAATCGTTCATGTGGAGATATGTGAGTGGGGTTATCCTATACAATGAGTTTATGTATAAGACCGAACCGCAAAATGATTAATCTCTCTTTATGATTCCGTTGACTTAAGAGATTGACATTTCATAGGATGACTGAATGTAAATCGATCTCAATCATGAGTGATTTATAAACTCTTGTTTATGAGGACAATCCTTTGATTTGTATGGGTGAAAGTGGCTCGTGTCGCCAACTCAATATGTCTACCATCTTGGGGACTTGCATAGCTTCACAAGATGGAATTCACGCCTTCCTAGAAGGTAACCCTTAGGGGTTGATTACGGGTCTTAAACAATGAGGCCCCATCCTCTCACTCGCTCGAAAGGGATTTAGTTTATAGTTAGACTATAAACTGAATGTTCAATAGAGGAATCAGTAGTACTTAAGAAGTAAGAGGTAATTGCATAGGTAAAATAGTAATTTGACCAAACTATAATTAGGAACAATTTGTGAAAGGTCGGCTTACTGATAATGGTTGTATCCAAAGGACACGAAAATATATCTACAGTACGAAAAGTGCAATTGTGGGTCTTTAGTAGAGTGACCCACAATTAATGAATGTTGATTAATTTAATTAAAGAGTTTAATTAATTAATCTCGTATCATTGGAGCTTCTAATCTATAAGTTCATTAAGTCTCCTACTAGTTCACTAAGGGTAAAACAAGGATTAATCAGTTTTGAAAATTTTGAATTGTTCAAATTAAATAAAGGAATGTGCATTAATTGTATGAGATACAATTAATATAATGTATACATTATAATATAAAGTTTATTTTGAATTAGATTAAAAAATTAAACTTTATAACATGAGAGTATTAATGTTTGAATAAGATTCAACTACTAAACTAATATGAATAAGATTCATATGATGAAGAAATTAAATGTTAATTGTATATGATACAATTAATATAATGTATATAGATACATAATATTATAAAGTTAATTTTGAATTAGATTCAAGTTAAACTATATCATACGAGAGAATAATATATTTGAATAAAATTCAAATATTAAATAATATGAATGAGATTCATATTAAAACTATAGATTAAATTTAATATAAATGAGATTCTTATTAAAACTATAGGTTATAAGAGAAAAATACATTCGAATATGATTCAAGTGTGATATTAATTATTTTTCATAAAAAAAATGTAATATAAATTAAATATGTGATATTTAATTAATTAATGTTAATTTAATTAAATTAAATTAAATATGATTTAATTTAACTTTAGTTAATGATGGGTTAAAGGGAAGTATATTTTAACTTCTCCGCTTCTCTCTCATTAAAAAAAAAAGAAAAAAAACGTATTCTATCACAATAAGTGGTGTTGTATTCTCTCAACCACAACCTTAAGAAGACAAACACAAATTCTCTCTCAATTTCTCAACTCTTGACACAAAACGAAAACAGATAGGTCGATGGTGACGAATCTGGACAGATCTAGCAGGGATCTAATACCATGCAAATGCATATTTTTTTATTGAATAATACCATGCATTTTTACAATGTATCATACATGGCCGAAGAAAGCATACAAGGAAAGTTTAGATATAGCAACAACAAAATTATATCTCTAAATATTTGGAAACTATCTATATGTGTGTTTGTTCTTGTGACTTTCATATGTGAGTTTTAAAAAAAAAAATTCAAAATGTATATAATACATATAAATTGGGCTCTCTACACTACAGCCTAATAACAACATTCACATAAACTTCCTATTTTTTTTTTCCATGAATAACCTAATAAAATGAAATATTATACAAAAAAAATGACTAAAATGTTCATATCACACTCCACGAATTTTAGAAATTTTGAAAATTAATAATAAGAAAAAAATAGAAATAAGAAAAGAAACACATGGAAAAGAAAATATATCATAATCACGATCATTAAAGGGTTTTTTTTTTTTTTTAAAAACCCACATTTAAAAGAAAAAAAAAAAAAAAAAACCATTTAATGATCGTGATTATGATATATTTTCTCAAATATTTGATTTTGAAAATAAAACAGTTTTGGAAAAAAAACTATTTAATACATGTAAATATGATATATTTTCTTTTCCATTTGTTTCTTTTCTTATTTCTATTTTTTTCTTATTATTAATTTTCAAAATTTCTAAAATTCGTGGAGGGTGATATGGACATTTTAGTCATTTTTTTTGTATAATATTTCATTTTATTAGGTTATTCATGGAAAAAAAAAATAGGAAGTTTAAGACAATGTTGTTATTAGGCTATAGTGTAGAGAGCCCAATTTATATGTATTATATTCATTTTGAATTTTTTTTTTTAAAATGTACAACTACGAAGTAGGGGATCGAACTCTAACCTCTAAAGAAGAGAGCATACTAATTACGACTATGCTCAGCTGCTTTTGGCTATATTCATTTTGAACTTGTTAAAATAGCATATACATATAATATATTTTTTTTTCAACTTAGTTATCCATTATTTTTATTCACGTAGAATTTACTTACAGTTATTTATAAGAAAAACTAAATTAAAATATATAATTGAACATTGCTTCAATTTCTTACTTATGTTTTGTTTTTCTTTCATTCCAAACTTACTTTAAACTAGGGGTGTACACCGGTTGGGTTGGACTGGGTTAGGGATTTTTTTTGGACCAACCCGAAAACTCAGGTTGGCCTATGCTCAACCCCATCGGTTCTATTTTGGAGGGTCAACCCAACCCAACCCAACCCAATATTTTCAAGTTAGGTCACTCGGTTGAGAGAGAGCGAAAGAAAGCAAGAGAGATAGAGGATGTTTATGATAAAATGACATGTATGCTCTCGCTCTCTCTCGCTCTTGCTCTCGCTCTCTCTCTCTTTCTGCTCACTCTCGCTCACTCTCTCACTGTCTCTCACTCTCGCTCGATCATACATTTAGGTTAAAACTTTTTTTAAAAAACAATAATACATATATTATATACGGTCGGGACAGGTTGATCCGTATGAGAAATCCAACAACCCGAGACCTAACTCAAAAATTAAAAAAATTCAAAATTTTCAACCCAACCCAACCCCTACGGTTTGGTTCGGGTAGTTTAGATTGGTCAGGTTACTGAGTTTTTTTAACACCCTTACTTCAAACTAAAATTCAAAAAAAAAAAAAATAATAATAATAATAAATTGAATCAACACTTTCTCTCTTTAAAAACTACCATTTTGGAAATGAAGGAATTGATTTCCTAGTAGAAGCGAATGATCGTCTTATGCCATTAAATTTATTTTAGAAAACCAAAATACAAAGAACAAAAAAGAAAAACACAGGATAAACAACAACCAATTAACATGCTTTTGAGAAGACTTAAGAGGAAGAAGTTTTCCTACTTTTGAAAATCGTCTTCGACGTGGAAACACTGCTTCTTTTCAAACTACAAATCGGAAAAACTTCAACGAAAAACCCAGCAAGAACTCTTCTTGTTTTTGGAACACCACCATAATGGAAACCCCACTATTCTCAAGGTAGAATCAATAGAGGAGTGTGTGGGCTCTCTATCTTTTGGCAAGGGAGTTATTATGGAGGAAGAAGAGAAAATTGAAGAGGGTGAGATTGAATATCATAGAACTCTTCTTTGACGTCCCGAATTTTTCAGGTATTTCCTCCTTATTAAATACCCATTTTTTTTTTAAATTGATTTAAGCATGGAGTTTCTGAGATTAATAAGAAATTTAGAGGAATTAGATTTATTATTTGGTTGTGGGTAAGGTGAGTTTAAGAGTGGAGGAAGAGGAAAAGAAAAATTTATATTAAAGAAAAGATTGGGTTTTATTTAGTTTTATTTATTTAAGGAAGAGGAAAAGGAAAGGAAAAGGGAGGAGAATTAATTTAAATTGGGAGTGGGGAAATTAATTTAGATTGGGGAAAGGAAAAGAGATTTGTTTTTTTGTTATTTATTAACCCTCGGTTTGCGTGTTAGGTTAAGAAAAAGTAAAGGAAGAAGATTTTTTTTTCCTTCTCTCTCTCCCTCCGTCTTCGTGCACGAGCTGGTATCGCCCCTTGGATTTTTTTTTCTTTTTCCTTCGTTTTCCTCCCTTTGGCAGTGCCGTTCCGCCATCATCTATCGATTTCGCAGCTTCGTCGACCAGCCACCTGCCTGTTGCCACCGTAAGTCCGCCGCTGTCTTTTGTGGGTCCCGTTGGCTGTAGTCGCCAGCGGCAGCCCCACGCCGGATCCGTGGGCTTGGGTGGGTTATTGGCAAGAATCAGTTCCTTTGCTTTCATTTTTTCGACTTGGTTGAGTACCCTCGTGGGTGTAGCATTTGATACCTTGTGTTGTTTCTTGACTCGTGTTCGAAGGGGCTTTGGAGAAGGCTAAGATTGGAAGTGCTAGTGGTTGAGAGTCTAGAGTTGGGAGTTTTGGTCGCTTTTAGGCATCCCCAAATAAGGGACTTACTGCTGAGTCTATGTCTAGGCCGATGCCTATGGTTACTGAATGGCTAAATTATGGTTATTGTATGGATTTTGGTTATTATATGGAATGTGTTATTGCATTGTTTGGTTATGGCTAAGTTATGGTTACTATACTGGATTGTGGCATTGACTGGTTACGACTATTGTGTCCACTGTTATGATAGTCATTTAACTTATTACTATGAATTTAGAAACCCTGCTTGATTGTATTAGTATACGTGCTATGTCATGATGATTGTTATCCTGTTTATCATGCCCTGTACCTCCATTCACGTGAACCTTTGGGTACATTGACTACGACTATGAATATGATTACGACAAGGTGTCCTTCTGTTGGGTTGTATGTCCTAAAACTCATAGTTTTTGTAAATAGGTGAATTTTAGTACATATGAAGTTATTCAAGTGAATTAATTATTTATTAACTCTAAATCCAATTAAACTACGAACCTTTGGCTACTATCATGAGTACTTGGACTTTATGTGGAGACATAAACAAGATCAAGTTCGAGTAAGTAGCCTCAATAGTCTATAGTACATGGATCAGGTTGGGTAACTCTTCCTAAAGACACTATTGAATATGACCCGCTTCATGATTTTTACAAATGTTGTAAAGTGTCATAAATGAAGTGATCTTGATTTGCTCATGTAGAGACATGTGAGCGAGGGTATTCTACATAATGAGATTGTGTAAGACTGACCCTGAAATAATCACTGTTACGTATTAACACCGTTTATGATTAACACTGATTAATCTCACTTATCGATGACCTAGATAACTTGATCTGAATCTTAAGCTATCTATGAACTCCTGTTTATTCAGAATTATCCCTTGATCTGCATAGGCGAGTAAGTTCAATAGTGCTGCTCAACATTCCTCCCATTTCAGGGATAAGACCGGGTAGATAGTTGAGGACATAGAATTTGAAAGACGGAATTCACTCCTACCCAACTTAGGGATAGAAGAGAGGTTGTTCTCTTAAGTGTTGTTCCCAAGACTTGAACAAGGGGCCCCATCCTCTCACTGGCCCGAAAGGGAATGGATGTAGTGATTAGATCCTAATTCAATTGTTCATTAGAGGGACAATAGTATTTAAGGAGAAAAGATGTAACTCAGAGGTAAATCGGTATTTGACCTAGCTGAAGTTATGAACAACCTATGAAGGATTGACTTGTCGATTACGGTTATATCAAATGGACAGTATCTACAGTGAGGAGAGTGCAGCTACGGGCTTTAATGGAGTGTCCCGTTAGTTAACGAATGTTGGTTAACTAGGTTAAAGAGTTTGGCTGGTTAATCTCGGATCGTTGGAGCTCATGATCTGTAGGTCCATTAGGTCCCTCTACTAGCTCATAAATGGACTAAAATCTTAGATAATGTGGTGAATAAGTTTGAACCGTTCAAATCTTGGCTTAAGGAATGAAAGTCAGATATATACGATATATCGACGTTTAATTGCAAATTAAACGTACAAATAGAGTTAATTATAATATTTAAATATGATTTAAATATTAATCATATGAATAGGGATTCATATCGGTTTTTTAGAAAAATCGGGACAAGTGTTAAAAAATAATATTATTTTACCATTTAATATTTAAATAATATTTAATTAATTCAATATTAAATTATTTTTTATTTAATTATTTAATTATTTTTTTAAATTAAAAATCAATTTTAATTCAATTTTGGAAATTTATTGATAATTGATTTTAAAATTGATTTTTGAAGATTGAATTTTCCCACTAACTAAGCTAGGAGCTTGGTTGTCTTCTTCACAATTAACTAACAAATTAACCATTTTGTGTTGTCAAATTTTGATGCAATTGGATTGCATGTTATTCTTTAATAAATAGAGATGATTTTGACATAAAAATGGTTAAGAATTTTGTGAAATTAAGGGTTAATTTTGCAAAATTCCATCTATTGTTCATCTTCTTCCCAACCTTCATTCTTTCTCAAATTCACCATAAATTTGGATCCCACCATCCAATCTAAGCCTAGAGAATAGTAGAGAAGACTCTTGTGGTAGTCTACAACCAAGTGGTGTTGAAATTCATCAAGAATTGAAGGAGAATTTGGAGCTTCAAAGGTAAGTGTTCTTGAAACTTTGGTTTTTCTTCTTAATTGCATGTTTAATCCTCTAAATTGAACATCTTTGAGTGAAAATTGATCAAATTATCTTCTGTTGCATGCTCATCTATCCATCACCCTCGGGATCACCACCTATGTTTATGTTTACAACTGTGACCTTCGGGATCATTGCATGCCTCCGAGTTCGCTACCTATGCTTATGCCTATGCCTACGTTGGGCACACAGGTAGGCTCAGTAGTGGGTCTCTTACTGAGTATTAGCACTCATCCTTTTCTATGATTTTTTTCAGGTAAGGGATGGGATGGACATGCACATGACAAAATGAATTTGTGACCATGCCATTGGAACTGTTGACAAGAGGTAGAAAGTAATGTAACTAACGGGTAGTTCATTGAGTATAACATTCTGAAAGACTAGTCAATGCGTTTAGAAAATTTTAGGATTGATTGAAGTTTCTTAAATAGAAGTTATGCTTGAGG
Source organism: Citrullus colocynthis (assembly GCA_031780015.1). Taxonomy (NCBI): domain Eukaryota; kingdom Viridiplantae; phylum Streptophyta; class Magnoliopsida; order Cucurbitales; family Cucurbitaceae; genus Citrullus; species Citrullus colocynthis. Next base: position 1,383,405 of record QLSR01000372.1, read on the forward strand.
ACAAGCATTTTTCTAAGTTTGGGGGTGTGATAACTTGTAGAAATACAAGTTATTATTGCCTTTCTCTTATAAAAATAGAGTTTAAATAGAGAATCATGTGGTAGTTAGTGTTAAATTCTATTAATAAATCTTCTTATGCGTTCTACTCTTGTAAATTGATGGAGATAATTGTTTTGAAGCTTTTTGAATCTAAAACGCATGCTTTAACGAAGGAACATGAGCAACCTGTGGATGTGTTGGCAACCCTTCAACGCAGGTTGATGCGTTAGCAACCCATGGATGCGATGACATACTTGAACGCATGAACCCAAGTTATCAGTGGATGCATATCAACAAGGCAGCAGAGAATCAGATAAGAATCTTGAGCAATTGTCGGAAGATTGATATGCTTGATATGCAGTGAGAGTGGTGGATCTAAATTAAACCGAAAATCACGCAATTAGGCGAGATTGACACAAGGTAGAAATTCAGCCTCTAATCATGCAGATTTGCCAGCGATTGCAACGCAACATCTATAAAATGGCAAACCTGAAGACGAAAGTGTTGTTGAACCTCTTAGAAGAATTCCTAAGTGACAGCAGAGTTCTTTCTAGACCACAATTGGAGACAAATAGCTCGGAAGAGAAGAGTCTTCCCTCTGCCTGACCACTTCACAGCAGAATTCACGCTACCATCCCGGCGAGCTCAAGACATTGAGAAGCCATTCTATGCTTTCTATCTATTTTCTTACTTATGTTTTAGTCTATTAGCAAGACATTGTATTTTCTAAAACAGTTATTCCGTTCGTCAATCTATACATCTTCCATGGCTATTCATTTCTTATCACTTTCCATTTGCTGTTTATCATCCATGAGTAACTAACTCTCTCAAGGGTCACACGTTGCGTTATCATCTAAATAAGAACCGTAGAAGACTATTTCATCTTGTCAATTGTATTTTTAATCAAATGCTTATGTCCATCTAGCTAATCGATATAAGTAGTAATAATCAGATTGCTCGGGAGAGTAAGTGACTGTAGAACTCAGTTGACAAGGCTAAGTGTTACCTAGACATAGGAATAACCTTGGCACTTAACACTCTTCTATGCGTTATAGACATATAACGCATAGCAGCTGACAACCGGGGAAGAGTCATTGATATGAAATAGATCTCACTATATACGTTTCCAAATTTAGATGATAACCAACCCCAACCCTGTTTTTACCATTCATATAATTCAATTAGCTGCCTTTGTTGTGTCCCATATCTCTCCATCAAACCACTTTAACTTAGGTTTACTGCTTTGTAGTTAGTTAAACGCATCACTTTTCACCACCTTTTGTAAACGCATGACTCAAATAATCCAATTAATTATAGAATTTGCATAGTCTCTGTGTTCGACCTTAGACTTACAGAGAAAACCTCATTCTTTGCTTATACTTGGGTGAAGAATAGGAAAACTTGACAGATTAGTAATGCATAGTATTAAGCATGTTGAACACATAATAAGCTTAATAAAGATACGCAACAAGTTTTTGGCGCCGTTGCCGGGGACTTTTGTATTGATTCATTTTTTTGGATTATTTTTGTTGTAGGAATTCCTCAGGTAAGGGAGTATTGTGAGTTTCTCCTCTGCCAGAAACTCCAAATAGTATATGAGTGATAGGAGCAATACATAACTTGATATTGACCCTAAGATTGAGAGGACCTTCAGACAAAGGACAAGGCAGAATCGAAGAACGACCAATCGTAGCTTGGACCCGATTCAAACAGCTAGTGAGAAATTGTCCGCATAAGTAGGAGGATTAATGGATATGACCTACATGCATGCCAAAGATATTCTCGACAGAATTTCGAGGAATACTGATGAGTGGGTGGACGATGGGTATGGATCTTGCTTCACCGATAGAAGGTGAACGCAAGCTGAAATGCCTGAAACTGATGTTGCCACCAATCTCTCAGCTCAGATGGCAACCATGACATCTCTGCTGAAGACTAGCCTTGAATAATCAAGGTGGATCAGTTGCTGCGATGAACGCAATGAACGCAGTGAATCTGACAGCATCTTTAAGTTGCGTGTAGTGTGGTGGGGGGCAATTGTATGACATGTGTCCTTACAACCCCCAATTAGTCTGCTATGTTCGAAACAACCCCTACGGTAAAACGTACAATCTAGGTTGGAGGAACCACTTTAACTTCGGTTAGAGTGGAAATCAGCAACAAACGCAGGGGGCTGAGCAGCAACCGTAAAGAGGCAACCCTTTTGGTTTTAACCAAGGGAATCAAGGCCAGTATCATCAGTTTCAGAGGAATCTGCAAGCGCCCGTATCATCCTCATCATCTTCCATGGATTCTCTATTACGAGAATATATAAATAAAAATGATACGGTGCTCCAAAACCAAGCCACTATAATTAGGAACTTGGAAGTTCAAATGGGCCAAATTGCAGATGAGCACAAAAATCGACCGCATGGAGCATTGCCAAGTACAACCGAAGTTCTAAGAGGGAACGGAAAAGAACAATGTCAAGCTGTGACATTGAGAACTCTCTAGACGCTTCAACAATAAATCAACCAACGCAGAGTATTGACTCCAATCAACCACCATTTACCACATTATCGCAAGAGCAAGAGAATATAAAGAGGAGAGAAAAAGCAACGCAGGCAGAACTTGCGTTTGTATATAAAGATACCACTCCTGGACGCGCCCTGATTGACGTCTAAGAAGGAATATCAACGATCTGCGTGGGTGATCAACAGGTAAAATTTAATGTGGTTAACACATTGAAAGATCCTGATGACTTTCAATCTTGTCAGATGATCGCGGATAACAATGAGTTAGATTACTTTCAATGCGTCTGCATATTATTCCTTAGAAACACAAACCTACTTTGCATGCATGCAAGCTGCCAATTCAAACCACTTTTACGAAATTTTTTAACATAATCTTTGTTTACAATTTCAGCAATGAGGACCTTGCTACTCTCAAGTTTGGGGGTGGAAGAGGTTTGAACTGTCAAAGATAAAAATATGAGGAACTTATTTATTAGAAAAAAATTAAACTCAAAACTCTGCTGACAAGACTAATACAATTATCTTGTTAAGAGTTTAGTTGAAAATGACACATGCTCGTAGTTGGCTGCCTCCATGCACCCCATAATTGGTGTGTCAAAACGAAGGTAGGTAATTGTAATCAGCAACACATAGATAAATCAATAAATAAACTCCAATGTCTAGTGAGGAAACTGAACATAGATAAGAGTTTAGTCGAGAAGGGCGCTTGCTCGTAGTTGGCTGCCTCCATCCACCCTATAGTTGATATGTCAGAACAAAGGTGGGTAACCCTACTCGACACATAGCTACATAATATAGAAACAATAAAACAAATAAAAGAAAAAGGAACTTTATATCTTTATCTTTTTAGACTCAATGTTAAAAGAAGAAACGAAAACTTTGTGGACAATGAGTAAAGAAGATTGAAAAGAAAGCTTGCCACATACAAATTAGACCTGTTTCAAAGAAAAGAATATAGAGGTAGAAAAGTAATGTAACTAACGAGTAGTTAATTGAGTACAGCATTCTGAGAGACTAATCAATGCGTTGAGAAAGTTTTAGGGCTGATTGAAGTTTCTTAGATAGAAGTTATGCTTGAGGACAAACATTTTTCTAAGTTTGGGGGTGTGATAACTTGTAGAAATACAAGTTATTATTGCCTTTCTCTTAGAAAAATAGAGTTTAAATAGAGAATTATGCAGTAGTTAGGGTTAAATTCTATTGATAAATCTTCCTATGCATTCTACTCTTGTAAATTGATGGAGATAATTGTTTTGAAGCTTTTTGAATCTAAAACGCATGCTTTAACACAGGAATGCGAGCAACCTTTGGATGCGTTGGCAACCCTTCAACGTAGGTTGATGCGTTGGCATACTTGAACGCATGAATCCAAGTTATCCATGGACGCATATCAACAAGGCAGCGGAAAATCAGATGAGAATCTTGAGCGATTGTCGGGAGATTGATATGCTTGATATGCGACGAGAGTGGTGGATCTAAATTAAACCGGAAATCATGCGATTAGGCGAGATGGACGTAAGGCAGAAATTCAACTTCCAATCATGCAGATTTGCCAGCGATTGCAATGCAACATCTATAAAAGGGCAGACCTGAAGATGAAAATGTTGTTGAACCTCTCAGAAGAATTTCTAAGTGACAGCAGAGTTCTCTCCAGACGATAACCGGAGACAAATAGCTTTGAAGAGAAGAGTCTTCCCTCTGCCTGACCACTTCACAGCAGAACTCACGCTACCATCCCGACGAGCTCAAGACATTGAGCAGCCATTCCATGCTTTCTATCTCTTTTCTTACTTATGTTTTAGTCTATTAGCAAGACATTGTATTTTCTAAAACAGTTATTTAGTTCATCAATCTATACATCTTTCATGGCTATTCATTTCTTATCACTTTCCATTTGCTGTTTATCATCCATGAGTAACTAACTCTCTCAAGGGTCACACGTTGCGTTATCATCTAAATAAGAACCGTAGAAGACTATTTCATCTTGTCAATTATATTTTTAATCAAATGCTTATGTTCATCTAGCTAATCGATAAAAGTAGTAATAATCAGACTACTCGGGAGTGTAAGTGATTGTGGAACTCAGCTGATAAGGTTAAGAAGTGTTACCTAGATATAGGAAGAACCTTGGCACTTAACACTCTCCTATGCATTATAGACATATAACACATAGCAGCTGACAACCGGGAGAAGAGTCGCTGGTATGAAATAGATCTCACTATGCGTTTTCGAATTTAGATGATAACCAACCCTTACCATTCATATAATTCAATTAGCTGCCTTTGCTGTGTCGCGTACGTCTTTGTCAAACCAATTTAACTTAGGTTTACTGCTTTGTAGTTAGTTAAATGCATCACTTTTCACCACCTTTTGTAAACACATGACTCAAATAATCCAACTAATTATAGAATCTGCATAGTCCCTGTGTTCGACCTCAGACTCACCGAGAAAACCTCATTCTTTGCTTATACTTGGGTGAAAAGTAGGAAAAATTTACAGATTAGTAACGCATAGTATTAAGCATGTTGAACACATAATAAGCTTAATAAAGATACACAACGGTTAAAGAAAATGATATGCTTATAGTGCAAATATATGTGGATGATATTATTTTTGGTTCTACTAATCAATCTTCGTGTGAAGAATGTTCTAAGCTATGCATAGTGAGTTTGAGATGAGTATGATGGGAGAACTTAGTTTCTTCTTTGGGCTCCAAATCAAACAACTCAAGGATGACATCTTCATAAGTCAAGAAAAATAGACAAGGGATTTGCTCAAGAGATTCAAATTCAATGAAGGTAAAATTGCAAAAACTCCTATGAGCACTACCACTAAGCTTGACAAAGATGAAAAAAGTAAATGTGTGGACATAAAGATTTATCGAGATATGATTGGATCTTTACTTTATTTGATTACTAGTTGACCCGATATTATGTTTAATGTATGTTTTTGTGCTAGATTTCAATTTTGTCCCAAGGAATGACATTTGCATGTCGTTAAAAAAATATTTAAATATTTGCTTGGAACTATTGATGTAGGCTTGTGGTATCCTAGAAATGTTGAGTTTAATTTGGTAGGTTATTCCGTGCGGATTTTGCCGGTAGTTTACTTGACCGTAAGAGTACTAGAGGGACTTGCCAATTTCTTGGTAGTTCCTTAGTATCTTGGTTTAGTAAAAAGTAAAATTTGGTTGCTTTATCGACTACCGAACTGGAATATATTGCAGTTGCTAGTTGTTGTGACAAATTCTTTGGATGAAACAAACTCTTTGTGATTTTGGATTAAAATTTGAAATTGTGCCCATATTTTGTGACAATAATAGTGCTAATAATTTGACTAAAAATCCTATATATCATTCTAGGACTAAGCATATTCATATTAGACATTATTTTATTAGAGAACATGTGCAAAATGGTCATATTACTCTTGAATTTGTGAGTTCTAATAATCAATTAGTGGATATGTTTACCAAGCCTTTGAATGAAGAAAGTTTCTGCAAAAAATAGGCTTGAACTTGGTATCATTTGTTGTGATGTATCTTGATTTTCTATCTTATTATATATTATTACAGAATGCATATTGATAGGGGGAGAATTGGAATTTTTGTATGTGTTCATATTTTTAGGGGAGCACTTATATGTTTATTATTCTTTTTGATGATTCCAAAGGGGGAAAAGTATAAGAAAAATATGTATTATGATTTGTGTTGCATTATTGGTTCCATTGAATTAATTTTAGAGGGAGAATTAATTAAGGGGGAGAAGTTAATTCTTTCAAATGAATTTTAGGCATGGACTTTATGGTGATTTATGTTCTTGATAAAAGTTTATAATTGACCATATGTGTTGCTATGGTTATGTGCATTTTATGTTATTTTTCTTCAATAGTTTGTCATCATAAAAAATGGGGAGATTGTTGGCTTTTTGGCCCTTAGTCTCAAATTAATTAATTTTAATTAATTATTTATTTATTTAATATTTTGATGATAACAAACCTAATTTTGTTTACTAAAAATTTTAATATTTTAAATAGTCCATAGCATAGAGCTCGAAATAACGATTACGATGCCTCTTGAATCACCCAAATTGGATTTCAAACGAAGGAGTTATAATGGAAATAAGGTTAATGGAAATTACCCGAGTTGGTGATGTGGTAGCCAAATCATCAAGTTGGACCATTTTGGAGAGTCCCACTAGGAGCTATGGAGTGAGTGACACATGGTTGAGTTTTGATTTTTGGATTGGTTTTAAAAAGAAAATGATTTTAAACAAATGATTTCAAAAAGAAAATGAATTTAATATTATTTTATGTTTGTGTCTAACGGCTAGTTGGTTTGAAAAAAATAATTTAATATTATATATGTTTGTGTCTGACGGCTAGTTGTCTTTAAAATAATAATAAAAAGTACTTTTTACTTTTAATGTCCACCTTTAGTTTTACCTTTTCATTTAATGCGATGACCCAAATTTAAAGCCACTTTTTACCCCACTTTTCTCACTTTTTAAACTTCATCTTCTCCAAAAAGTTTTTCCAACTTTAACAACTTTACAATCCTAAAAAATTGAAAAAGGTCGCCATTGTTACTCTGTCTCCAAGCTCTCAAATTTCTTTCTTTTCATCTTATTCTAGAGAGATACTTTTATTGTATTGTGAGGATTGAGTATTGTGAGTTCAAATTTGTACCTCTACTCTTTTTAGAGAGTTTTAGTCTGTGATTTAAAGCTTCAAGAATATTGTAACGTTTGGATCCTAACCCGTGGAAAGGATCGAGTTTTCTCTTGAACTCAAAAAATGAGCAAGGTAGCGGTTTGACTCTCATCCGTGGAAAGAGTCAAAGGTGATTTTTAATCGAAATCCCAAGAGGCGCTTGGGAAAGTGGATGTAGGTCAAGTTTGACCGAACTACTATAAAAATCACGGTGTCTTCTTCTCCAACCTTTTCTCAATTAATTTTGCATTTAATTTTTAGTAGCATGTTATATATTACTATTCTTCTTGGTTGAGATTGATTGAATCTTGTGTTTCATATATTTTTATCAATCTTGATATTTAGCATCAATTTTTATTAATTTAATTAGTTTAATTTGAGCATATTTAATAATAAGTTTAATTAAACCCTATTCACCCCCTTCTAGGGTTGCCATACTGGTCTAACATACGTGCTATGTCGCAGTGATTGTTATCCTGTTTATCATGCCCTGTACCTCCATTCACGTGAACCTTTAGGTACACTGACTACGACTATGAATATGATTATGATAGGATGTCCTTGGGATCACCACCTTTGTTTATGTTTACAACTGTGACCTTCGGGATCACTGCGTGCCTCCGGGTTCGCTATCTATGCTTATACCTATGCCTACGTTGGGTACACAGGTGCACATGATAAAAGGATAACAAACTCACCTAGTAGGTTCAGTAGTGGGTCTCTTGCTGAGTATTATTACTCACCATTTTCTATGATTTTTCTCAGGTAATGGACGGGATGGACAGGCGTATGACAATGACAAAAGAAATCTGTGATCATGCCATTGGAACTGTTGTCACTTCCGCATTTTAGACTCACGCAATTGCCCTAGGACATAGAATGTTGGTTGGCGATTATGTAGGATAATGAACATTTATTCATTTATTCTTTCCTTTCTTTTGGTTATTTCATGAAATTTTTTTGTCAAACTGTTTGAGGGGACCCCGTTAAATAATTTATTTCTTTTTTATATGATTTAAATAAAATATCCGAACTTATTTTTGGTATGATATTATGTTAAAATGTGTCTCATCACCTCTAAGTCCCAGAGTGTTTACGAAAGTATTCATGCATAGTGTAAGGCTTGGTTGTTATAGTTGGTATCAGACCAAGTTTTTAGGTTCAGCAAACTGACTTATCATGTAAGTCCAAAGTGTCCAATTGGTAGTAACGGATTCTTCGTCATTGCCAGGTCTGTCCCTCCAGGAAAAAAAAGAAAAAAAAGAAAAAAGAAAAAAATATATATATATTTATTTATTTATTTATTTAAAAATTTATTGAATAAAATTGATTTATGAATATGATTGACAAGTTTCTGTTGGTAAGGGGTTTTGACGTGAAGGATTGTGTGTGTATGGTAGGTTATGCCATCGAAGGAGAAAGGGAAGAGAAAGGTTAATGGTAGGCTTCAAGACCCCCCCCCCCCCCGGTGCCGTTAGAGGAACAGGACCCCGAGGTCTAGGATGACGTGTTGCCAGACGAAAATCCTCAGTCAGGGAACCCTTCTAGTTTAGGATGGCAGAGGACTCAGGCAAGGAGTTGGGTAGGGAACACAACTGGGGCAAATGAGATAGCGACTCCCGCTGCCGTTCCATCTGAATTTACCGCTTTGGCAATGACAATTAAAGAGGTAGTCACCACTGCAGTGTTGGGCAAAATGAATGATATGATGGATGAGCGTTTTGCCCAGTTTGTACAATCCTAGTAGGCACTGATCCCACTAGCTGAGGTGCCACTGTCGCAGCCTCATAATCATAATGTACATGATTGGTCCATAGAGGCTAAGCATTTGAGGGACTTCTAGAAATTTAACCTTTGTAACTTTGATGGGTTGCTGAAGGACCCTACAAAGGAGGAAATGCGGTTGTCCACGATCGAGCCGATTTTTTGTCACTTCATAGAGGAACAGAAGCTCCGGTTTGTCGTTTTTATGTTGACAGATAACGCTGAGATTTGGTGACGCTTAGGAGAGAGAATGATAGACACCAGGGGTGGTCTAATGGCTTGGGACCAGTTCAAGGAGCGATTTTATGAGAAGTACTTTTTTGCTAATACACGGTTCAACAAGCAGGTCGAGTTTCTGAGCTAGAAGCAGGAGGCTATGACAGTAGAGGAGTATGAGGAGGAATTTGACTAGCTGTCCCATTTTGCCTCAGAGATGGAGACCACCGAAAAAACTAGAGTAGAGAGGTTTGTTTAGGGCCTAAAAGTCGGGTTGCGAGGCTTGGTTTATTCTTAGGATCTTAAGACGTATGACACAGCGCTTCGAGCAACAGTCAGAATTGACGCGGATGCTCAGAAAAGGGAGGAGTATCGGAGGTCCTTAATGGTAGGGATTTCGGTGGGTCAGAAAAGAAAGGCAGATCAGAAGGCACTCGAGCCCTAGCGGAGGAGTCAACAATTAGATAGGCCATTCAAATATTATAAGCAGCTAGCCGCTGAGCTAGGAGGAGTCTGGAAAGATCGACCTGTATGCAAAAATTGTGGAAAGTGCCATTGAGGGTGTTGTCTGATTAGCACGGGAACTTGCTTCAGGTGCAAGCAGAAGGGTTATAGCGCTAAGCATTGCCCGGGGATTCAACCTTCTGGAGGTAGAGGCTAGCCCTTAAACGCTCACCATGGAGGTTTGAACTGGCAACAACAGCAAGGTCGGGTTTATTCTACCACTCGGCAGAAGGCCGAGAAGTTCGACATTGTGGTGACAGGTACACTTCTAGTTTTGGGTCACTATGCTTTAGTGTTGTTTGATTCTAGCTCTTCCCATTCTTTTATATCGTCCATATTTGTGAGGCATGCCATGTTAGAGGTCATTGCATTATGCATTGTCAGTGTCTACCCCGTCTGGGGAGATCATGTTAGCAAATGAAAAGGTGAGGGCATGTTAGATAGAGATGGCAAACCATGCTTTAGATGTGACCTTGTTAGTCTTGAATATGTGGGATTTTGATGTCATTTTGGATATGGACTGGTTGGTTGCTAATTACGCTAGCATTGACTATTCCCGTAAGGAGGTGATTTTCAATCCTCCTTTAGCAGCCAGTTTTAAATTTAAAGGGGTTGAGACCATGGTCTTGCCCAAGATAATTTCGGCTTTGAAGGCCAGTAAGCTGCTGAACCAGGGGACCTGGAGTATTTTAGCTAGTGTAGTGGACACTAGAGAAGCTGAGGTTGCTCTAACTTCAGAACTAGTAGTGAAAGGTTACCCGGATGTTTTCCCAGAGGATCTCCCAAGCTTGCCACTATACCGGGAGATAGATTTCGCAATCGAGTTGGAGCCGGGTACGGTGCCTATCTCGAAGGCTCCCTATAGAATGGCCCCAGTAGCATTAAAGGAGCTCAAGACTCAATTGCAAGAGTTTCTAGATAAAGGTTTTATTCGCGCGAGTGTGTCACTATGGGGCGCTCCAGTTTTTTTTGTAAAGATGAAGGATGGGACGATGTGTCTTTGCATCGACTATAGGGAGTTGAATAAAGTCATGGTCAAGAACAAGTACTCGCTTCCGATGATTGATGACTTATTCGACCAGTTGTAGGAAGCCACGATTTTCTAAAAAATTGACATTCAGTCAGGTTATCACCAGCTAAGGATCAAAGACAGCGACATCCCTAAGACAGCCTTCCGCTCTAGATACAGACACTATAAGTTCATAGTGATGTCGTTTGGCCTGACGAATACCCCTGCAGTATTCATGGACTTAATGAACAGAGTGTTCAAGGACTTTCTCGACACTTTTGTAATAATATTTATTGATGACATCTTGGTGTATTCTCGAACTGAGACTAAGCACAATGAGCATTTCGTAGAGTGTTGGAGACTTTGCGAGCCTATAGGTTGTGTGCTAAATTTTCAAAGTGTGAATTTTGGCTGAAGCAGGTGTCCTTTTTGGGACACGTAGTGTTAGGGGATGGAGTTTTTGTCGACCCTGCAAAGATCGAGGCGGTTACTACCTGGCCTCGTCCTACGACAGTCACCGAAGTGCGCAGTTTCTTGGGCTTAGCAAGCTATTACCGTCGTTTCGTTAAGGACTTCTCACGCATCGCCACACCGTTAACCCAATTGACAAGGAAGGGTACTCTTTTTGTCTGGAGTAAGGCTTGTGAGGAAAGCTTCTAGGACCTTAAGCAGAGACTGGTTTCTACACCAGTGCTTACAGTGCCAAATGGGCCAGGAGGTTTCGTGGTCTACAATGATGCCTCCAAGAAAGGGTTGGGGTGTGTGTTGATGCAACATGGTAAGGTGTTGGCCTATACCTCCCGCTAGCTAAAGACCTATGAACAGAATTATCCCACTCATGACTTGGAGTTAGCAGCGGTGGTTTTTGCTCTGAAGATTTGGAGATATTATTTATACGGCGAGAAGATACAAGTCTTCATGGACTACAAGAGTCTAAAGTACTTCTTCACCCAAAAGGAGTTGAACATGAGACAGCGAAAGTGATTAGAGTTGGTAAAAGATTATGATGTGGGGATCTTGTATCATCTCGTAAGGCAAATATGGTGGCTGATGCGCTTAGTAGAAAGGCAGTTCACTCGGCAACACTAATCACTAGGCAGACCCAGTTATGCAAGGAATTTGAGCGGGTAGAAATTGATGTTTCTGTCGAAGAAGTCACTGCAGTTGTCACAGTTGATCGTCCAACCAACTTTAAGACAAAAGCTCAAGTGACCTCTACCTCGTCTAGAAGTTTAACTAGGTAGTGTCGGGTCAAGGCAACAAATTTTCTATTTCAGCAGAAAATGGTCTGCATTACTAAGGACGCTTGTGTGTGCTTGCAAGCGGCAAACTTAAGAACTAGTTGTTGCCAGAAGCTCAAAACTCCCCCTTCTCGATTCACCCTGGCACCACCAAGATGTATCAGGATTTGAAATGCAGTTACTGGTGGCATAACATGAAAAAAGAGGTGGCAGAATGTGTTAGTAAGTGTTTGGTGTGCCAGCAGGTGAAAGCCCCGAGACAAAAGCCGATAGGTCAGTTGCATGCCCTAAGCGTTCTAGAGTGGAAGTGGGAAAGCATATCTATGGATTTCATTGGGGGGTTACCTAAGACAGTGTTAGGCCACACAGTGATCTGGGTCATAGTTGACAGACTCACCAAATCATCACACTTTATCCTAGGTAAGCCTACGTTCTCTGTGGGTAAGTGGGCGCAGTTCTATTTGAAGGAAGTGATAAGATTGCATGGGGTGACCATTTCTATAGTATCAGACAGAGATCCACGGTTCACTTCTAAATTTTGGATAAGTCTCTACTCAGCTTTAGGCACTCAATTGGATTTCAGTACAGCTTTCTACCCACAGATTGATGGCTAGACTGAAAGTTTGAACTAGACATTGGAAGACATGTTACGTGCTTGTGCCTTAGACTTTCCAGGGAGTTGGGACTCTTACTTACACCTCATGGAATTTGCTTACAACAACAACTATCAGGCGACTATTGGCATGGTGCCATTCGAAGCCTTGTATGAAAAATGTTGCAGATCTCTAGTTTACTGGGGTGAAGTTAGGGAGCAAATGTTATTAGACCAGAGTTGGTGTAGATTTCGAGTGAGGCTATCCAGAATATCAGAACTCGAATGCAACAACACAAACTAGGCAGAAGAGTTACGCTGACGTTAGACGTAAGGACCTAGAGTTTGAAGTGGGTGATAACGTGTTTTTAAAGGTGGCACCTATGAAGGGTGTCTTGAGCTTTGGGAGGAAGGGAAAGCTAAGTTCGCGCTTCATTGGACCGTTCGAGATTCTTGAATGGATTGGCCCTCTGGCTCACCGTTTGGTATTGTCATCGTCTTTTGATGCAGTCCACAACGTGTTTCACGTCTCCATGTTGAGGAAGTATGTAGCAGATCTTTCTCATATAGTAGGCTTTGAGCCTCTACAAATAAGGGAAGACCTGAGCTATGAGGAGGAACCTATCCAAATTCTAGTGAAGGAAGTGAAAACCTTGTGCAACAAGTAGATAACACTGGTGATGGTTTTATGGCAAAACCATGGATTCAAGGAAGCAACTTGGGAGCGAGAGGATGAAATGAAATCGAAGTATCATGAACTTTTTAGGATTAGAACTTTTGGGGACAAAAGTTCCTCAAGGAGGGAAAAGTGTGACGTCCCGAAATTTTCATGTATTTCCTCCTTATTAAGTACCCGTTCTTTTAAAATTGATTTAAGTGTGGAGTTTTCGAGATTAATAAGAAATTTAAAGGAATTGGATTTATTATTTGGTTGTGGGTAAGGCGAGTTTAAGAGTGGAGGAAGAGGAAAAGAAAATTTTATATTAAAGAAAAGATTGAGTTTTATTTAGTTTTATTTATTTAAGGAAGAGGAAAAGGAAAAGGGAGGAGAATTATTTTAAATTGAGAAAAGGGGGGGAAAATTAATTTAGATTGGGGAAAGGAAAAGAGTTTTTTTGTTTTTTTTTTTTTTTTTTTTGATTATTTATTAACCCTCGGTTTGAGTGCTAGGTTAAGAAAAAGTAAAGGAAAAAAGATTTTTTTTTTCTTCTCTCTCTCCCTCCCTTTTTGTGCACCAGTCGTTGCCGCCCACTGGAATTTTTTTCTTCTTCCTTTGTTTTCCTCTCGCCAGTAGCATCGTTCTTCCGTCATCTCCCAATTTTGCGCCTCCCGCCGGTAGCTAAGTTATGGTTACTATACTGGATTGTGGCATTGACTGGTTACGACTATTATGTCCACTGTTATGATAGTCATTTAACTTATTAGTATGAATTGAGAAACCCTGCTTGATTATGTTAGTATACGTGCTATGTCACGGTGATTGTTATCCTGTTTATCATGCCCTGTACCCCCATTCACGTGAACCTTTGGGTACACTAACTACGATTATTATGAATATGATTACGACAGGGTGTCCTTCAGGATCACCACCTATGTTTATGTTTACAACTATGACCTTCGGGATCATTGCGTGCCTCCGGTTTCGCTACCTATGCTTATGCCTATGCCTACGTTGGGTACATGGGTGCACATGATAAAAGGATAACAACCTCACCTAGTAGGTCCAACAGTAGTGGGTCTCTTACTGAGTATTATTACTCACCATTTTCTATGATTTTTCTTAGGTAAGGGACGGGATGGACATGTGTATGACAAGAGGAATCTGTGACCACGCCATTGGGACTGTTGTTGCTTCCGCAGCTTAGAATCATGCAATTGCCCTAGGACATAGAGTGTTGGTTGGCGATTACGTAGGATAGTGAACATTTATTCATTTATTCTTTCCTTTGTTTTGGTTATTTCATGAAATTTTTTGTCAAACTGGTTAAGGGGATCCTGTTAAATTATTTATTTCCTTTTTATGTGATGTAAATAAAATATCCAAAATTATTTTTGGTATGACATTATGTTAAAACGTGTCTCATCACCTCTATGTCCCAGAGTGTTTATGAAAGTATTCATGCATAGCGTAGCGTCCTGTTAGTCTAAAGGTCGAGTCGTTACATCTTCTATGTAAGTGTGAAGCTCTAACCTCCTTCCTCTTTTCTTTATTTTTACGTAAAGTGTGAGAGGTTATTTCTCAAATAATAATATAATAATATAAATATTAATTTAATTATATAATTAAATCATATTTAATATATATAATTAAATTAGTTAATTAATTAACAATTAATTATCAATAAATTAAATATAACATATTTAATTTAATTGAATCATATTCAAACAACCTTCTCTCACATAAACTATATTTTTAATATGAATCTCATTCATATTAATTTTAACCTATAGTTTTTATATGAATATCATTCATATAATTAATATTTAGATCTTATTTAAATATTTATCTCTCTTATGACATAAAGTATCAATTTTGAATCTCATTCAAAATAAACTTTATATTATAATGAAACTATAAAGTAACCCCTCTCGGGCCAGTGAGAGGTGAGACTTCATTATTCAAGACCTGTAATCAACTCTTAAAGGAGGAATTTATCCACTTACCCTAAACACGAGAAGTAGTGAATTCCATCTCGTGAAGATATGTTCCCAACTCCTTAATCAAACAGATCCCCAAAATGGTAGACTTATTTAGTTGGCAATTTGGCCACACTCACCCATATAGACCAAATGATTACCCTCATAGACAGGAGTTCATAACTCACTCAAGATTCAAGTCGAGTTACCTATATTCATCCTATAAAGTATATTAATTTCTACAATTAACAGCATTACAAAGAGAATTAACATTTCATGGTCCAGTCTTATATAAACTCTTTGCATATGATATCCTCACTCACATGTCTTCACATGAACGATTAGGATCAAATCATTTGTAACACTTTACAACTCCTTGTAACAAGTACAAAGTGGGTCATATCCGTAGTGTTACCAAAATAAGGCACCCAACCTTATCCCTATACTATAGACCTTTTGGTTATTACTTAAACATGATCCAACCTTGTATATCAATCACATACATGTTTAATTTTACATAAAATAACCATGGAATCTTAGTTTATTGGATTGAGTTTAATGCATTATTGATAAAATAACTTCTTATTTTATTCAATAAATAAAATGTATATACAATTTATAAAACTACGAGACTAAAGAGATTTAGGACACACCAATCGTAATTGGGAAATTATTATAAATGGAAAAAATATCAAACTATTTACAAATATAGAAAAATTTCAATGATAAACCATGATAGACCACGATAGACTACTATCGCTCTTTCTATCACTGAGCGACATAAGTCTATTGCGGTCTAGCGTTGAAATTTTTCTATATTTGTAAATAGTTTTGCCCATCTACTATATTTAAAAACATTTTTTTTTAATTTCATGTCAAATTACCTTACTTGAAAAATAATTAAATTAAAATATATTATTGAAAATTACTTCAATTTTATTTTTCCTTTAATTTAATATTTACTAACTAAAATTCAAAATTCAAAGATAATTAAATAAAAACTAACTCAGTGTTAATAAACTCAAAATTAGTACTTACCCAAAAATGTAAAATATTCATAATATAGTAGAACTTAATTTAGAGTGACAAGAAACAAATTTATATAAGTTACTTCTTAGAAAAAGATATTGCAAAATATATCTCTAAATATATAACACAAAACAGCTCTAAATATATAACACAACACGACTCTGCACTCTAAATACAAGAGGTTGAATAACTTCAGAATAACAACCAGTCTCCTTCCCCAACTTAACTCATTATTTACTTGGTCGAATTTCCTTTTCTAATCTCCAATAATGTTGATCATATTCCACCCCATTTAATGGCATCTTCTCTTCATCACACAATTTCATGTCACTATCACATGTCACTATCACAGGTTCCATTCCTTTTTCAATAAACAGGCCAATTTCATTGAAAAAAAAATAATAATAATAATAAAAAAGGATCAATCAAGCAAGAGAGTGCCTATAGAATAATTTTAAAAAAAAAAAGAAAAATAAAAAGAAAAAGAAAAATGGTAATGAATAGCTAGCATCATTTTGAAAGATGACCAAAAAAAATTTCTAATGAAATATATTAATATAGCGATAACAAAATTAGTACCAATTTTTGTTGTGCTTTTCTTCCCTATTTACCCCTATTAAAACTGGTAGCGTCCTTATTTTAAGAGATGTAAGTAAATCTCTTTTCATCTCTCCCTTAAAATATTTGGAAAGCTAAGTTGCGTTTATTTGTTCGGGCTTTCTATCTTGATAGAGTTTATATATTTGTGGAGTTCATATGTTAAGATGATGAATTCATATGTCAAAGATATGTGGTGTGGTTTTTTTTTACATAAAATTTGTTTTTATGATTATTATTTTAGTTTGAAAAAATTTTTATTCAATACTTTTACATATATATATATATATTATTAAACGATAAATTGTAATTTATTTTATTGTTTTTTAAGAAATGAGGCATAGAATTACTTTTGGTTCATGCATTTCAATTTTTTTTTTTTTTTTTTTAAATTTAAGCAATCATTTTACAAATTTTTTGTATGTGACATTTCTAGTTAAGTCATTTTTATTTTAAAATTTTTTATAAAAACTTTTTAAAGTAAAAACATTTATCTATTTGACAAATTTTTTTTTCAAAAGTGTTTTTACATGCTTTAAATTAAGGTTTTATTGACGGTTTTATATCACAAGCGTCAACAAAACAAAAAAACTCATGTGTCAGCAAAGTCCAAATTTGTAGTAGTCATAATTTAAAATAATGGTCATGGGAGTTAGTGGAGTGTCTGCTGTCAAAGGTTGCCGAAGTAGGCTGATCAATGGTGGTTGGATGTCGCTAGAGTTGGCTGCAGGTGGTGGTTACCGAAGTTGGATGTTAGAGGTAATTGCCAAAGTTGGACGTTAGAAGTGGTTACCAAAGTTAGCCATTGAAAGTGGTCGCCAAAGTTGGTCGTCAGAAATAGTCGTTGAAGTTGGTCATTAGAGTTGAGCAGTGAAGCATCAGTGGTGATGAGGACTGAAGGCACTGTTGGTGGACATAGTATAAAATGTCGATGACATATGAAGTTGGTCTCCCAAACTATGAGTTGAGTTCGTATCTCAAGTCATCTCATCTCTTGAAACCGCCCCTTAAATCTCCCATCTCAATATATATATATATATCCAGGTAGAGAATTAAGGCAAAATGAACCCACTATCACAAATTCCATATAATATATTTTTTGAATAATAAAATATTCATAAGTTTAATTAAGAACTTCCCTCTTTTTGGGCAAACAATGGAAGATGAGCACTGCCAATTTACATTAAAGGAAAAATCTAAGGGAAACTGCCAAAACTAGTATTATTTTTAGGGGTGTAAAAACTTTTGAGATATTATGAATGTTATAACAAATTAGATGTCTATTATATAATTGAGTTTAGTGGCTAAAGACCGGTCTACTTATCAAATTGTCTATAAATAAAAACTTTTTGTGCATATTGAAAGACACACATTGGAGAGAAAAGAAGAAAAAATGGTGAAATTTGAGAAATTTCATTTTCCATAAAATCCCACTTTCTTTATTTTAGTTTATTTTATTTATTTTATTATTTTATTATTTTAATATTATAATTTCTCGGTTTTTGTGCTCCCTTTCCCGTCATTTTTGCTCCTCAATTTTACAACACGTTATCAGCAGAAGCTCTTGTCATTTTTTCTTTGAAGGTAGGTTTTGAAGGTATGTCATTTTCTCTTTATTATAATTAGTAAATTAAACGTTGTTTTGCATGTTTAGTATATAATTGCTAATCTAAAAACACTTCTTTGTGATAGTGTTATCATGGCAAATCTTCCAAAAATAGTATTTGCAGCCCTTGATATCAATGGAAATAATTATTTGTCATGGGTGCTTGATGCTAAAATACATCTAGATGCCATGAACCTAGGAGAAACAATTAAAGAGGAAAATACAACATCCATTCAGGAAAAAGCAAAAGCTATGATTTTCCTTCGTGATCATCTCCACAAGGGATTGAAGATGGAATATTTAACAATAAAAGATCCTTGTATCTTGTGGAACATTTTAAAAGAGAGATATGATCATCAGAAAATAGTCATTCTTCCTAAAGTTCGTTATGAATGGATGCATTTGAGGTTCTAAGATTTTAAATCAGTAAGTGACTATAACTCCACATTATTTAACATCAATTCAAAATTGTTGTTATGCAAAGAGAAAATTACTGTTATGGATATGTTAGAGAAGACATTTCTACATTTCATGCCTTAAATATGCTCCTACAACAGCAATATCGAGAGAAAGGTTTTAAACAATATTCTGAATTAATTTCATGTCTTCTTGTGGCTGAACAAAATAATGAGCTATTGATGAAGAACCATGAATCTTGACCAACTAGAACAACACCATTCCCTAAAGTAAATGCTGTAAATTTTAATAATCGTGGTCATGGTCGTGATCGTGATCGTGGTCGTGACTGTGGCAGAAGAAGAAATAGTTATTATTTTCATGGTGGTCATTCTAATCATCCAAATTTCAAAAGAACCACCCGAAATGATGATTATAAAGGAAAAGCTCCACAAGATAAAAATTCAAAAGGTGATGAGTATAAATGCTTCCGATGCAGGATGACTAACCACCGGTCTCGTGTTTGTCGTATATCAAAACATCTAGTTGATCTCTATCAAGCTTCCTTAAAGGAAAAATGGAAAAATGTGAAGCAAATTTTGCATACTAGGGTAATATTATATTTGACCCATCCAATATGACAAAGTTGGATGTGACAGACTTCTTTGAATCTCCAAAAGAGAAAAACAGCACAAATGATGGCATAACAAGTGTTTCTTTTGATTTTGAGAATATTTAGAATTGTTTTATCTATCTATCTTTCATGTTTTTTAAGTTAAACTTTGTATTTCAAGTTTTGTTTTTCTTACTGTAATTATCTTGTTTAAATGAAGAATCATAGATAATTTTCTTATGTTGAGTGACAAAAAAATGAGGAATGAAGATCTATGTCTGGCAGATTGTGCAACTAAACATACGATACTTACAAATAGAAAATATTTTTTCAAATTGACAATGCTGGAAGCAAAAGTCAATATAATATCAGGTTCTGCAAACCTGATTGAAGGATTTGGAAGAACAAATATTATTTTGCTTAAAGGAACAAAATGTACAATTAACAACGCATTGTTCTCTAGTAAATCAAAGAGAAATCTATTAAGTTTTAAAGATATACGTTCCAATGGTTATCATATTGAGACTGATAGAAAAAATGAGATAGAATATCTTTATATCATATCTCTTGTCTCACATGAAAAACGTATATTCAAAAAGTTGTCTGTTTTATCTTCTGGATTATATTATACTCATATACGAGTCATTGAAACATATGCAACAATGAACCAGAAGTTCATGAATCCAGATATATTTACAATTTGGCATGACCGACTAGGTCATCCAGGATCTATAATGATGAGAAAAATCATTGAAAATTCAAATGGACACCCATTGAAGAACTAGAAGATTCTTCAATCTAGTGAATTATTATGTGATGTTTGCTCTCAAAGAAAATTAATAATTAGACCATCACCAGCTAAAGTGGGGATTGAATCACTTGCATTTTTAGAACAAATTAATGGTGATATATGTGGACTTATTAACCCACCAAGTGGACCATTTAAGTATTTTATTGCATCTAGTAGATGGTCACACGTAAGCTTATTATCAAGTCGAAACCTTGCATTTGCAAGATTACTTACTCAAATAATTAAGTTAAGAGCACAATTTCCTGATTATACAATTAAAACCATTCGTTTTGATAATGCTGGTGAATTTACATCCCAAACTTTTCATAATTATTGTATTTCAATTGGGATAAATGTTGAACATCCTGTAGCTCATGTTCATACACAAAATGGTTTAACAGAATCATTTATAAAACGTTTACAATTAATTGCTAGACCATTACTTATGAGAGCTAAGCTTCCTACATCTGTATGGGGACATGCTATTTTGCATGTTGCATCACTTGCACGCATTAGGCCATAGCTTATCATAAATACTCACCATTACAATTAGCTTATGACCAGAAGCCAAATAATTCCCATCTAAGAATTTTTGAATGTGCAGTATATGTTCCAATTGCTCCACCATAACGTACTAAGATGGGTCCTCAAAGAAGGTTAGGAATATACGTTGGATATGATTCCCCATCAATTATTAAATATCTTGAATCCTTGATGGGTGGTATATTAACTGCACGATTTGCTAATTGTCATTTTAATGAGATAACTTTTCCAACATTAGGGGGAGGAATTAAGAAGTTTGAAAAGGAAATTGCATAGAATGCATCATTATTGTCTCATTTAGATCCCCATACAAATCAATGTGAACTTGAAGTTCAGAAAAATAATTCGTTTGCAAAATATAGCAAATTAATTACCAGATGCATTTATAGATACAAAGAAAGTAACTAAATCACACATACCGGTTGCAAATGTTTCGTTGAAAATTGATATCCTAACACATCAAGTTGTCACTAATGAGTATGGAACAAACCAGAAGCGTGGTAGACTAATGGGTTCCAAAGATAAAAATTCTCGGAAATGAAAAATAAATGATAGTAAAAAAGACTTGGTTGATGGTGTAAATATCCATGAAAAAACCATAGACATGATTGATAATCAAATTAGCGAAGAAAGTGAAATACCTAAAGAAAATAATGAGATTTCAATAAATTATGTCATGATAGGAAAAAGATGGAACCGAACTAATATAGTTATTGATAACATTTTTGCACATAACGTTGCACTTGATATTATATCTGAAAATGAGGATCCTAAACCAAAATTTGTTGAAGAATGTCGACATAGAAAATATTGGCTTTGGTGGAAAGAGGCAATTGAGGCAAAATTAAACACACTTTCAAAATGTCAATTTTTGGACCAGTAATCCGGACACCAGAAGATGTCAAACCTATGGGATACACATGAGTATTTGTGGAAAAAAGAAATGAAAATAATGAGATCACAAGATATAAAGCAAGACTAGTTGCACAAAATTTTTCACAAAAACCTGATATTGATTATGAGGAGATATATTCTCCAGTGGTGGATATAATTACATCAAGATATTTAATTGGTTTGACTATGTATGAAAATCTAGACATGCATCTTATGGATGTAGTCACAGCATACTTATAGATCTCTTGATAATGACATTTATATGAAAATCCCATAAGAATTTAAGATACTTGAAATACATAAATCAAAGTCTCGAGAACTATATTCAACAAAGTTACAGAGATCACTATATGAATTAAAACAATCAGAACGAATGTGGTATTTTCACCTGAGTGGATATTTGTTGAAGGAAGGATATCAAAATAATCCAATATGTCCGAGTGTTTTTATAAAGAAATCACAGTTAAGATTTGCTATTATATCTATATATATGTTGGTAACCTAAATATAATTGGAACTCCTGAAGAGCTTTCAAAGGCAATAGAATATCTTAAAAAAGAATTTGAGATGAAAGACCTCAGAAAAATAAAATTTTGCCTTAGATTGCAAATTGAGCATTTAGCAAATGCGATATTTGTTCATCAGTCAACTTATACAGTAAAAATTTTAAAAAGATTCTATATGGATAAAGCACATCTATTAAACATTCCAATGGAAGTTCGTTTACTATATGTGAAGAAAGATACATTTCGACCTCGAGATAATAATGAAGAACTTCTTGGTCTTGAAGTACCATATCTTAATGCAATTTGTGCACTTATGTATCTTGCTAATAATACATTAACAAATATTGCATTTTCAGTAAATTTATTAGCTAGATACAGTTCTTCTCCAACAAAAAGTCATTGGAATAGAATTAAGCATATACTCCGTTATCTTCGAGGAACGATGATATGGGTTTGTTTTATTCAAATAAATCAAATTTTGATTTAGTTGGTTATGCAAATTCTAGATATTTATCTGATCCACACAAAGTTAGATCTCAAACAGGTTATCTGTTCACTTGTGGAGGAACTACTATTTCTTGGCAATCAGTGAAACAGACCATAACAGTAACTTTCTCGCTGAAATTCTTGCAATCCATGAAGCTAGTAGAGAATGTGTATGCTAAGATCAATGACTCAATACATTTGTGAAACATGTGGCTTGTCTTCTAACAAAAATCCTTCAACAACATTATACAAAGACAATACAGCCTGCATAGCCCAAATCAAAGGAGGATATATTAAAGAAGATAGAACAAAGCATATTTCACAAAAGTTTTCTACACTGATCATCTAGAAGAAAATGACAACATCACTATACAACAAATTTGTTTGAAGGATAACCTCGCACACTTATTTACAAAATCATTACCGACCACAACCTTTGAAAAATTGGTGCAGAACATTGAAATGCGAGGACCTATGAGGAGAGCAAATGTATTATATTCTTTTAGAAGTATTAGATTATATGAAATATATACTCTTTTTTCTTAATAAGGCATATTTTATATATATATAATGAGCATATAAGGGAGAGTATTATGAATATTATAACAAATTAGATGTCCATTATATAATTGAGCTTAGTGGCTAAAGGTCATGTGTCTACTATTGCCTATAAATAAAGGCTTTTAGTGCATATTGAAAGACACATTAGAGAGAAAAGAGAGAAAAGATTGGTGAAATTTGAGAAATTTTATTTTCCATAAAATCTCACTTTCTTTATTTTAGTTTATTTTATTATTTTAATATTATAATTCCTCGATTTTTGTGCTCCCGTTTTTCCCGTCATTTTTGCTCCTCAATTTTACAACATGAGATGATTTTTTTAAAAAGTGACTTTTAGGACAAATTTGATGTGAAAAGTCCAAATTACCCTTAAATGAAAAAAAAAAAAAACTCATTTTATCCTCCTTTCCCCAAATAATTTTGCTTTCGTCTCATTCTCCCACCTCTCATTTTTCTCCACACTTCTATTATATACTTGTTTTACGTGATTTAAGGTTGTTTTACACATGTTTTAAGGAGTTATTAGTTATTATTTTTTCATATTGCAAAATTCTTGCAAACATCCCGCACATATCTTGCAACTTTGAAATTTCAAATGCCCAACCCCAAATAATGATATACTTGTTTAGGTGATTTAGGGTTGTGTTACACATGTTTTAAGGTGTTTTTGGCTACTGTCTTTTATCTCGCAAACATCTCACACACATCTTGCAACTTCGAAACTTCAAATGCCCAATCCAAATCAATTATGTACTTGTTTTTAGGTGATTTAGGGTTGTGTTAGGGTGTTTTTAGTTACAGTTTTTTACCCCACAAGTATCTTGCAAACATCTCGCAACGTTGAAACTTCAAATGTCCAATCCCAAATCAACTATATACTTGTTTTAGGTGATTTAGGGCTGTTTTACACATGTTTTAGGGAGTTTTTAGCCACTATTTTTTCATCTTCTAAACATCTAGCAATTTCCAAACTTTAAATATCCAACCTCAAGTCAATTCTAAACTTGTTTTAGGTGATTTAGGGAGGTTTTAGACACATTGTAAGGAGTTTTTTAGCTACTTTTTTTTATCTCACAATCATCTCACAAACATCTCACAATGTCCAAACTTTAAATGCCCATCCCCAAGTCAATTCTAAACTTATTTTAGGTGATTTAGGAAAGTTTACCACGTATTTTAGGAAGTTTTTTAACTACTGTTTTTTATCTCACAATCATCTTGCAAACATCTCGCATGCATCTCGTAACTTTGAAACCTCAACAATTATATACTTGTTTTAGGTGATTTAGGGTGGGTATACACATGTTTGCGAGAGATTTGCGAGATAAAAAAACAATAGCTAAAAACACCCTAAAACATGTGTGTATACCTGCCCTAAATCACCTTTTGGGGTTGGACATTTGAAGTTTTGAAGCTGCGAGATAAAAAGCAGTACCTTAAAAACTTACTAAAACATGTTCATTTCTACCCCAAAATCACCTAAATAGGTATAAAACTGATTTGGATTAACCATTTCCAGTTTGGATGTGGGAAGATGTCATGAGATAATTGTGAGATATACAACAATACCTTAGAAATTCACTAAAACATGTTCCTTCCCTCCCTAAATCACCTAAAATAGGTATAAAAGTAAGTTGGAGCTGAGCATTTCAAATTTGGATGTCGGAAGATGTTGCGAGATGAAATGCAGTACCTTAAAAACTCACTAAACATTTTGGCAGATAGGATAAATCTACAAACCAGAAGATTTAATTGGAAAAAAAAAAATCAAAAAACTTAAACATCTGAAAGATAATAACCAACTAATATCTCCCCAGAAAAGAAAAAAAAAATCAAACAAAGACAGCAAACAATAACCTTTAAAAAAATGAAAACAAAAATCAACACGTTGAGAAACTCATCGTTTTCTCCTTCGAAAACTAAGACGAAGTTGTGACTTTTAAAGAAACCAGAAAAAACCAGAGAAAAAAAAAACAACAAAGTAATTAAAAATTGTGTGTGTTTTTCTTTTTAAGAAAAACTCGTAGAATTAGACAGAAAATATGTTGGGCAGTCCGTGTGATTTCAGCGGCTTTTCTCACTTTCGTTGGGTTGTCCACTATGGTGGGCGTTGTAGTTGCAGTTAGAGTCGCAGCCGCCTTCCGTAGTCACGGCTGTCGTCGGGGCCAACGTTGGAGAAATAGGAGATAGTCATCCAGTTTTGTCATATGCGGTAGATTTCACGCGATGGAGAAGGGGTTTTTTCTTTTTATCCAAGGGTAATTAGGACATTTCATGTAGCAAATGGTCTAAAATCTCTCTAAATTGAAGATTCATCCTAAATCTCTTTACCCTTCCTACTTTTGTCCTATTTAAATTTAAGTACAAATACACATCATACGATTCATACACTAGAAGCATCCATCGGCCTTTACACATTTCCACAATCCACCACGTGCAAACTTATGGATCCGTAATTTGATCCAATTCGTCGTTTTTTCAATGTGTTCGTTCATCCCTTTTGCCTCAAGCATCTATCATATGGATAACTCCCTCCTTTCAACTTCCAACAATAATAGAAAAAAATTGGCTGATCTTTCCAATTTCAAATTCCACAAACTTGCATTGTAAAATGCAGATGTCGATGAGATGGGATGATCTTGTCCAAAAATTCCTACTATATACTCCCTTCTATTCGGTACTTGACATGTCGTTTTCATTAGTTTCACACCATTCTTAAATACTTCTTGTATGACAAAGAATGAATGAAATACTACCGTAGTATCAAAAGTAAGATATATTCGTAGCCGCTTTGATTACCTCTCCAAGTTGAAATGCACGTCCGTCTCATCAGGACATTCTTGAGGCATAGCAGCATTGGTGCAGGCCTTCTTTCTTCTTTCTTTTTCGTTGTTAGTACAACTGCAGAGAGAGATTGATCATTCAACTCGAGACGAGAGGACCATGCCAATTATTGTTGGGTTTGGCAGAGCCGGCCATCTTTGTTCTAGAAGAAAAAAATTGTTAATTCTTTTTTGGGTAATACTGGGGCAACCATTTCATCTGGCCGAAGTACAAAACCTAGTGCATTGCTTACCTTGGGAAGCTTCAAATACCATGCTCCTCATTCTGCCAGCAGACCACAAGGAATTTACTGCACGTGTCATAACAAAACTCCAGTGCCTTCAAAGGTTTTATAGGTCTCAGAGTAAATTCGTCAAAGTAGATAGAGACCTACTTAATGCCAATACTGGAATAGAAATTCTTCCACAGATTTACATCTAAGAATACTTTCGTTTCCTCTGGTTTTTGGCCGAGTACGAAGATTTTGCTGTATAATGTGAATTCAAAAGTTCTCGAGGTATAGGTGCTCCAGAAGACTTTAAAGTCTCCACTAAATCTTGAAATAAATTCCTATTTTCCCCATTCACAAACACTATGGCTTTGCCCTCCTCTCCAAGTCTAGATGCCCGGCCAATCTGGTGAACATACTCCTTGATGGAATTTGGCATGTCAAATATAATCACCTGCCTCACACACAGGAGATCCATCCCTCGACCCAAAATCCCAGTAGCTACCATCACTTGAACTTCTCCCACCAGAAATGACCTCATGGCTTCTCGTCTCTCCTTCATGGACTTGTGCCCGTGAATTGACAATGCCTTTATCCCAGTGGTAACAGTAATTGCATTAGAAAGAAGATCGGCTCCAAGCCTTGAGCCTACATATACTACAAGAGGTGGCATAAAATGTTGCTTACTTGTTAATATGTCAAAAAGCTTTTGTTTCTTATTCTTTGATTCTACCCAGATAACAAGCTGCTTCAATGCCTTGGTTGGTTTATTTGACATGCCAGCAGATATAGTAACAGTGCCATCTCCCATAGATATTGCCATCTTCTCCACTTCCGGAGAGGTAGTTGCAGTATACATCAAGATTTGTGGTCTTGAAAGAGCCCTGAAAATCTGTAATACCTGATCACGAAAGCCTTTTTGGAGCAAACAATCCACTTCATCCAGAACAAAAGTCCTCACTTCATCAAGTTCAATATCGTGCTTTGTCAAAAGATCAACCAACCTGCCAGGAGTAGCAACAATCAGCTCAACTCCTTGCTGGATACGATGGAGCTGTCCAGCTAGGGCATCACCACCAACAACAAGGGCAGTTTTAAATGGCATTCCTTTTCCAAGCAACTTCGCTTGTTCTTCAACCTGAATGCAAAGCTCTCTAGTAGGTGTAAGAACCATAGCTAGTGGCTTCTTTTCGCCAAGGGAACGCTCAAGACGAACACGAGCACAGTAGGAAACTATTGGGACCAGGTAGGAGATGGTCTTTCCACAGCCGGTCTCAGCTGAAACAAGCAGATCTTTACCCAAACAAGCAGCTGGAATAGCTTGCATCTGGACAGCTGTGGGCATCTCATAGCCTGCAGTCTCTAGATTCTGGAGGAGCTTCTGAGGAAGGTTGCCAAAAGAAAATGACAAGATAGGAGCACAATCTAGGTTTCCCTTTATACTGATTCCAAGTTTTCTCCTAAGCAACTCAGTCTGGTTACAAGTCAAAGAAGAAGAATCCGAGTGATTAGTATCCTTGACATAAATGCACTCATCGGCTGCAGGAAGTCTTTTAAGAGGTGGCATATCTGGAGACAATGTATTTGCCACTTTGCGTAGAACTGATTGTTTACATTCCATGCTGCAAATATCATCATCTGTCTCATCACATATGTATTCCCCATAGCGACCGCATACAACACATTTAGGTTCTCCAGGCAAAGCCTCTCTCTGATCGTTACATTTCACTTTAACAGCAGATTCTACATTGGAAACAAAAGTTAAAGGATGATTATAAAAAGAAAATCCAAATCCTCATCAAACATATGACACTTTCCAGAAAGAACAAATAAATCACTGGTACAACCAAGGTAGTAAAATCCCAAAAGTTATATAACAAATTTTCTGCTGTCCTTCCATAGTTCCATTTTTTATGATCTCTTATTTTAGTTAGTTAGGTAACATGCCAAATATGAGAGTTAAACTGGCTGTAACAAATGCTGCCAACCTTAATGGATTGAGCAGACATCAATTAGAATCATCACAATATTAGCAATGAAGGTTTCAACATCTTTGGGATCAGAGAAAGGAATTTGTACTTGTGTGCAGATGACTGGAAATCGAGAGGTTCATCACAGCAATGCACAGATCATGCTCAAAAGGAGTGCTCTGCTGCTGAGTATAATCTGCAGGTGGCTTCATTCGGAGTGTTGTCAGAATATGTGACCTTTATGGAGAACCTGTTTAGGTAAACGATTTTCCATATCCATCCTGTAAGGTTGTAACCCTATTGATTGGAAAGGAGATCCTTTGGAATCTTTTCAACACAATAGTTTTTTCATATTTATTAGAGATAAAAGATCAATAGCCCATCATACAAATGGGTTGAATTAAGTTATTTAGAAGTTTTAAATTCCTAAAACAAGGTCAATTTTTGTCTAGAATTTGGCTCTTGGAGGTATTGGATCAAACTGAATTTCATTGATAGTATGAAATCACAGAAGGGTTAAGATAGTCATGAAGATTAGTAAAAGTGGTAAGATTGAAATCACAAAAGAATAGGGTGAATTTACACCAGGAGAGATGTATAAATAAGATGTTTCAAAGAAAATGGAGAACTCTGTCGCTTTGTCCTCAAAAGTGTAGTGGTTGCACTCAAGCCATATGTGGTACAGGAAGGCTTCAGTGATGAAGGACCATAGAACTTCCTTTTCCTTCATGAAGGAGTGGCTAATGAAGAGCAACTGCAGAAGAGTGAGTATGTGAATCATTTGGGAAGACCATGAAGTAGTTGAAAGCAGCCAAAATCTTTGTCCAGAAGGATTGGGCATAGTCACAATAGATCAAAAGGTGCATAGGGATTTGCTGTCCTTGTGGCAATTGACACACCAACCAGGAGCCAAAACAATCCAGGGGGCTTTCTTGATCAGAAAATCCAAAACAATCTTTGTGAAAAATCCAAGGGACTCTTGGAGGCATCATTACAGCTTAAGTTGTCAAGAAAAGAAACTCCGTATGTCTACTTCCACACTAGCATATGCAATCTTTGTGAAAAACCTTTTTGGACTGCAGATACAGCCAACAGTGTTTAATCTGTTTTTTGAAACAAACTTAACCTTACTTGGCCTCCAGTCTCCACAATGAAATTTTTTTTTTTTTTTTTTATCGAACACAAATATCTCATCTTCCAATAAAATTAAAATTTATTCGTTTCTCTAAAAAAGAAAAACTTATCAATATGCTTCAATAGGATAATAGCTGCCTTACACATGTTCTCATTCTCCCAATTTGAAAATAGGACAGCAAATTCCAATAAAATAAAATATTTAGACTTTTTTTAAAGAGAGAAAGACTAATGCTCAAGAGTACAAAACCCAAAATAAAAGATTAATTTTCATCGTTTTGACAGCCTCTGCTCAATTTGTGCTCTAGGGGTAACTGGAGAAAGAGCTTTCTTTAGACAATACAAGGAGACGAATCCCAGAAATTTGACAAGTGGAATATGGGAGGAAATGTGGGAGATAGCTCACTTTTATCACCTGAAGACGTATGCCCTATTCTTTCCATTATGTAATCATAACTCCTGTTACTAACACCAGTTAGAGAGCCTTTTTGGTATCTCCTCTAGTTTCCTCTTGTACTTTTCATATTATCCATAAAAATTTAGTTTCTTGTCAACAGTGGTTCACTTAGTTTCTTATCCAAAAAAAAATGGAGTTCAAAGGTAGTGGAAGAAAAATCTTTCTCATATTTCTCCGTTAAAGTCAACAGAAAATTTAGAGGTAGCAGAGCTGAGGTTTTCAACAGAAAATTTAGAGGTAGCAGAGCTGAGGTTTTCAAACATGGAAAATACAAACCACACTCCATCTCTCCAACAGGACTCCCTTTCTTGGTTAGCTAGTCGCTTTAGCAACGAAATTGACTTTCCTTTCAAAGGAGTTTCAAGAGGTGTTGATATGTCTTTGACTCTTGTAAAAACAAATTTCAAAAAAATTAAAAAAGTGTTGATTATGTCTATTAGATGAAAAAAAAGCTCAAAGAAAGAATGTATTTCTGAAATAGCAAAGCTGGACTAAAATGGTAAGAGAAGACAGAATTCTGGTTCCCTCTAGAGAAAATAGAAAGGACAGTCTTCTTTTCTCTTGTTGATAGAGGACTACCCCTATGTAGGCTCTTCTACATACAAAAATGCCCCTTCTTCTAAAGAGAAGTAGGTGGCAGGCCTTAAAGACGATGGAGAAAAGGGTACCGCCGTTAAACTTAAGGCCTCCTTTGCTGATGTTAAAAGAATTGGAAATGCTCTCTATGATCCAGCCTTACACCCCTCTTTGTCTTGAGTATTCATGACCACTACTAGGAAAATTAATTGTTTCAAAATAAGAAACTGATATACATTAAAAAGGAAGAATAAAAGGCTAGAGGCTAGGGGTAGAGGGAATCCCCTCCCAATACAGCTACAAAAGAATGCCCTTCCGATCTGTAACAACCCTGAATAACAATTATAAGACTAATTGAAGAAAATGGCTAGAGCACCACCTCCAAAGAAGCCAAAAGGGGGGTCTAGCCGCCAACTCCAGAGTATTTTTGCCTCTCCCTTCAAACACCAACCTGAAAGAGCTTTGAAAAGCCACTCCTCCACCGTCCTAAGCCAAAGCTGATTTTGAAGTAGGATCCAACCACTATAACCTTCACCGGGAAAATAATATTGATGTTATACTGGAGATAATTCATGATTTTTTCTTCTTTTGGTAAAGAAATGATTCATTTCAAGATTGTTTGTGATGGCGGTTCAAAATCCTTCGAGTTCTTCAAGGCCATGGTTACCACTAAGCCAGCATATATGCGCTCAATCATACATTTGGAAATCAATTTTGTTCTAAGTGGGGACCAAAGACGATGCAGTGAACTTAAGCTCATCTCCAGGGCTTCCTTTCAATCATTTAAAATAAACTAAAATATAGGAGTTACCATACAAAATTAACTTCATAGACAAACTGTTGAACCAGTATCTAAACCCAACTCCACTACCTGAGACATAGAAGCTGGAGATATGACAGAAGCATAATTAAGTTCCATAAGAAATAACAATCTGCACATTCAGATTATGAAACAATTGCCGATAGGAACTCCAAAATCTAGGAATTCAAGGCAGGTAATTTAGTTGTCACACACACCATAATCCTAATTGGGACTTGTATTAAAAACTAAAGCAGAAGCAGATTCCCCTGTCAGATACCAGAGAATATTTTTCTTCAAATTTACAGACAAATGAACCATTTGATTGCGGCAAGCACAATAATTATATACTTTAACCATTTTTCCTTTCAGCCTAGATTCAAAGAAAATCTAATCCTAGAATGAATTATGTAATTCAATTCCCAGGTACATTGTAACTTCCTTCTCCCTATCCCAGTTATTTCAGTTAGTTAGCACCATAGTCAACTAGCCTGACTAACATGACAGTTATACAGGTGTCATGCTAAGTTCCGTAAACATCAATGCATTGAGAAGATTAAATCCGAATTTTAAGATAATATCAATAATTAACCACGCAATTATCAGGTCAGTAACAATGTTGGCGAGTATCTAAAAACACGAATAAGGAAATATTTTGGGAGCTTGAAGAAAGGAATATAAACATAAGGAACCTCGCCAGAACCAACCAAGCAAACATAAAAAAACATCAAATAGTACGTATGGAAGTAACGAAGTATAAACATACATGTTCATGTGTCTCGAAGGAAAAATGCCCTCTTACCTCTGGAATCATCAGTATCTGTCGATTTTGTCAATGCTTCGGGCACACAGTCCTTGTTCTCGTTTTCCATGACTAAGAATTCAGTATTATTACGCTCGGAGTCAAGCAATCACATTAGTTCCTGCAAAATAAATAAATAAACGACCTCCACCACAAATTTAAAGAAATCGGCCACATTAAAATTACCTTCTGGGGAGGTCCGTTTGATATCCAAAAGTTAAGCTGCTAGTTAGGGATCGCCAAACACATCAGGGGGTTAGTAAACAACATCCTGGCGTCTAAACCTAGGCTCACTCGAATCACTTGCTGAATTTTTTAAGCAGAAACTCACAAATTTTCGTATTTTCAGTGGGAATCGCTACAAGAAAATTGGTACAGCCAAAGTGCATCTCCCCCCTTCCTAATTATTATATACTACGACGTAATTTTGTGACCAAAAAACTGTATCCAGCGGGATATAATATGTATATCCCCAGCAGATTTTTTCAAGATGCGTATAAATATATACGAATTCTCGAATGCTAAGAAATGATGCGAGAATGGAAGATTTCGGTGGAATGATCTGCGACAAATAGGACAGAATAGAACAGAAGGGGTTGAGGATGATCACCTGAATAATATGCCGATCGAGGAGAACGAACGAATTCTTCAATCTCCCCTCAATTTCCCACCGCTCCATTTCTTCCGTTGTAACCCGGCCCGAAACATAGCGTTGGGGTGTTGTGTTTAGAGCTCTTAATTTTACGACAGAAATATCATTCATACAATTGTAAAAGCAATAATTTCAAAAAATAAATTGAAATTAATAAAACCTTTTCTGATTTTTAAATAAGTTAATATCTCTATTATTCATATTATATTTACATTACCAACATTTTATTATTTATTCTTTCTAT
This sequence comes from Citrullus colocynthis, assembly GCA_031780015.1. Taxonomy (NCBI): domain Eukaryota; kingdom Viridiplantae; phylum Streptophyta; class Magnoliopsida; order Cucurbitales; family Cucurbitaceae; genus Citrullus; species Citrullus colocynthis. The sequence goes on from QLSR01000372.1 coordinate 1,416,334, forward strand.
ATTTCATAGATTTTTTATGATATAATGAAAATATCGATTTATCCCTCATGTTAATGTCGAATTCATGGGAACATAGAAATATCGTTGGAAATTTAATACTATGGTTGTGTTTGCTAGTGCTTAACTGGAGTTAAGTTCTAAAATAGAGAAAAAAAATGCAGTTAAAAAATAATCACCCGGGATTTTTTGATTATTTTTTAAGAATAATGTAGTTTAGAAAAATTTATGGAAATGAATCAAATTTCATCCTAAATTTGTTCCGCAATATCATTTTAAACTCTAAATTTTTAATATTATCAAATTGAATTCTAAACTTAAATGATTATTACAATTTTTATTATCAGTTTAAACTTTGCAAATTCATCATCTAATTTTAACCAAAAAAAAAAAGAAAAAAAATCTATGGTGTAAAAAAATCTTCAAAAACTCATTGATTTCATTAAAATAAAGTTTTAGACAAAAATAACTTTGACCATGGACAATTTAATCATTAAATAACTTTTGTCAAAATTCATAAATTTCAAAAAAAAAAAAAAAAAAAAAAAAAAAAAGTATTAAAAATGG
>QLSR01000372.1:1417117-1440115 GCA_031780015.1 Citrullus colocynthis
AAAGCCTCTGCATTTTTCAATCAACAAGTTTTTATTACAAAAAAAAAAAAAAAAAAAAAACACTCTAATGTTTTTCTTTTCAAAGGAGCTCAAATGTTCCTTCCTCCCTAAATTTTTATCAATCTCATATTATACATACGTGGTATAGTCATTGAATGCATAAGGTAACTTTTTTAACAAAATTTGGAGCAAGAATTTTATATATATATATATATATAGACAAACAACTAAAGGAAAGGGCTACATCACGAAAAACGAAACTAGGGAAACATAAAAGATAAAGGAAAAGGAGAATAGAAGAGACATACTCTTCCAAAGTCTTCCTTTCAAGAGTGTGTGCCAAAAGCAACAAACATGAGAAAAAGAAAAAAATCTCATACCTTGCACTAGGACCTTCATTCAAATGAAAAATGAAACTTTAGTTAGGTTAACAACTTGGCATTTAGTAGCTTCACCACCTCCGAACAATCGGACTCGACCATAATATGACATAAGTTGATAAAAAAAGCACCTTCGAGGTCATCACAAATCATTTAAGCCTCAAGAACCTTGACCTCCTTGCACCTATGAATGTAGCACATCTCAACAATACGGACCTGCTACAAATGGTTTTGAATCACCCAACCTAGATCCCCAGAATGCATGTCAAGATCCCAAGTGGCATTTGAGTTCAACTTCCAACAAGACCTCGGAGTAGAGAACCAACCAGCTAGATTAGGAGGGTGTAGAAGTAGAATCCATAACTTCACCAACCTCCTTACCATCACCTTCCACCCAAGCATTTAGACGCTAATTCAAATGCTTAGAAATGATAAGACTAATAGAATATGCATCAACCAAGTGTCTTTGGAACAATACCTTATTTTGCATATCCCAAACTTACCATGTGTTGATAATGATTGAGCTCAAGTCCTCCAATGAACATCTCTCAAGGATCCAACACCAATGGTCTTAATTGCTCCATATTGTCATCTCGTCACATAAAATACATATCAAATTTTTTTTTATCCAAGGAACAAGGATTTGTTAAAGGTTTAAATTGCAACACTCTCTATAGTTAAGTTAAAGATCAGAGAGAGTATATCTATATATACATACAAATATATGAAGAAATCTAGTGCAATGAATAAAGAGAGGATGAAAAGATTAACTTTTTATTTGAGATGGAAAGAAAATATTCATGCGTTTCTTCCTTCAAATTATAATTTTATTTAAAAGAAAATTTGTAGGAAGTTAGGTTTGAAACCCTCTCCATTTGCGTACATCCATTCAATTTGAAAACACCCTCCACGATTTGATATACCAAAGATCAAAAATGTCGCAGGAGAATGACTTGGTTGGAGTGAACACAATTCTATTGGAAGATTAGGATCTTCCTTCCCTCTTCTATTGCTTTGAGAATCTCTATGGTAATCCTGTTCACACTCATCTACCCTATTCTCGATATGCGTGTTGATAAAGAAGGAAAAAAAATTAGACAAAATTACACATAGCAAATCAGGATTTTTTTTTTTTTAATTGAATTTTAATTACAAGTTTGGAAGTAACAATTTAGTCCTTGCTTTGATTTATACGGATTTAATCTCTATACTTTCAATTTCATAACAATTTGGCCCTTAAACTTTATCTAACAATTTAGATTCCTATACTTTGAAATTTATAACGATTGAGTCTTTAATATATTATGAAAATTATTGTTAAAATTTAATGAGGTATCTTATATAAGGTAGATGAATAAACTAATTTGGAACTCTAACATGTTAAAAAGCTACAAAGTCTAAAGTTTATTGAATGGTAGTGTGTGAATGACAATTCCTTATAGATAAAAAGAAATTATGTAGAACATGGAGTAGAGTAATGTTATGTTGCCAATTTGAACAAACAACATCGTGGTGGATAAGTTATTGAATTCTCATTTTTTAGGGTTATCTAGCTACTAAACTTTAAGTATTTTGTAACTAAACTTAAGTATTTTGAGAAAAATTACATGTAATGAGTAGAAAATCTCTTTCGCTTCCATTTCCTGCAACATTCCTCGAGATTAAAAGAAATATTGCAGATGCAATTGTTGTTAGATTTTATGCCCTAAATTCGTAGTTTGTAAATATATAAATATATTATTGATGATTAGTAAAGTATTTGTTATTTATATTATGTCTTAATTTTGTATGATTCATTCCAATAAATAAAATCCAAAATTATTCACATGAAACTTGAATAGTATGTAGTTGACATAAAGTGGATTATGTTCAACTAATAACCTAAATGATCTATAGTAGATGGATAAAGTTGGGTGCTTTGTCCTAATAACGCTATGGATACGACTCACTTTGTAATCATTACAAACAATGTAACCAAAATCGTTCATGTGGAGACATGTAAGTGGAGGTATCCTATACAAAGAATTTGTATAAGACTGGATCGCAAAATTGTTAATATTTCTTTATAACTCTGTTAATTGAAGATATTAATATTTCACAGGATGATCATATGTAACTTGATCTTAATCCTGAGTGCATTATGAACTTCTGCCTGTAAGGATTCATTCTTTGATTTGTAGGGATGAGAGTGGACTGAGTCGCAACTCAATAAGCCTTTCATTTTAGGGACTTGACTGAATAGGGAGCTGAGAATGTAATTTCATAAGACGGAATACACTCATTCTCGATTAGGGTAAATAGATTAGTAGTTTTCTTAAGTGTTGACTCTGGAACTTGAACAATGGGGCCTCACCCTCTCATTGCGTCGAGAGAGACTTGGTTTATGGTTGAACCATAAACAAATTGTTCACTAGAGAAGCAATTGGTACTTAAGGATATATAGGTAATTGCAGGGGTAAAACGGACATTTGGCCCAATTGTAATTACGAAAGAACTTGTGAAATATTAATCCATGGACGCAACATGTTCTCCAGAGCATAAGAATCAACCATGGGTCGTCTATAGTGGTTTGCCCTTTAGTTAATGAATGTTGATTTTAATTAAAAAGTTTAATTAATTAATCTCGAATCATTAGAGCTTATAATTTTTAGGTCCATAAGATCCCTTACTAGCTCACAATGGATTAACAAGGACCAAAATGTTGAAAGAATAATTTAAATTGTTTAAATTAGCTTAGGGAAACATGTATTGTATATGATATATTAATGTAAAGTATAATGTATGTATATACATTAGTATATAGTCAATTATGAATATGATTCAAATTTAAACTATATAAATCATGAGAGAATTATTGTATGAATGTGATTTAAATATTAAATTAATATGAATAGAATTCATGTTAAAACTATAAGTTAGGAGAGAGATATGCATTTGAATGTGATTCAAATATTTATTTAATTAAATATAAGATATTTTAATTAATTAATTAATTAATTAGTTAATTAACTTCCTCTAATGAAGGGGATGTGGTGTAGTAAGGAGTTACAGACAACCCTACATATAACTCTAGTAGGGAGTTATTTTACGCACAGGATCTCTCTAGATTTTGATCTTATTGAAAAAGACAGAATTTCTCTCCTCTCCTAACTTCAATTTCCTTTTACTCTTTCAAAGATGATTTTTACAAATCGGGTTCTTGCTCTAGGAGACATTGTAGGGAAGACCCCTCGGAGGAGTTCTTAACGTAGAAGAAGAAGGAAAATTTGAAGAGGAATCACCGCTTGGATCTATTTGAAGAATAGTCTTCAAAGGTAATCTCCTTAATCTTAAATATTTATGCTTAACCTAATAAATTTACGGCATGTGTTGTCTGTAATTTTTTTTTTATGATTCTATATTTTCATCTTCCCAAAGTTAAAAGCAAAAGCGATAAATCATTTGTACAAGATTCGATTCCATCAATTGCAAATATAGTATGAAAATTTTGAAGATTTTATTTTGGTTGGTTTTTATTGATTCTCTCCTCCATTGTCGACAAATTAGGATCAGATATCCGATTTGTGCATCTAGGGACAATAACTCCTTTCGACTCCCAAGTCAAGTCTATTTAAAGAGTGCAACACATCTCATTTGTGCACACTTCATCATCTTCAACACAAGAAAAGTTCTAAATTAGTTGCACCCGTATCAGTCTTAGATTGTATCAACTCGATTTTCCTTTTTTTCCTTGATAAATGTTGAATCGGATTAGATCGTATTATTTCACAGCATTCTTCTTCAAGTTTCAGGCTTTTTACCTTTTTCGTATTTTCATTTTTCATATATATATATATATATATATTTTTTTTTTATTCAAATACTGTTTAGTTCAATTTTATTTTCCAATAAGTAGAATTGTATTTTCACTTCATTTCACAGTAGTTAACTTAATAAAGTAGACTTAGTTTCATTTCAATTATTGATTTTTTTTTTTTTTTTTTTTTCTTTTTTTTTTTTTTTTACTTAGCATTTGCTCGTTTATTCCAAGCCATTTTACTAGGTTTCTACACATCCTTTCGATTGAATCCTATTAGAAAATAGGGATGTGTAGCAATTTGGTTCAAAATGTTAGTTTATTGTCTTGGTTTCAGGATTAAATTTGTATGTTTCTGCATTTTCTTTATTTCTTTATTTCATATTTTATGTCCTATTTTTTTTATCATCCTTTTTGTTATTGTCAACTTTTGTTTTTTTTATTTTTTTTTTTTTTTTAAAAAACAGGTATTTAAATTAATAAAGTAGACTTTGTTTTATTTTAATTATTTATTTTTTTTTTTTTTTTACTTAGCATTTGCTCGTTTATTCCAAGCCATTTTACTAGGTTTCTACACATCCTTTCGATTGAATCCTATTAGAAAATAGGGATGTGTAGCAATTTGGTTCAAAATGTTAGTTTATTGTCTTGGTTTCAGGATTTAATTTGTATGTTTCTGCATTTTCTTTATTTCTTTATTTCATATTTTATGTCCTATTTTTTTTAGCATCCTTTTTGTTAGTGACAACCTTAGTTTCTTTTAGTTGCAAGCTGCTAGTTGTTTCTTCAGGTTGATTTTATGTCCCTTTGCTTTTTATTACGAAGTCTTATTCATCCAAAAATTTACTCTTCATTTTTTTAATCACTAGTTAAACTTTTCTTTCAAAGTTCGAATATGAAAATGTCCTAACAAAAAAAAAAAAAAAAGAATAAAAAATCTAATATGTAAAATAAAGTTACTTTGTTTAATTTTATATATAGCTTCCTTTGCTTTCATTTATTTTTCATTATTCATTATTAATCTAGATGGATGGCCTAGATTAGTATACAAAATTGAGTTTGGTACTGAAAGTTTAGGTAAAATTTAGTTTTCATAAAACCAATTCAGAAAAAGAATCTAAAAATAGGACTTTGTTTTTAACTCTAGACATAGCCAAAACATTTAGGATTGAAGAATTGTGTTTTAATTTATCCAAGTTTGCATTAGCCAAAGACAATTTTAATGGTTTAATCTCCAAAAAAACCCTTCATAGATAGTCAAATAGGTGTTGAATCGACAATCAGTCACTACGCATTGGAATTGAGCCAAAGTTACAAATTTGCCTATTAAGCTACACAACTTTCGAAAGGGGCATGAGCATGTTTGGATCCCTTCTTTATCATTATTACTTTTTATTTCAAAACAATCGCCTCTCTAAAATTATTTTTGGTTACCAAGGTAAATTCTCGAGAAAATTTTTGTTTATTTTTTAGGATTTTGTTTAAAATTGTTCTTTTGGGAGGCAATACTTGGAATTGTTCCAATTTTTACTATTTAAACAACTTTTTATCAGTCGATAAGTTATCAATTACCATCTCAAACGTTGATGATTCAACTCTATAGATGTTGCACTCCTTAAATAAAAAGAAATATAAAGAAAAAAAACGTCAGAGGGTTCCATGAAAAAGCATTTCCTGGTGTTTGTAAGCTTTTGAACAAAAAGTTATTATTTACTATAAATTTCAATTTGGTTCGAATCCTAAACCTTAAATAGATTTAATCCACAAAACCAATCCGCAAACATGGTTTTCTAAAAAACAAACTTTAAACCCAATAAATCTCAATCTTTTCACCCAATTCAACTCAACCTTTAGAATTGGTATGGAAGTTGACCGATTACTAGGTTAATTGAACACCCCTACCCCTAGACACAATGAACAAAAATGTAAGCCTATAAATACAAGATATATACAAAAGTTTATTGAATGCTATTGTGTGAGTAACAATTCATTCAAAATGAATATATATATATGTGTGTACGAACATGGAGTATAGTAGGGTTTATGTTGCCAATCTGAACACAACAACATGGTGGATAATTTACCAATTACCATCTCAAACGTCAATAATTTGATTTCCATTCCACACTAATTGTATTAAAAATAATAATAATAATAATACATCAGAGGGTCCCATGAAAAAGCATTTCCTGGTCGGATCTATTGAGAGAGTTCTGCTTCTGCATCCTCATCTGTTGATGAAAATTTCTTATGAACAAATCAGCAACATGGTCAATATCTTTTTCAAGACTAAACTCTTCTCCAGCTTTCTCCTTGGAATGCTTCACCATTTCAATCACTGATCCACTTGCTTCTGCTTCTGCTTCTGCTTCTGCTTCTGCTTCTGCTTCTGCTTCATATTCCTGACACACCCCTGTTTCTTGCTCTGTTTCTTCTACTTCATCTTGAACTGCTTGTAATTGGGAATGTTGTTGATGGTGATGAGTAGAGAGTGTTGTTAAAGGAATAGAGGCTACAAACAAGTTAGATTGGGCTAACAATGAGTAGACTATGAGACGAGCTTTAAGAGCACGGGCTTTCCTTTTCACCATACTTCTCAAAGCAATTGCCATCTGCTTCACCATCTGCTTCATTTGGAAATTAATGGGAATTCAAATATGGGTTTAAGAATTGAGTGCTAATATACATAACCTTAAAATATAACAAAAACTGATGAGAACAGAGAGAGAAATAGAAAGAGTGGTGGTTAAGAAAAGGCTGAGTGGGTTTGAGAAGGGAGGGGTTCATTTCATTATAAAAAGTTAGGGTAATATTTCAAACCCAATAAAAATGAAGGACACGTGGCACATAGTGGAAGGACAACTTCAAATCAACTGGAATAAGTTTGATGCCAACAAACAAAAGCGAAAAAGAAAAAAAAAAAGTGAAAGATAAGAAGAAATGGCCTGGTTTTGTACTTTGTTGGGGAAAATATCTGTTATTATCCATATTACTCGTATCAATACGAGTAATGCTTGACATTCATCTTTTTACCGTCCATTCTAATCATATATGAGAAAAAGTGAATTTACTACGTGAAAACATGTAGTTAGACATTTGAGTAAGTTGTAAAAAAATGTGTGCAATCTAGGAAAAAAACCTTACCACGAAAAAATAGTTGGTTGCACATTTGGGTAGGCTACAAGAAGATGGGTGCACTCGAGAATGCATCAAAAAGTATTTCTCTATCGATATGAACCTTTATTCACCTGCCCATTGATAATAAACATACCACTTAATGAATACTATAACAGTATTAAACGACTTTTTCGTTGTCAATCTAATTATAGCTCAGCAGACAAGACACGATTTATTGTTTTAGTGGTTGATGGATGGTTCATTCTCCACTACCACATGTGAACTAAGAAAATTTGGTTTGTACGAGATATTAGAAGAAAATGAATTAGTTAGAAATTAATGGCGAAGATTTTTGAATAGATGCTAATGCATAAAATTAAAACAAATCTATGGAACACTTTGCATTTTCCTTTTACTCTTTTTTTAAGTTGAATGATGTAATCTTTTAATCGATGACATATAACCAAATGGAACCGATTTGATTAAAAAATGGTTGTTATAATGTAACTAGAAAATGATACAAAATGTGTTGCTGGTAGGATGATAAAAAGAAAAGGGCTTCCTCATTAGACAAGGTTAATGTTATCGAGAGAGGACTGTTTGGGTGTTGAGGGACAAGTGTTTAAAAAGTAAGGTTGTTGCAAGCTAAGTCAATGAGTGTGAGAATAAAGTTGAGGTAAAAAAAAATAAAAATAAAAAATAAAATAAAATAAAAAAATAAAAAATAAAGAAGAATAAAGAGAGGAGAGTGGCATCATTTTGCAACGACTTTAAATTGGGAATAACTTTGATACAGATTACAAGGATGTTAAACAACTTAGGAATTGAAACGACTACAAAAATAATTTTATTATTAGTAATCTTTAAGAGTTTTAACGTTTCACTAACTTATCATTCATGTTTCAAAATTATACTTAGATATAAAATAGACTTAGAAAGAGTGTGACAATATTCCGATTCAGTTTCTGTTCCAAGGCACTGCCACATAGTGCTAGGTATCAATTTTTGAAAGATAAAGATCAATATTGTAATCTTTGAGAGAAAATAAAGATACTTTAAAACAAGTGACGGAGTTTAGGATTTCTTTTCGAGTTTAAATACTAACTTCAATCTCTATACTTTCATTTTGGTTCATTTTGGTTAATTATACTTTTAAAATGTTCATTTTAGTTTATATACTTTTAATTTTGGTTTTTCTGTACTTTCAAATTGTTTATTTTGGTCTTTGTACCTTTAACTTTGGTTCTATTTTATTCCTTATACGTCTAAAATGTGGCCATTTGACTCATTTCCGTCTCCTAACTATGAAACAAAAATAAAAATGAAAGGATCAAAATGGTCCCTTTTTAAAGGTACATGGACCAAAATGAACTAAACCTAAAATTACATGAACTAAAATGAACATTTTAAAAGTATAGAAATCAAAATGAACTAAAGTTAAAAGTATAAGAAGTGAAGAAATATTTAATTTTTTTTTTTTTTAATTTAGACGGCGAATAAATGAAAAAGAATGGATGGAGGGAGAGGGAGCGATTAAAAGAGAGTGCATTTGGATCAATTACTAAGAAGCAATTGTTGGTTTGATAACGAAATAAGCACTTTAGCTTTTTTTTTTTTTTTTTTGGAATAAATGACAAAAAGAAGATACAATTAAAAGAGAAATGCTTTTAATATGATTAAAAGGAGTGTGTGTGAGTGGAGAGGCAACAAAAGTATACAAATTAAAAGGGCAGCCAAATTAGTGTTATTGGAGAGTAGAGACCAACAAAGTGGTAGTGGTCAGTGGGGTTGTGAATTATTGTGTGATAATGGAAGCAAATAATAGGTGTGGTCTCATTGGATTGGAGAGGAGATACAAAAGTTCTATGGTTGGAGAATACTTAATAAGAAACAAATACTTTTCACCAAAATCCTTTTGATGTTTGCATCAAATCATTCTACTCTCTAATTGGATATAGTTAGTTATACATGTAAGCAAATGTCTTCGATGCAAATAAAGTTTCACGTTGATTATATGTAAAGAAGTGATTCATAATATATGAGTGAAAACAATTATTTATACTGATATCAGACATTTTTAAAGATTTTAAAAGCAAAGTCAGGAGTACTTATGCAATCTAAACATGGTTGGAGGTTACACACACTTTTTTGTTAATGAGTAAATCAAATTAATACTTTTTTTTTCTTTTTTTTGAGTTCAACACGTAGGAATGAGAGATTTGAACCTCTAATATCTTGGTTAAGAGTATGTGTTTAAATAAAGAAAAAAATATGATTATTGACATTGGCCTTGCATTGAGCACCATTCTTAAGTTCCTCATGCTCCTTATCGTAACTATTGTTTGATTAATAAAGAATTGATTATTAATGTGACTTTATTTGAGCTAGCATCTACTCTTTAAAATTGTAATTATAGTTTGACTTCGGTGCGTTTGGTTAAATTTTTCAAGTGTTTAATTTTGAAAATAAATTATTTTATTAAAAAAATTGAAGTGTTTGACAACCACTCAAAATAGCTTTCGAAACACTTTCGAAGTGTATTTTAAACAATTTTATCAAAAGAGTTTAAATAGTAATTTTTTTTCTCTAGTTAATCCAAACGAACTTTCCATTTTTTGTTTGGTTGAGTTCCTAAACTCATTGTGGACCCCACAACTTATTATTCTCAACACCATGACTAAACAACCACACTCTCTGCCCCAAATGCCACCTAGTGAACTAATAAACATTAGATTTGTATCGTGGATTGTGATATAACAATCTGACATCACATAATTCTATTCTTTTGAGAATTTACCTCCTTAACATAATATAACAAAACAAAACAGTTAACTAATACATTTATTTTTTAATATCAGTGGCGTTAAGCGTCACCATTACATTGAAGGTTCATCCAACATTCTAAATGATTGGTTTTTAACTACAAATGTATTTTTGATGCTTTTATAAAAAATAAGGTTAGTATTTTTAATAATTGAATCAAATGATATAGGGTAACTATTTGTCAATTATGAATCACATATGAAAAGAAGAGAATATGATTACAAATAGAAGAGGAGTCACTCTCAGTTTTACTTAATGTGGAAGGCATAGCATAAGTTAAGGGATTAGATGAGCATTCTCATTTACGTTACGTACCATTCAGTAATTTCCTTTTTTTTCTTAGTGGAGAAAGAGAATAGAAAGAATAGAAAGAAAAACCTTTCAACATTCCTCTCATTGCCCTTTGTCCCCACCAACACTTTTCTTCTAAAGTCACTCAATATGACTATACTTCCTTATATATGAATTCCACACTTCTAATACACATCTTTATTCAACTTTAATTTCTAAGACTTACCTTTGATATCTTCTAGGAATAATATCACATAATATTAGAAAATGCGATTATGAGTCCATCGAATTCACAATTACACTAGTGAGTTTCTACTACAACAAAATGGACATTCTATGACATATAAACAACAACAAATTTGGATAGAAGAGAGAAAAAATGGACATTAAAACCAAAAACATGCATTTTTTGCAAGAAAAAAAAATAGAATTTTTCCCATTTTTCAAAGTTCATGACAATTTTTTCATGTCATTAATTTATGATTGAAAAAAACAGTCATTAAATGTAAGAAAACAAAAAAGACGCGATTTTTTTTACGAGAAAAAATGAAAATTTTAGATTTTTAGATTATCATGATAGTTGTATCACCAATTTAAGACTATAACTAAAAATCACTAAAGAGTGACGGTTCTTTTGGAGTCATTAAATTAAAAAAAAATTAGTGGAAATAAATGATAATTTTAGATTTTTAGACGTTTTTATTATTTTTTTAATGCCATGAATATCTGACTTGAATTAACCGTCAAACTAGTTATGGTATTAGATTAATCAATTTTAAATATGAAAAATAGCAATAGTGCTTAGAAAATTTTAATTTTAATACTAAATTTGTGTAATTTAATTATACGAATCAAAGTAGACTTTGTTAAAAAAAATAATAATAAATAAATAAATAAATAAAAACCTTCTCTAGTTTGTACATGATACATGATGATATATATACTTGCATATAGGGAAAAAATCAAGAATAGTTTAGTCATACCAATATGATTTATGGGAGAGAATAGTTTGCATATGTAACATCTCGAGTTTCAGATAAATTATCCTAAATTATTAGGCTTTAATTTCCTTTAATTTTGGATTTTTGGAGTCAAATCTATACTATCTAAATGATTTTTCCTTTTGCCCCTTTTGGTTGATGGTTATAAAGTCGTCTTAGGTAATTTCACATTTAAATTAATAAATTAAATTAAAAAACTTCAAATCACATTTAAAAGAAAGAAAAAAAAAAAAAAACAATCTCTCAATCACGTTAAAAGAATCATCTACCAACATGTGGTTTTGCCGTAAGAGGGCAGGTGTCGCTGTCATCACACTTTCTCTCCTGGGTTAAGAGGGTACCTGAGAGGAAGTAACCTAGGGGTAAAATAGTAATTTGACCCAGCTGGTGGTACGAACACTTGTGGAGGACTAATTTACTATTATTCGTCTATACCCATGAACACAGAAATATATCTGCAGTGAGAAGGGTGCAGTTGTGGGTCTTTAGGTGGAGTGTACCCACAGTTAACGAATATTGATTAATGTGATTAATGAGTTTAGCTGATTAATCTCATATCGTTGGAGCTTCTAATCTGTAGGTCCATAAGATCCTCTTGCATGATTTTACAAGGGAAAATATTAATTGTATTGGATACAATTAATTGCATGATTTATTATAAATTTTATTTGAATGTGATTCAAATTATAACTTTATAATATGAAGAATTAATTTATTTGAATATGATTCAAGTAATTAATTATTTATTTGGATAAAATCCATATAAATAGATAGATGGAGAATTAATTAATTAATTTGAATTGGATTTAAATAATTAATTATTTAATTTGGATGAGATCCAAATTAAAGATTCTGCAGAAAATAAATAGAAGGAGATTTAATTAATGATTTGAATTGGATTCAAATAATTAATTATTTAATTTGGATGAGATCAAAATTAAAGATTATGTAGAAAATAAATATTTAGATAAGATTTAAATATTTTAAACCATTTAATATGGAATATTATTTGGGTGATTGGGAGTAACCCATGACCCTTGGGAAGAAATAATCTTTACGATTATTCTACAAATCTTCCTCCGTTAATTCTCTTAATTTTCTTAGAAAAATTCTAAGAAAATTCTTCTTCAAGGAACCATTCTTTCAAGAAGCGGTTCCCACAAACTGAATCCTTGCTAGAGTCATAGGAAGATCTCTTGGAAAAGGAAAGCTACAAGGAGAAGACTATCGGTTCGAGAATAATAAATTGGCAACAGTATGATGTTTAACCTTTTCTTTACTTTTTATATTTTTAATTCTTTCAATAAATCAAAGAACACGATCACACTCTTCCACCGGGATTCAATTCCCTTCAACAAGAGGGTCGGTATCTACTGTTCTCACGCTCCATTTTGGACTTTGGGAAAGTGGCTCGAGGTGGGATGTGACATCTATCCTAAGGTATGCGTATAGCTAATGTCCTACTTTTTTTTTTGTTACTATATTTTTTTTATTGTTCTTTTAGTATCGGTGTATTGTTAGTTTACTTAAAATTATTATTGAAAAACAAAAGTTTATCGACCAATTACAAGCTTATGTTTCTTTAATTGAATAAAAAATTTACGTAACCCTATGCCTCACAAAATTTTTATCAATTATAAATAACATATTAATCTATTAAATTAAGTATTAAAAATAAAAATAAAAAACTTAAATAATAATTAAAAAGTTGGAATGCAAAATAAGTTTCATGAAATAAATTTTCTTTCATTACGACTTGAAATCAAGTTAATAAACTAATTATATCTTTATTGAGCTTGAAAATTTTATTAGAAAACAAAAAGGCTAGTTTGACTTTTTTTTCCTTTTGCTTTTTTTAAAAATAAGATAATTAAAAAGGTTAATGATGGAAAAAACATCCTTTCGAAAACAAATCCTTCAATATAATATCAAAATAAAAAATGAAAAAATATATGTTTTTTTAGTTGATCCTTAAACATTTAAAACTATAAAATGTAATGTAATTTTCTCAAAGAAAGGGGTAGGAAATACTTAAGGCAATTTTAATACATCTATAAAGGCAGAGTGAATGGAATATGAAAACTAAACCTCTACATAAATTATTCTAAAATGACAAATTTTCTAATTGTATTTAGTTTTAGAAAAGAAAAAAAAAATTGGAATTGCAGTATTGTAATTTTTTTTTCATTAGCTTCAATTCCAAATATGTTGATTCCATTTATTTTCACAATAATGTGAAAGTTTTGTTGTAAGAAACTAAAAAAGAGGTTTAAGCATATGTTAAGATGATAGAGTAAGTGATAAAATATTGACAAATTGAAAATACTTAAAATTAATTTAGATATCATTTCCATCATTATAAAAAGAAAAATTATTTTAAATGTCAATACTGTTGAAAATATTTACAAATAATAGTAAAATATTATAGTAGATAGACTACTATCTATATCTGTAAATAATAGTAAAATATCATAGTAGATAGACTACTATCTACATCAAGGAACATAGTTTATCATGGTCTATTGTAGATAAATAAGAAAATTTTATTATATTTGTAAATATTTTGATTCATTTTTCTATATTTAAAAACAACTCTTATAAAAAATCATAAATATTTATATAAAAATAAAAGTAATTGAAACAATTCACACATTTTAGAACTTTAATTTATTTTTTATATAATATTAATTATAATTAGTTTCACTCTTATATTTTACGAGTACACTTTTTTGTTGGTTTATTATCCGTTGATAAACTTTTGTTATATTCTTTTGTTTACTTTAAAATTTTAAATTTTCGATCTCTATTCTTTCATTATCAATCTTGATAGATTTTAATTTATTCAGATTATTTAGACCCCTATAAATAATTCACTCAATCTTATGTATGTTCTCTCCAATTACGTTATTTAGGCTTTCTTTCCTATTGCTCATTCCTTTTTTAGCATAAGGTTTATTTGAGTTTCTTCGTTAATAAAATGTTGAGTTATAGCTTATAATTAAACTTTTGCTTTTTAAACTTATTTAACTACTTAAATTCTACAATTACTTATACTTAGAGGTAAGATGATGAAAAAAGGAAGAATATAAAATTCAAAGTTTTCTTAATTAATTTCTAAAATAATAATAAATTTTATGATATTACATTTAAACTTACATTTAGTTGTAGGAGATAACTAAAGAGTAACATAACTATCGAGTATCGGTTATCATTTAAAATAAATCATAAATTAATGACTCTTCATTCTATTGTTAGGATTGGAATATTTTTGTGACGAGGTGTCTTCAAAAAACGGTGGTTGTAGAACATAATATAACTCTTCGTTATATTGTTAAGATTTGCATCTTTTTATAGATGGGGATATCTTTTCAAAGATATGGTTCCAGAATGAAAGGATATAATGATTGAATAGACATTTTGAAAAAAACGCAAATACAAAAGAGACACAAACACTCGAATTTTTAATCTAATTTTAAAAACAAAAATTATTTTTTTGAAACTTACTTTTTAAGCCACCTTTGGTAACCATTCATGCATTAAAAAGTAAATCTATTAATACTCTTTCATCTCTAAATTTTTTGTATTATAATACACATTTTACCAATGTTTTCAAAAATCAAGCCAAATTTGAAAACTAAAACAATGTTTGTTTTTGTTTTGTTTTCTAATTTGGCTAAGAATTCAACAATTTTACTTAAAAAAGAGGTCAAGTATTATAAGAAATTGAGAAAAAATAAGTTTAATTTCCAAAAGCCAAAAGTTACCAAACAGGACCATAATTTTTACTTGATTTTTTTGTTTTTTAATTTTGGCTTAATTTTTTAAAACATCAATTGAAAATGAATAATAAAATGAAGAAACTTAAAAGTGGAAGTAGTGCTTATAAACTTAATTTTCAAAAACTAAAAATTAAAAGTGAAATATTTACTAAACCAATCCTGAATTTTCAGTTTTTAAAACTTCATTAGATTTTCTACTTTGGTAAAATATGATAACAAAACTTTAAAATTTATAGGTACAAATAGTATGTATAAGCTTAATTTTCAAAAATCCAGAATTAAGGATCAAAAATAAAAACAAATTTTAGGGATATTTAGTCATATAGCATTAATTACACTTTCATTTGAAAAAATAGCAAAACACGGAATTGTTTTGAAATATGGCAAAATTCATGTATTCTAAAATGGCCTCAACATCTTTTTAGTTACATTGTAATTAATTTATTGAATGTATAGTGCAGCTCTATTGATATCATTTTCAACGTCAACTAAGTGACTCTTTTCATGCGATTAATTTGCCATAAATTTTATTTTTAAAAAAAATTGTCATAAATTTTGTGATTTAATTTGAAAATAATCCAAATGAGTATCTCTACTATCTTCTATTTTCAAAAGTTGTATTGAATTCTCAAATTTCGTACACCTATCTTCAAAAGTTGTTTTGAAATTTAAATCTTATATTATATTAATTTCCGTTACTACTTTCTCATCCGCCTTTTAAATTACACTATAATTAATCCAACAACTTTCTTAATTAGAAAGTAACTAATTTTTTATCGAATATATAATGCGGGCTCTATTGATATCCTCCCAAATTTTTAGCATCAACTAAGTGTCTCGTTAATTTTTCATAAATTTTGTAAATCTTCTATCTTTAAAAGTTGTTTTGAAATTCAAAATCTCATATTATATTAAATTTCCTAAGTGACTTTTTATATTTTTATTATATTCCAAATTTGTATCTCAACTATCTTTTATTTGCAAAATTTATTTTGAATTTTCAAATCTCATAAATCTTATATCTTTAAAAGGTTGTTTTGAAATTTAAAATCTCATAATATTTTAATTTTCCTAACTGACTTTTTATATTTATATTATATTTACTCTTAATCTTACCTAAAATAAGTGGTTTTAAAATGATTTGTTTTAAACATAATATTTGACGTTTTTTTTATTAATTCTTCTTATTTTAAAATTTGGAATCATATTATCTTTGTTTTAAATTTACTTTCCTTAGGGTCTAGTTCATAACTTCTTGTCTTAATTCACAGAATCAGCCTTATATTTCATTAAATTGGACTATAAACGAGCATAACCAACCTGCAGTTAAGTGAATTAGTTCTTTCATTGCTTTATTGTTCTTATTTTGTTTCCTAGCTTATTAAGGCTAGATTAAGGAAGTGAGATGAAAATGGAAGAAATCGAACCCTCAGCAAGAAGCGAATGATCGCTTTGAACCATTAAACTTGTTTTAGAAAACCAAAATTACATTGTACAAAATATAGATCATTAGCATGTTTTTTAAGAAGAAAGGATAGAAGATTTCCTACCTCTTGAAGACCTTCTTCGACTTGGGAATCTTTTTCTTCAAATCACGAACCGGTGACTTCTCAAACAAAAAACACATGAACTCTTCCTCTCTTTGGATCACCACCATAATGGTTACCCTGCTATTCTCTAATAGAATCAAAGAGGAGTATTGTGGGCCTCAATGATTTTGGCAGGGAAAGATTTGAGAGGAAGAAGAGAGAATTGGAGAGGGAGATCTTCACGAAACTCTTCTGTGTTAAATAACTTTTTGTAACTCCCTCACTCCCCTCCCCACTCCGGGGAGTTATTTTTAATATAATAATATAAAATAAAATTATATTAAATCATATTTAATAAATATAATAAAATAAAATTAATTAATTAATAATTAATTAAGTAATTATCTCATATTTAATTAAAATTTGGATCATGTTCAAATAACATTCTCTCACATAACTTATAGTTTTAATATGAATCTCATTCATATTAATTTTAACCTATAGTTTTTATATGAATCTTATTCATATAATTAGTATTTAAATCTCATTTAAATGTTCATCTTTTTTATAACATAAAGTATAAATTTTGAATCTCATTCAAAATAAACTTTATATTATAATGTATCTACATATATTATACTAATTGTATCACATACAATTAATTCCCTTATTAATTTGAACATTTCAAATTAACAAAAAACATTGATCCTTATACTAATCCTTTATGAGCAACAAAGGGACCTCATGGACCTATAGTTAGAAGCTCCAATAATATGAGATTAATCAATTAAACTCTTTAATTATATTAATCATTATTCATTAACTGTAGGTCACTCCACTGAAGACTTAGTGTTGCACTCTTTACATATAGATATATTTCTGTGTCCACAGAATTTACTAATCAACCATAAGTTGACCCTTCATAAATTAGTCATAACTACAGCTGGGTCAAATTACCATTTTACCTTGTAGTTATATCTAACTCCTTAAGTACCATTGATCCCTCTAATGAACAAATTGTTTATAGTC
Source organism: Citrullus colocynthis (assembly GCA_031780015.1). Classification (NCBI taxonomy): domain Eukaryota; kingdom Viridiplantae; phylum Streptophyta; class Magnoliopsida; order Cucurbitales; family Cucurbitaceae; genus Citrullus; species Citrullus colocynthis. Next base: position 1,434,863 of record QLSR01000372.1, read on the forward strand.
CAACTATAAACTAACCCCTCTCAGGCCAATGAGAGGGTGAGACCTCATTGTTCAAGACCCAAAATCAGCTCTTAAGAGAGTAATTTATCTATTTACCCAAAATACAGGAAGGAGTGAATTACATCTTGTGAAGATATGTTCCCAACTCTCTAACCAGACAAATCCTCAAAATGGTAGGCTTACTGAGTTGGCGATTTGGTCACTCTCACCTATACAGATCAAAGAATTGCCCTTATAAATAAGAGTTCATAACTCACTCAGGATTTAGGTCAAGTTACTTATAGTCATCCTATGAGATGTTAATTATTACAATTAACGACGTTATAAAGAGAATTTAAACATTTCGCAGTTTGGTCTTATACAAACTATTTCCATAGGATACCCCCACTCACATGTTTCCACATGAACGATTAAGATCAAATCGTTTGTAACACTTTACAACTCCTTATAACAATTACAAATGGGTCGTATCCGTAGTGTTACAAGAATAAAGCACCCAACCTTATTCCTGTTGGGTTTTATGCCCTAAAACTCGTAAAACTCATATATTATAAATGTAATAATTTGACCGTAATTAAATAATTAATAAAGAGTATTGACGTATTACTTCAATAAGCGTTATTGATTGTTTTTATTTGTTGTCTTAATAACCCTAAATCCAATAAACTAACATCCTAGGCTGTTTTATGAGTCTTGAACTGTATGTGGGGACATATGGAGATTAATGTTCAAGATACAGTCTAAAGGGTCTATAGTATAGAGATAAGACAGGGTACCTTATTCTGGTGACACTATGGATACGACCCATTTTGTATTTGATACTAACACAATGATCTAACGCATTCGTGTAAGTGACATGCGAGGTGGGGGTATCCTATGCAATGAGTTTGCATAAGACCAGACCACGATATAGTAATCGATAGATGTAACTCCGTTGACTAGTTAGGTTTCTATTTCAATAGGATGACCTAGGCAACTTAGTCTTAATCCTGAGTATATTATGAACTCTTGTCCACGAGGGATTGTCCTTTGATTTGTATAGGTGAGAGTGGCCGTTTGCTGACTCAATATGCCTACCATCTTGGGGATAAGACCGAGTGAGGAGTTGGGGACATAATTATACAAAATGGAATTCACTCATTCCCATTTTTAGGGTAAGTAGATAAGTGCTCCCTTAAATGGTATCTCCGGGACTTAAACAAAGGGTCTTACCCTCTCACTGACCCTAAAGGGGTTTCTGTTTAATGCTTGGACCATAAATAGGTTGTTCATTAGAGGAGCACTGGTACTTAAGGATTTAGAAGTAACCTAGGGGTAAAACGGTAATTTGAACCAACTGGTATTCAGAATATATCTACAGTGAGAAGAGTGCAAATGTAGGTCTTTAGTGGAGTGTACCCCACAGTTAACGAATATTGATTAATATGGTTAATGAGTTTAGCCAATTAATCTCATATCGTTAGAACTTCCAATATGTAGATCCACAAGGTCCCCTTGCTAGCTCACAACGGACCAACAAGGATCAATTATGTTGAAAAAAAAATTTGAAAATTTTAAATTTATGAGAGAAGATATTAATTGTATTGGATATAATTAATTGCATGATTTATTATAAATTTTATTTGAATGTGATTCAAATTATAACTTTATAATATAAAGAATTAATTTATTTGAATATGATTCAAATAATTAATTATTTATTTGGATAAAATTCATATAAATAAATAGAGGGAGAATTAATTAATTAATTTGAATTGGATTCAAATAATTAATTATTTAATTTAGATGAGATTCAAATTAAAGATTTTGCAAAAAAATAAATAGAGGGAGAATAAATTAATTAATTTAAATTGGATTCAAGTAATTAATTATTTAATTTGGATGAGATTCAAATTAAAGATTCTACAGAACATAAATAGAGGGAGAATTAATTAATTAATTTGAATTAGATTCAAATAATTAATTATTTCACTTGGATGAGATCCAAATTAAAGATTTATTTAAAATCTCTAGAGAGGATTTGGATTAGGAGTAATCCATAGAGTTCTATAAATAGGACCCTTGGGAGCTTTCATAGAACACACTCTCTAATAGAATGATCTCTACGATTATTCTAAAACCGGTTCCGGAGAAGAATTATAGATTGGCAAAAGTATGATGTACCTTTTCTTTGCTTTTCTGCCGGAATTCCATTCCTTTCAATTCTTATACTATAGACATTTTTGTTATTACTTAAACATGATCCAACCTTGTATGTCGACCACATACATGTTTAAGTTTACATAAAATAACTATGGAATCTTAGTTTATTGGATTGAGTTAATGTATAAAATAGATAAAATAACTTCTTATCTTATTTAATAAATAAAATGTATTTACAATTTATAAAACTACAAGACCCAAGAGATTTGGGACATACCGGTCCCAACAACCACTATCATGACTTACAATTTTAGGAACTTATCACTCTCAGATGGACAACGATTGGAGTAAATAAATTTGATTAAATGTTGTACACTGTCAGGTCTCAGTCTCAAATGAAGGTCGATGAAGCCTTTCTCACTCGCTAGTAATTGATTTTGAAGTGATTGATGGAAATGAATCTTGGCTTTGGGAAAATGAGATGATTGGTGGGTTTCAATTTTGAACTTTGAGGCACGTGTCCTTGTTTCTTGGTGGGTTTCCTGTTGAATAGGGTGGTAGTGATTTCCGGCACATTAAAGGTATGTTGGTCGGTTTTAATTAAAGTGTATTTGAAAATTTTTCTTAATAAGGGAGTGGATTTTGGCTTTAGGAAGATAAAACAGTGAGTTTCAATTTTGAACTTTGACTGACACGGATCCCTGTTTTTTGGTAGGTTTTGTGTTGAATAGGGTTTGACACTAGGGAGATGAATTGGTTGTGGTTTTCTACACACTAAAGGTATGTTGGTGTGTTTTAATTAAAGTGTATTTGACTATCTTCTTTAATAAGGTAGTAACATTTTAGTTGAACGATTGAGGGGTAATTTAGACTATTATAAATTCATAATTAATTATTTTTTAATTCATTTTGTCATTTCTACGAAACGAAAGCTGATTTGCTATTTTTTCAAATAGAATGTTAAAAAAAATATGTTGTTTTTCTCAGTAGCCTTAAATTTTAGTTTGTTACTTGATTATATTTTATGAAGTTGGAAAAAGTGAGGTCAAGATTAGGTGTGTGTATGGCAGGCCCAAACAATTCCCATTAGTTTAAATCTAGAGATCTAATATAAAATAAATACGCAAACGTCATTTTCTATTTTTATTTCGTCTAGTCTTTGTATTCTTAAAATATTTAATTTGTCTTCTTGTAATCTAATATTTATCTTGTCTAGTCTTTGTATTCTTAAAATATTTAATTTGTCTTACTTTTTGTATTCTTAAACTATTTTATTTTAAGTTCTAAAAATATATATATACAAATTTAAGTTAATTTACAAGTTTAGTTTTAAGAATAATTATTTTAAATAACAAAATTATTAAAAATATTTTTAAATATAGCAAAATGTCACTATCTATCCGTGATAAACAATGATAGACACTGATAGACATCTTTAGTAATTGTAGTTTGTTAGTATTTATTATTGTCTATTAGCAACACTTTATTATATTCGTCTTTAAAGTTTAAACATTACAAAAATTTAATAGGTCTCTAATTAATTTTTTTTTTTTTTTATTTAAGGTTCCATTAGATAACTACTTCGTTTTTAGTTTTCTTTTTATAAAAATTATGCTTACAAGCACCATATTTCTTTATAGTTTTTTTTTTTTTTTAATTACCTACCTTATAAAATCGTTTAAGAAAAAAAGAAGCCAATTTTAAAAACAGAAAATTGAAACTTGATGTTATTTTTGTTTTTGAAATTTGGTTTAGAATTCAAATGCGTTTTTAAAGATATGTGAATAATTACCCAAAAATTGTAAAGAAACAAATATAATTTGAAAAACCAGAAAATAAAATTAAAATGATTTGGCTCGTTTGATAACCATTTTGTTTATTGTTTTTTTTTTTTTTAAGATTAAACCTCACTCTTTCTACCTCTAAATTTTGGAATTTTGCTAAGAATTCAACTCTTGTACTAAAAAATATGCAAATCATTCAAAGACATTAAGAGAAAATAGTTTTAATTTAAAAAAATCAATTGGTTATCAAACGAAACATTATCAAACTAACATAAACCTCTGGTTTTATGCCTAATATAGGTCATGGATCTATTTGACACTTTTTTTAAATTAATCAACTAATGGACACAAAATTGAAAGTTTATTTTAATTCAACAATTGTAAGACTGAGCGACCAAACCATCGACCTTCGAGTTCAACAATTGGTGTCTTATTCACCGAGTTGTCCTCAGATTGACCATAAAATTAGAAGTTTAATGTCTATTAGACACAATTTAATTTTATGTTTGATAAATTCATTAATTTAAGAAAAAAATTATACATGTCAAAGATTCATCTAACACAAAATTAAAAGTTCATAAACTTATTTAACATTTTTTGAATTTAAGGATTATTACATATAAAATTGAGAGTTTAATTTACTTTTTAAAATTTAGAAACCTATATTACAAACATAAAAGTTGAGGGAATATAATTGTAATTTCACTAAAAGAATAATTTTAGTCCTAGTTGTTTATTTTGCATACTGGATAAAAATCCAAGCAAACTTTTGAGTTTTTTTTTTTAGTACGCAAAGTTTGTGTTGTTTATAATAGAAAGAATTACCTTTTTGGTCTCTGAGTTTTTAGTTATAGGTCACTTTGGTTCTTGAATTTTTTAAATAGACCTTCTTAATCCTGAGTTTTATAAAATAGATTTAAAAAGTCCTTCTATTAATGTTGATGTTAAATACAAATAGGTAACATGACAAAATGACACGTAAAAAATAATATATTTTTAATTTTCTTTCTCCCATTTCCTATCTATCCTTTTCTCTTTCTCTCTCTCAACGCAAGCTCGAAGGGATGCCCCTATTCCCCTCCCAAATGATTTCAGTTGTATAAAAAGCCTATTTTAAAGGCCCAAAACGGCAACCACTCAATTCTACAAAAGAAAAAAAATGTCAAAAAATCCTCTTATGATGTCATGATCATACGAAATTACAGTGTTGCCTTCTTGATTATTTTTCTTTTTTCTCTTCTTCTCGGTATTATTTTCTATTTTCTTCCCTCTCTTCTTCTCCGACTGCTTCTCTGTCTCCTTTTTTTTTTTTTTTTTCTCTCTTCTT
>QLSR01000372.1:1440368-1478981 GCA_031780015.1 Citrullus colocynthis
TGTTTCTTTTTTTTTTTTTTTTTTTTTTTTTTCTCTCTTCTTCTCAAAACTCCTCTCTTTTTTTCTTTTCTTCTTCTCTGACTTTTTCTCCCGCTCCTTCTCGAGCACTAAGAGTCCAAGCTCTGAGGTGACTAACTCCGATGAGCGACAATGAGCGAGAGAGAGATTAGAGTGATTATGAGGGAGGAAAGAAAGCGAGAGCGAGATTGGTTTTTTTGCATACACGAGTTCATTTTTCGATAATTTCACTAGTCATTTGACATTTTTTTGAAAATCCGGGTGAATGACCTTTTCAGCCCAATTTTTAGGTTGTGTACAAATTTCCCAACTTGCTTGACCTCACCCTTCCCTGCCGTTTCCTTCACCATCCCTTTCCCTAAGTTCCCTCTCATTTTTCTCTACTTCTCTTTCCCTCCTGTCTTTTTCCCTCTCATTTTTGAGCCCCTTCGCACATCGGTACTTGAGAGGTCTAACTTGGGATCAAAATCATCACCCATAAAGTGGCTCAAAATCCTCCTCAATATTGGGTCAACTCTGTTTGCAATTAGGCTATTCAAAGCCCAATCGAGCAGCAAAACTATCAATTTTTTTGTCGGCAATATCGGGATTTTGCCCAACTTCTTCATAGCTAGCACCTATCAATTTGGACCATTATTTCTTCCAAACTCTAAAAAATTACAGATGATTCGCGAATGGATTTTTTATTGTAGACGAGTACAATGACTTTCTTTCAAACCGGATTGAATTTGATGAGGAATGAGATTTTTGTTCCTGAGATCTTCTCCTACATGTTCAATGGGATGTCTTTGATTTTGAGGGAAAGTTTGACATTCTTCATAAAATCAATTAACAATGTTTAATATTTTGAGATTGGTTCAGGCTCTCCAATGGAGGCTGTGAATAAGCAATTGTAAAATACTTTGGGAATAAGAAAAAAAATATATATGCCACAGAGAGCTGGAAAATGGGAGAGAAAGAAGAGAGAGAAGTGAGGGGAAGAGACTGTAAAGTTTGTGATGGAAGTCGAAGAGAGAGGTGAGAGCCGACATGGTAATGAAATCACCTGGTATATGGAGGGGAGGGGAATGGGGATAGGGGATTTTGTAAAGGTGTGATTTTTGGTGAATGAAAAGTGGCCTTCTTGCATACATTAATCATGTGTGAAAGTCCGCATTTGCTCTTGAGAACCATCTATGCGCCTGCCTGGGTCTAGGTTACTTGATCCTCAATACCCAATTAATCAATTACTCAATACACGCTAACTCGCTCCTCGATAGTCAACAACTCGCTAGTCATACTCGATTACTTGATATACTCGTTACACGTTCTCCAACAGAAATTAAAGCACACTCGATACTCGATACGCTTGTTACGTTTGCTTCATTTACGCAAGACACATTCCCAATAAAATGCTCAAAATTGTTTGACAGAATCGGAGTTGGTTCTTTTCATTTACAATAGAAGGACCACTCCCTAAAACAACCGGAGTTAGTTGTGACACATTAACGTAAGTGTCATCTCGGTGTATGCTCTGTGACACATTAACGTAAGTGTCATCTTGGTGTATGCTCCTAGCCTCTTGTGTTGTCATATGCTCGTTTAATCAAGTCTCAACCCTGGTTCCATTTTCATCCTCTTCTACTCCCACATTCTATTGCAATAAGTTCGCTATATTATCATTGATGTTGTCGTTTTCCAATGAGATAATCGATGGAAAAATACGATGCTCATTGACATCCGCTCCACACATGGGTTCTTCTTCTATCTCAGACACAAGTCTCAAATCTGGTACCATTGCCAACCTCTTGATGACTTTCCTCAAGACTTACAAATATTTGAGGCCTACTACGATCGTACTCCGAAAGGAGAAATTGGATATCAGCATCGTCCATTAAGAATACTGGAGGAGAATCAACATCCAACTTATTTCATCTTCATTATAACGTTGAATTCTAACGAACTAACTTAGCTGAGTTCATATACTAGATTCACCAAATCTACAAATATCAATGTGCTTGAAACTAGGATACCCTTCAAACAACTATTAGACATATTTTAAATAAAAATATGTATAATTAAAATATAGGCTATGAATATGGATTAGTATTTTATCACATTGGGTAGTTTATTAGATTGAGCCCTATTATATGATCTATTAATTAAAGATCCTAAATTCCCAATTGAGTATGGACTTAATGAGTAGAAGTCTATTCCTAGATTGATTAGGGTTTAATGAGAACCCTAATTAAACTAGTATATAAAGAGACCTTAAGGCTATGGTCCCCAACATACCAAAACAATAAGCATTCAATCTTTTTTGAATCTCATCTAGAGATAGGGATCCCATTAAGGGCATTCAGAGTTTTAGTTGAGGAAGACAATAGTCATCTTCAAGCTATCATCAATCTCTCAATAGAATTTCATATGTTACTTATTCTTGACAATTTGGCATGAATGATCCTAGGGTTAATCTATTTAATATATAGATTTAAAGTAATTATGCCAACAACTACCTCCAATATATCGTTATTCTGTGTCGTCCCATGTACCACCATAACAAATAAAAAGAATCTTATTGTCCATCCTTCAAGAAAAATAATACAGAAAAGAATCAGTTAGGAAAATATGGCTCTGTAAAATACTTGTTACTCGATCCTCACCTCTCGACACACGCTCCTCGTTCCTCGATACTCGACACACGATGCTCGATCCTTTCTCCTCAATGCTCACTATTTCATACATTTTCTCTCCCCTCATCCTCGCCCCAGTAAGAGCTACTCGGTCATTGCGCTGGTGATCACAATGGCACACCCACTCACAATCAGTTCACTCGTTCTCTTTGTTACGTTCCTAAGTCTCATGCAACATCAAAAATTAAAAACAAAATTAGCATGCATAGCACATTGACTCACTTAAGGTGTGAAATTGATCATCTAAAATGATCCAACTGTCTTTATAACTTGAATTCTTCCAACACCTTTAGTTCGATAAACTGGATTTTTTGTAGGTACAATGAGGGAGTGAGGTTTGGCTTCTTTTGTGTTTGTTCTTTGTTAATTAAAAAATTAATTCAATTTTCAGGCATCTGATTTGTAAGAATTGTAAGAATGGTAAGATTTGTCAGCAAATTCCCCAAATTGGTATGTTCATACAGGAGCATTAATTACAGAATAGGAGAAAAGTGGTATTGCTAGTAACGATCGAGCTAGCTATCGAGTATCAAGTGTATCGTGTATCGAGTAATCGAGTATGACTAACGAGTTGCTAGCGAGTTAGCATGTATTGAGTACTCGAGTATGATTAACGAGTTGCTGACTATCCAAGAGCAAGTTAGCATGTATTAAGTAATCGAGTAATCAAGTACCGAGGATCAAGTAACTTGGACCAAGAAGCATGCAAATGGTTCTCATGGGCAAATGCGAACTTTCACACGTAGCTAATGTAAGCAGAATGCCACTTTTCATTTGTTTCCAGAAGGTCATCCGTACAAAGTTTCGAATGGGGATAACCCTTCAAAAAAAAAAAAGTGGGAGAGAGAAAACAAATTTAAAATATATTATCATGTCATTTTGCCACGTCACCGTCTAGTCATTTTTCTATTTGGATTTACCATCACTGCTGGTAGGACCTTTTAAACTTATTTTACAAAACTCAAGGACTAAAAAAGTTTATTTAAAAAAACCTCAGGGACCAAAAAGATAATTTTCCTAAAAAAAAAAAAAAGTAAAAAACATGAGACCCATGAAAAGAATTACACATTGCAAGAGGCTCCAATATCTTTCTCAAAGCTTCCTCTAACATACAAACGTTGCAAGCTGAGTCACGAAGACACATGAAAGCTTGTTAGGTCAAGATGCCAAATTACTTCAAAAGTTTTTTTTTTTTTAAAAAAAAAAAATTGTACAAAATATCCTTAAACTCTATCATTTGAATCAAAAATACCTATGAACTTTCAAAAATTTTAAAAATGCCCTTAAACTTTCAAAAAAAAAAAAAAAAATCCTTACTGTTAGTTTTGGAGGAAAGTCGTTAGTGTTATTGTTTAAAACATGTCATTTGAACTTTAAAAAATTTTAAAACTACCCTTAAACTTAAAAAAAAAAAGTTCAAAATATCTTACTGTTAATATTTAAACAGAAACCATTAATATACCTCGTTGCTTAAATATCTATAAACTTTCAAAAGTTGCATTAGTACCCTTACTTTTGAAGGGAAAAAAAAAGTTTAAAATGCTCTTACCGTTTGTCTACACCTCATTACTTCTTCTACTTTTGTTCTCTCCCCTACTTCAGACTATAACCTATAACTTCTTTATTTTATGTGTTTTTTCCCCTCTTATTTTCCTTCTTGTTAATTGTTTAACTATTTGTTTATCTTATTAAAACAAAATTGCCTCCTTCAAATAAGGTATATAAATTATAAAAAAAAAAAAAACAAAAGAGAGAGAATAATGAAAACATTAAGGGATTTTAGGATTTATGTTTTAACAAGATTATACGTTCCTAGTCTAGTGGGTGTTAATAGCCAAATATGTTCTTTTTGTATTTGGATACTTATAGTTTTGGTAACTTTTAAAGGGATATTTTTATTTTTGGAGTTTTGTTGGATCTTATGCTTTAACTTGAAGTTATGGTTTATATTTTGTTGTGACAAAATTGGTGTAAGATGTGGACAAATGAGATTATATAAAAAAAAAAAAATGATATTTATATAATTTGTTTTAAACTTGGTTCTTTTCAAACTCCTGAAAATTTAAAACAAATTGATCACTATATTAATGATAGGAGCATTTTTAAACTTTTGTTTTTGTATGGTCAGAGTATTAATGCAACTTCTAAAAGTTCAAGATTATTTGAAATGAATATTAACGATTGTGTTTATATATTGACAGTAAGGGTTGTTTTGAAACTTTTTGAAAGTTCAAGGGAAATAAAACACTAGCGGCTTCCATCCAAAACTAACGACAAAGGTATTCTTTAACTATTTTTGAAAATTTAGGATATTTTTGAAATTTTTGAAAGTTTAAGGGTATTTTTGACACAAAGTACAAAGTTTAGTGATATTTTGTACAATTCAACCAATTTTTTTTATAAAAATAAGAAGATAAATAAAATCAAACATGTAGAATATTAAATCTTAATTAGTAGCTATCATAACTTGAACCTATTCCCTCTAAGTATTTTATTATTTCCATGACCCTTATTAACCACTAAACCGACCCATGATGGTCAATTACTTCTAAAACATTACATCTTAACAGCATCTTTTATCTCCAAAATCTCAACGGTTATCGGGATCTACCATGTAAAATTTTGGGATTGACCTGTAGTCATGACCATATCATTTTCAAAGTGATCTTTGAGCAATGGAAAGCTTTTCTAAATCTACAATAATATGGAAAATTTTTTATCCAATTTTTCTATACTACCTCTATGGAGTCTGTATCAAGTAATACTTGGCTACTAGCTAGACTGCAACGATTTTTTGCAAGCTGACACCAAGACCTAATTGCACGATGCCACGGGACAAAATAACTTGATCTACTTTTTAAGTTTCTTTCTTTTGTTGTGATTGGGCTTAGCAGCCCAGCTAGCAAACAAGTATTAAAAAATTCTCTCCTGAACAACGACTCAAAATGGGTGACTTAGGTTTGTCTTTAAACGACGAAAGACCTGAAAAGAAACTTTGTAAATACAATGATGGAGTTGGAGCATGTCCATGTCCAAATAGTATGTTGGCTGGCCTAATAATAGAACACAAATGGTAATGTACCGTTGGAAAAGGTAGGCTTTTTCTTTTTCACACATAACAGCAACTTCCAAACAATTGCTTACTCTTTTCCATTGAAAAGGCCCCTCAACATTATTTTTGTTTGTAAAGTCTAGTTTCTTTTCTAATTCAAAAAACATATTAAAGTAATATAGAAGGAAAAGACCATGAAAAGTTGGAATAGGAGCGGTGGTTGGATCTCAAATTTTCAAATACAGGAGCGTTGCTTCCTCTGTCCTAATGAAGCCACATCCACAACCAACATTTTCCTATAAAAATCCAACACAAAGCTTAGTGTTTCCCATCTCCCTGTCTCCTCTTCTCTTGTTGGGCTTTCTTTGCTTCTGCGAGGTCGGTCAAACCTCGCAGGAACAAAGAAACCCAATTCCATTCCTCCCAGGTAATACATCAGAGTTGTTTCTACCCAGGCTGAAAAATACAATAAAAGAAAAAGAAATATATATATCATGGGTTTCCAGTCCTCTGTAAGGGCCAAGAGGCTTTGGAATGTTTTGAAGGTGACACTTATTCTAATGGCACGAAAAGGTCTGATCTCAAAGAGAAGGTTCATCATGGACATGAATTTAATGGTGAAGAGAGGGAAGCTGTTCAGAAAATCTGTTACCAATTACTTCATGTTCCATCACCATCACTCCAGCGGCAAAGATATGACACGTGGCGGTTTCAGCATACAGGATTATGAGTTTTCTTGCAGCAACACTCCCATTAATCCGGTTTTTTCCCACATGTCAAAGCGCAGCACCAAGTACCAAACTTACTTCCCCTGTATCAACCTTCCAGTGGAGATGGAAACAAGGCAGCAAGAAGACGAAGAAGAAGAGGAAGAAGATTCATACCCAGAAGCGAAGGTGGGCTCTTATCTGCTTATGACTCCTGAGAACACATTAAATCACTTGCAGTATAATGCTTGTACCTATGCTTTAAGTCCTGCAATGGAGGGGGCAAGCCCACTCGTTTCCCCATTCAATGTACGGATATCCAACTATTCCTCTGAAGAAGAAAATGAAAGTAGCTGTGGAAGTGAACAAGTGGATAATCAGGCCGAGGAGTTCATTCAAAGGTTCTATGAACAGCTGAAGATGCAACGACGCCTGCAACTACTGCAATATAACTAATTTAAGCTAATTCATTCCTCTTCCTCATGTGTGGTTTACAGAAGTTCAACATGTTATTCTTTCATCGGTCATGATAACATAATAAATCTATGTATGGAAAAAGCGACAATACAGAAAGAGGATTTTTTATGTGTACATCTGAACGTTGAACTTGGTTGAGGTTGATTTTTTCACTGATGAGCTCTTTCCAAGTTTGGTTTCAGAAGATATTCTTGAAAGTGATAGCATTAATGGAGTGGTTTATACATAGTTTTCTCATGTTTTAATGGAGATTCAATTCAACAAGTTCTCCACCTCTTCTTCCACCAACTCCTTCTCATTAAAATGTATCAATTGAATAGAAATGGGTATGTGAATGCAATTTATGTCTCTACATTATAAGTTATTCAAGCAGCTCGAACATACTTGCCAAGTTTACTCTAATAATTGTTGCATAATTTTGGTCAAGCAACTAATAAGTTGATTACAAGCCTGAGCATTGTTTAACTGATTTAAGCTTACAACCTCTATCAAGAGTTCAGGAGAAAAAGATCAAGTTGATTGTGCAATTTATGGAAATCATTTGCAGGTAGTAAATCAGAAAACATGATTGGAGTTTACTTGCAATATCAAAGAGATGCTAGACAGTAGACATGAAATATTAGTTCAAAGCCTTAACTTTGGCAAAAGTTTCAATATAATAAAGGATGTATCTCTATCTCTTTTCTATCTTTCATGTACAGATATCTTTTAGCATAGAGAGGAAACTATCAAGATCTCACTAGACAATTGTTATTTGTCACAGCTTGATGGAAGTTACCTATTTTTTTAAACTTTTTTATGTCTGTAAGTATCCAGGTCAGCTTACACGCACTTCGACTAATCTCATGGGACAACTCGCATGACCCTACACCTTTGAGTGTAAAAAAAACTCGTAGAATATTAAATTCTAAGTAGGTGACCACCACGATGTTGCAACTCAACTATGACTTGTTAGAATGTGAATAGGTTGTGTGGTTGCAATGACATTGTTAGAGGATATTGAATATGATGTCACATTTTTAATATTTTTGAAACAATGTCACATTTCTAATGAAAGCTACAAACGAAAAATGAATTTCCAGTCTCCAACCTGGGTAATTTATTATATCTCACCTGATAGTCAATAACCCAAAATTGGGTTATAGTCACCTAGAACTTCTAGTCATTAAAATATTAATATAATTAAATTTATCCTAGAGCATCAGCTTAAGCTTTTGGATTGGTTGGTGACTTAACATGGTAACAATGTGTAAGTTAATTTAATTTGTTTGAACTCCTATCATGTCATGTCCTCTTTAATTAAATATTAATTTCCACTTGTTGGACTTTCTACAAATTCTCAAGCCCACAAGTGAGGAGAATAATGAAGTATTGATATAACTAAATTTACTTTAATGAATCAGCTTAAGCTTTTGAGTTGATTAGTAATTTTTAACACAAACATAATTAACCTAATTCCTTGTGGCTTAGTTGAATTGTGTTAATAGGGTAGACGTGGATTATTCTTAATTTAAAAAATCTCACCCACAACGTCTATAAAGACGTGCATTTAGGATATCCTATTAGACACCCTAAACCAGCCGACAAAGAGACCCCCTTGGTTCACCTATCTAACAGCAGGACTTGCAATAAGTCCATCCATCTTAAAGCGGTCCACCAAAGAACCCCCTTATTCTTGATTATGTTAAAAGGCCACTGTTTCAATTAGCTGTGATCTCCCTGTCTGTATATATTTTATACAGCATTATTGAGTGATGATGTTTGTGTTATGTGGGTTGGGAGGGATGGGCCACAACACATCATGATTCTATACCACGTAAATAATTTTAGTCACGAAGTCTTCAATACAAGAAACGCGGATTTGAACTTTTCAATTCCTAGTCGGTGGAATGTTCCAAGAATTTCAACAATTCCTATCTCCTCATTATAAAAATTAAAAAAAAAAAAAAAAAAAATTGAGTTCAAGATGGGCTCTCTAAACTAGCTGTAATTCTGAAGAAAATATTCAACCAACTAAAGTCTGTTGCATATGTGATATGCCACCTCTATCACATTATTGCTAAAATTTAAGATGTTATCATTATAGATTTTTCTTATTCCAAGTACCAAAGGTTTCCATTTATTTGATCTCATATTGAAAGAGAGAGGCAAGGTTCTAGGAAGCTGGGAAAGGCGTCTATACGGCTCTTTGGCTGCTCTTCTAAAACAAGTCCGTAGTTTGGTAGGGGAGTCTAAAAACCGTCTCTGAAGGGGTAAAAATAATATCTTGCTTTATAAGAAAAAAATGTTCACCATAATATACAATATTGTCTTTTATAATTCTATGTAAGAACATGCTCCGGTATATTGAATTCTAACTACTATATCTATAGAGAAAAGGCGTTGGTTTAATACTCCAAGCCAATTTTTCTTACTACTACTCCTATTCAAAGGTTTTGGGAGAAACCTATGTTTGTGTCGATCACCTTCGTATCCTCATCCAATGAGATCTTACTCCAATCAGGCTTCCTCATGGAGAACAACTTTGAGCGCTCAAACCCAGTTCCTCTAAAGCCAGTCATCCTTGATGACACCATCGGCATCACAAGTATTGCAGATGCATTGAGTGAATCTTCTCCAAAACCCAGAGAAAGTGCTAAAGCAGCCTGCAAAAAGAATAACACCGCATATAGTTACTGTCCGAACATGTTGACCATCAAGCAACTAAGCTTCCCAAATCAACAATGTTAACTCCAATACCTTCGCCTTGGCTACTACATCCGTAATCTTTAAAACGAATCCTTGTGAAAATGATCTTGCATCCCTAGTCTCTAATTCTTTGGATGACACAATTAGTCTGCAAATGAAACATATGCAACAGAAATGAGTAAAGAGTTGCAGAGCACTTCATCCATCAGAGATTTTTCATTGTCAAATTCTTTGTGTTCCATAAACTAAACCCTACAAGGAAGCTTTTTAATAGCCTTGGTTGCACACTGCTGAGAAATTCAAATTTAGGAGTAACATTGCCCCAGAAAATAAAAAAAAGGTAAAATACCAGATATCTTCATTACAAACAGAAGTGGTTCTCAACTCAAAATCCGTAAGATTTCTTGAAAAAACTAATGACATATATGCATGCAAAATAATTGATGTACCTCTCTTCTTCTGATGCGAAGCTTGTGGAAGTCCCAGAAACCAAAGATGAAGTATCTTTGAATTCACCGTCTGAAATTCATGTTCCAATCAAGCTCTCAGATTTGTAACATAATCCCAAAAGTTACTTTGAACCTAAATTAAAATACCTCTTGGCTCATCAGGTGCTAGCAAAGAAATGCCTATGAAAACAGACATCATTCCTAGTATGAACATCGTCGTTCTCAAAGCATCAAGCACCTGTTGAAGATAATATAAAGCTAAGCTTGCTACCTAAATTGAATTCATACTTAAGGCATGGAGAGTAATAAAGTGCAACAGGAAGCAATGACCTTGAACTCAAAGGTTAAAAAAGCGCATTGTTAAACAATTATCACTTTTTTACCACTTTATACAAACAGTGAAATTGGGACTATTTTCCAATACATGGTGAGTGCCATAATAATTGTGTCAAGCAAAGGGGAAAAATTAAAACATAACTTGCTGAGTCATATAAAAAATCTGTATCTCATTCTTTAGGAGTTAAGAAGGTGATAAACAGAGAACAGCTAAGGCCCACAAATACTAGTTCCCATTTATGGTATAAGCTTGATGCAATGCTATGTACACCATTTTCCTAAGAATAGGCATACTATTTAGTAGCTTCAGTAGGTCATACTCAGCCCCCCCACACACAAAAAACATATATTCTTGAGAGAGAGAGAGAGAGAGAGAGAGAGAGAACCTGGAATTCTTTAAAGTATATAAAACCTGTACATATGGAGAAGAAAGTCCAAGCTATCTGAAACATGGGAACAATAAGGATTGCATCAAACAGGGAAAGTCCTTCGTTTAACCTGGCCATCTGAGGAAATAGATAAAAAAGAATCCATAAGCATAACAGTTAAAGAAATGATGTTTATTTACATCAATAGAAATAATAATATGAAAACAAGAAGGAAAAGTAGAGTCCTATAATGACCTTACCCAAAATCCAGCAGTACTGAGAAATAAAAGCAGTAAGGAGTATGTAAACCAGCTATGCAGCTGATAATCACTAGACATGGCCAATCTGAGCAGTATTGAGCTAAAACAGATAACTTGGTATCAGAAATAGAAACCAAAAGAGACTTATTAAGTGGGTTCAGCAGCTACAGGGAAAAAGGACAAAATAGTCAGCGAACTTACAGAGATTTGGCAAACAAGACCGAGCAAGAGCCAATTGCACCTGAAACTATAGCATAGGAAAATGGTAGTAGCATATGCCAATACGGTCTGAGATCTTGTCCAGAAACAGAAAGTAACAGTTCTCCCCTTCTGCATGTTTGTTCCATGGGGGATACTATTATCAATACAAAGCCTCATATAAAGTATGAAGGAAAGAATCCATTTTAATTCTAACCTATAGATCGAGTGATGTAAAGCAACAACCAAGATCAAAATTACGCAGTATAGAAGGAAAGTTATATTTCCATATTTCTCCACCAGCTGCTCTGGAGTGTACACTGAAAAGAGAACCAAATATGAACATTCATTACTTACAAGCAGATTAGAACAAATTATGCATTGGATAAAATGTTTTCAGCACTACCACCCTGCTCTTAACCATTTTTCCCATTCATTTTTATCATCTTAGTAGTGGTCAGAAAGACTGCATCTTTGGTTAGTAATCTACTACATATTGGTTAACAATTCTAGGCTTAAATGTGAAACAAAATTTATGGGCAGCATCCGTTTCTCTTTGTTAAGCCACCGTACAACAAAATTTCATGGAACTTGAATATCACCTCACCCCATAGAGTCAGGATCTCAACCACACAGCATAATGACAATATAGGCCAAATTCCAACAATGGCCTATCAGTAAAAAAAACTTAATCGATGGTGTTCTAAGATTTTTTTTTTTTTTTTTTTTTTTTTTTTTTTTTTTTANAAAATTTATGGGCAGCATCCGTTTCTCTTTGTTAAGCCACCGTACAACAAAATTTCATGGAACTTGAATATCACCTCACCCCATAGAGTCAGGATCTCAACCACACAGCATAATGACAATATAGGCCAAATTCCAACAATGGCCTATCAGTAAAAAAAACTTAATCGATGGTGTTCTAAGATTTTTTTTTTTTTTTTTTGTTTATTTATTTATTCTTATAAAAACAACTTTCATTGAGATAAAAATGAAAGAATACACAGGCATACAAAAAATTTAACCCACAAAAAAGAGTGCAACTACACGGAGGGACTAATTATACAAAATCGAACCCATAGGATAGTTACGAAAGGTCTTTGAAATCAAAGCCTAGAGGGAAATATGAAATATAGCAAGGGGTCATACCCACTAGGATCCTTTCCAACCCCCTAAGCACATGATATCTATTGTTCTGAGTATTAAATGATCATTTAACCTTTCCCCTTATCATAGAAGTTTCTTCATTGAAAACTCAAATAGACATTCTTGACATTTCACATAAAAGGGCAAGCCACTAAAACTTGAAAGAAACATAAATCAAAAGCATGGCATCTACCAGGGGACTGATGGTTGCCAAAAGCAACTAGAAAAATGTTTCCAAGAACAATAAAAGCAGTGGCAACCATTACCCTGCAAGAAAGCAATACAGTCATTGGCCATTAAATTAGAAACAATAACGATGAAAACATGTTATGTGAGCCTTCATGGTTCCAAAAACGTGAGATTACAGATATTTACATACTTAACAGTAACCATCTTGTGGAGTACAAAGTATGCAAAAGCAATATTGGACACAAACTGAACGGATCCAAGTGCTGCAAGAAGAGACTGCAGGGTAGGGGTGGGGGAGAAGGAGAAGGGAGAAGAAAAGTAAAATTAGAAAAAGTGGAACAGGAAATCCACAATCAATAGAGAAGCAGAACATCTAGTAAAGACTGAAAAGAGTAAAGATCCCAGGGAAGGGATGTTCTATTAATATGAATATACTCAATTTGTCGAATGGGATAAAGTAATTTCTACCAACCTGGGCAGCATATCCGAAGGAAATAAAATTAAGGCAATTTCCGAGAATGAAAAATGTAATACCTGTACATAAAACCCTATAAGTTAAGTTATAACTAAGGCCTTAGGTACCAAATGTAGTCTTCTTCCAGAAAAAGTATAACATGTAAATGCCCATAGGAATTTAACACCAGAAACTGACTTACCAACTCTCCAGGTCTGGAAGTAGATAATGGGCTTCATTGGAGTCTTTCCATTAGAACCATTGTTTTCTAGCATAGAATGCTTCTCTCTCTGCAAGAATAAATTATTTAAAAACCACAGTACATATAACAATGATGCGAAAAAGAAGACTTGAAACCCAGATATGTGTAACATACTTCTGATAAGAAGTGATGGGCAAACAAATTATAATTGAGGCCAACTAGTTATGGAACTCAGAAGTTTGATGGGCTATTACTTACCAAACCGATTGGGGAACAGGTTTACAACTTTGAAAAGGTGAAATACTTTTTTTTTTTTTTCTTTTGAAAGGAAAGATGCCAATTATAATTTATGATGCATGACACATTGACACCTGCCACAAAAGCTCTTATAGCATGTATGTATTGCATCCTCAAGAAAAATGTGGATAAGAAATGTTTTCTACAGAGAACACCAGTAATAACAATAGGTGAAGAGTACTTAGCTAGACAGTATAGAACAACAGTAAGAAAAGAGATCCAACCTCGTTATGGCCTAATTTAAGAAGGTTCGTCCCAAAGTTGATGGCAATGCTGCCAAAGAGGTTGATGACAGCTCCAATAACCCACTCCCCCATAAAGTAGAGAGGTATAAGCGAATCAGCATACAGCTGAATATCCCAGCCTGTCGTTGAAAAGCAGCAGAGAAGTAAATGACCAAATGACAAAAAAGTGAGACACTGTCAATTGCTCATGAGACTAAGCATGAGAAGTTGTGAATTCCGAAGCAACACAACGCGAACTCAAAAGACGAATCTCGAGTACGTGTTAATGGGTTGAAAGAACCTAAAATTTCGCAGATATCTAAATTCCGAACACCAGTTCATAATCGTTTGGGCAAAAAGCAGAATCTCGATTCCGAAATGGAATAGAATAATTTCGGAACATAATACTCCCCTGCGACGGGGGCGGGAGGGTCTTTTAATATTAACGCACAGGCCATTAGGTCAAACAACTGTTACAGCTTACAGACTTCAACAAATTCAGAAACAACAACGGACCAAGAGAGAGTAATTTGAGCGATGTCCAGCAATGTGAACGGAGTAAAACTGAAAATGTTAACAAAAGGAGGGGAAAGAAACAGGCAACATAGAAGTAAAGATGATAGAGGGAACAGGGAAACGAGGGATGAAAAGGGACAAGTTCCTGATCAAGATCTGAAGCCAAAACTATGGATCTAAATCCAAAGAGTGAAATAGAAGGAAAGAAAAAGTAAACCTGATCGAAAACAAAATGAAGAGAGATTAAAGAAAAGAAGAAAGAATTGAGAGGTGGGTGGCGAGGGTTTACCTGTGAGAAGATCCGTCAGTAGATGGAGCGCAGTTGAGATCAAGTTCCAATACAAGAGAGGAAGTCTGGCATTGAGAAGAAATATAACGGAGATGGGAAGAACGGGAGGGAGGAATTGGGTGTGAGTAGCTTCCCTCCCAAGGAAATTCGGAGTGTAGACAGAAGAGGAAACCGTAGGACTCCGTCGTGAGCGGGCGGAGAGGAATGAAGAAAAGTGAAAAATAGGAGAGAAGAAGGGAAGTTGTGCGGTCAATTAGTGTGTGTGAAGATTGTGAACAAAGCTACGGCCGCGGCCGGCGTACTTAACTGTCACTTGTCGGCCAAGATGGATCGGGTAAGCTCCGGCCTACGCTAATCGTATTTTGAGTTTGATATCCACAGATGGGAAATGGCCGATATCAATGGTTACTCTCAACGCTATATCAATTTAAATCCTAAATTACTGATTTTATTAATTTAAGTTTAAATTATCATCCATTTAAATCTTTTATTATGTTTTATTATATGATAAATATCGTTTCAAACTGATAACTTCATCAATTAAGCTTTTTGTTAAACTTGCAAAACGAATTAATTTAAACTTTCAATTAACATTTATTTAAAAATTGTTCATTTAAATTATAATTGTCTCTTTTGTTAAACTAACATTTCTATAATTTTACCCTGATGCTTTTCAAATATAATTCTAATAAAAGTTCTAAATAGATCAATTTATAACAATTTATAAGTTTAATTGAAAATTTTAAATATTTTGCATGATATTTTTTAAACTAAACTCAAAGGAATGTTTAAATTCACACAATTATGAAAGTTTAGAGGTTTAAATTGATACAATTATTAGCTTGTGGTTTAAATTTCTCCAAAGTTCAAAGTTTAATTGCCCGTTTGGATTGATTTGAGAAAAAAATATTTTTTAAGAAACTCATTTTTATTTAAATTCTTTTAATAAAGATTGTTTAAAATATACATCAAAGTCTATTTTGAGTGGTTGCGAAACACTCCAATTTTTTCCAAAATTACTTAATTTTTAAATTAAACACTTAAAAATGTATTTCAAACTCACCCTAAATTAATACAACACAATGGTATAAATTGATATTTACCCAAATAAAAATAACAAGATAAAAATAATAAGCAATAATATGTTGTAATATTGTTATAAATAGTAAATATTTGAATTTGTTTAAAATCTTTTATTTATTAATTTAAACATATATTTTCTAGAATTTTTATATTCATAATTTTTCTATAAATATTTCGAACATTTTATCTATTTTCATAAATTTGACACTTCGACACATCCTCACATCCACATTCTTAACCTTGAGCACACCTCCTTTCCCTCGCACACATGTGACATTCACAACCTTTTGATGTGGCTTCCTATTGTTTTAATCAATTTATTTCGAGTAATTGTAGAAATAATCCTTCAAGTTTTGGGAAAATATTTTTTTGGTTCATACGTTATGGTTCTAGCTTTTATTTGCTCATTGGGTTTTAAAGTTTTACATTTTTAATCTTTTAAGTTTTAATTTTACATTTTTAATCTTTTAAGTTTTAATTTTATTCCAATTTGATCCCTAAGTGTTAAAATTTTACAATTTTATATTTGAAATTTGAGTTTTATTTCAATTTGATCCAAAGTTCCAAATTTCACATTTTTAACCTTGATTTTTCACTAAATATTCACTTTTTGTCTTTGACATTAATGTCTATTAATTAATTTAAAATAATTATAAAGTAAAGTTTTTAATTTAGAATAATGATGAAAAATAGTGAAATTGAATTCTTTCAATTCTTTTTAAATTAGTTCATAGACATTAACATTAAAGAGGGAAAGTAAGTATTTTGTGAAAAATCAACGTTAAAAGTGTAAATCTTGAAATGTAGAGAACAAATTGAAACAAAAATTAAATGGATAAAATTGTAACATTTTAAAATGTAGCATTTTGAAGCATGATAACTAAGTAAGTTGAAACCAAACTCAAAACTTAAAGAACTAAAAATGTAGTATGAAATTTATAGACCAAAGGGAAACTAGATCCAAAATCTTGGGTTAAAAAATGTATGTTTCTTAAAGTTTTTTCATTACCTTTTGGTACAATTATTTTTGTGGCTCGTTCTAGTGTATTTAATCGATATCAAGACTAAAACAAAAACTTTCACCTTGACACAGTTTGGCTAACCACCAATTGTTTGAACTTCCTCAATAGAATCTTGGCTTAAGACAAAGATTGCAATTCCACAAATTTATTTTGGTTTCCTCATTTATAAAACTAGAAGAAATAAGAAAATGGAGAAAGGGTAATGTTTTTGTGAACCAATTCCTTCTCCCGATAAACATTGAGACCGATAAACATTGAGAGCAAGCCTGCGTATGGATTCTAGCTTTTGCTGAATATTTCCCATTTCCAATTTCAATTTCTCAGGTCTTCCTTTGCTTTCAGATTCCTTAATACTACGTGAAATTCCATTCCTCTTTCTCTCTTGATTTCTTTTTCGATTAATCATCTAATTAGGGCACCACAAAGTAAGAAACCTGACAGTAAATTCTCTACAGAAGTTTTTGAATGAGAATCCAAGATGATTTTGGTTTTTCGTATGGATGACCCCTTTCTAGGGACATGAATAAAATTAGGCCTACAATTTGAAGTCAGATGAAATTTGGCCTTCAATTCTGCTGAAGCCTAAGTGCAATATAAAACTGCCAAGTTAACCAGCAGATGGACTGAGAGCAAACATGAATCTTATTTCTTCCTCTCACTTCTTACTCCTTCATCTCGCTTCTTTGATTTTTCCCTCATCAACGCTCTCTTAAGTACAATGGTTGACTTCTTTGTCAAATTTCAAAAACAAAAATAATTAAATCACTGGTAAAAACTAAATAACAAATTAAGAAATTCGGAGGTAAAAGTAATGTCTCCAAACTTAATTTTCAAAAAAAATAAAAACAAAACATCAAATGATTACCAAACGGAGCCTTATGTTTTCAACATCCCATTATAATTGAAAAGAATGTCCCTAAAAATTGAGAAAATGTTTGGGAATGATTTAAAATAGTTTGAATTACTTTTGTCAAATTCAAAATCACTCAAACACATGTTTTCCATCCTTCCAAATCAATTATTGTGTAGTATGAAAACCTTGTTTAAAGGTACTAAACCAAACATTAAATTAATTTAGAAAGAAAGTAATCATTAGCATTGCATTTTAGAGACAAGATTGGTAGGACTTACTTGAAACCATCCCCCAGAAAGGTGAATATAAATACACATCTTCGCTTGAAAAGGAGACCCTCCCAGCCCTAACTAACAACCAAGCAAGTGGAATAAACAACGACATAATTGCTTTACCTGATGTAGGTTAGAGAATTCGAGCCTTTGACTCATTGGTCAATAATACATATTTTATATCAATTGAGTTATGTTTATGTTGGTGTTGGGTGAAGCAATGAGTATTGAGCAAAGAACCATATATGATATCTAAGTTTGGAAGCAGGGTGGATTTTTCTTTCATCCTCCATTCCACCCTCATGGCCACATCCACAAGTAGTGTGGTTGCCTGCCAGTTTCAAGCTGTAACAATTCTCTTGAAAATAACAGAGGGAGGGTGGGAGGAACCTGGTTCCATTTCCTTCTCTCTATATTCTAAAATTGGACTTTTCACCACAAATAGAAGACATCACACGATAAGCAAAACATTCCTCTTAACAATAACATCTCCTCACTAGCATTAACCAATTCAAGTACCAGGAAAATAAATGTTGGGTTTCATTCTCTTTACTTTTTGGATAGGAAATGTCAGATTTCATTCTGAAATTGAACTTTTCTTTGGTAAGATAAGAAGATTCCGACCTGATAGGTTATTCCAACACAATACCAATGGGTACCAGGGAGGATTTGGGTCAACATGATATGTAAGGAACAAATGATTGCTTGAACAAAAGCAATGCCTCCCCCCACCCTAACAACCTACCTAATTTGGGTTTAAGGAGGAGTAACACAAGGGTACGAATTCATCAACTGATCCTTAGATTTCCAAGGTAAATACATGAGAATCAAGCTCCTAGAAAGGACAAACATCTTCCCTTCAACATTTCATACTGAGTTTGAGAAACCAAATATATTATAGTTCCAGTAGCTTCAACTAGAGAACATGAGCCCAAACCCAACAAGAACGAAATCATATTTCATCTTCCAAAGTATCACCCCCCTTCCATGTTGGGTTTCCAGTATCACATTCAAGTGAAGGGATCCTAGAAGGCATCAGATTCAGAATAAAACAATGATACCCCCACAGAAAGCATACAATTCAGACAGCAATAAAGTACGAATGAAATATTGCACTTTGATTTAATCAAATATGAAGGCCCACAGCATGTTTGGTATATTCCTCAGAAAGCGCTGCAACCAATCAAGTCAAGATAGCTACTCTAAAGTCTAAACAAGGTAGAAGTATCTGAATAACTTGTAAAAGGTTCAGTAGGGGAGGGGGGGTCAGATTATACAATGAAAAATCTGTTAATACTGAGAGGCAGATAACAAAAAATGCACAAAATCTTTGATTGCAATAACCAGCACAACTAGAACAAGAACAAGAGTTGAAGAAAAAAGGAAGGGATATAAGCCAACCAATTAAAGAGATTAAGCCTGGGTGCCCGTCAATGCTTTCATCTGTATATGATTGTTATCCCCACCAATGGCAGCAGCTGGTAAAGCTTCGTAAGACCCAACTCTCCGCACGCCAACAGTCTTGGCAATGACAGCATAAATGACAATTACAATGAGCAGAACAAACATAACATGGATAAGAAAAGCCAGATCCAAAATGGCAACAGCCCTGAGCCGGGATTCCTCCAAATCGCACTTGGTGGATCCCTCCACCCCACTCACCACATCCAGCAACCTGTGACATCCTTCGGGAATGAAAGCTTCGACATAGAGAGAAAGCCCCGTCTGCAATACCCAAAGGCCCTGGAGGAAGAAGGTCGCCCCCAAACCCACATCGGCCACGAAGAGCCTGGGCAAGCAAGCAAGGGCCAGGCAGAGGAAGGAGGCCAGGGCGGAGATTTTACCGGAGACGGAATCACATTTGGCTTGAAGATCGGAGGTCTGAACAGAAGCAGCTGAGGAAGAAACGTTGAATTGCAAGAAGAAAAGAGCGGAGGCTAAGGCAAAGAAGAGATCGGAAGGGAGGGGGAGAAGAGAGGTGGAGTCAGAGAGGAGAATGGCGAGAGTTAGGATGAGGAAGAGGAAGATGACGGCGGCGGATTGCAGGGAAATGAAATGGTGAACAGGGGTGCTGCCCTTGAGGAGAGGATCAGGGTCGGCGGCGACAATGGCCTGATGAGCAAAGGCAATAACGAGACATGGGATTGAGAGATAGAGTTGCAGGTAACGGAGACCGTAGTGATGGTGGTGTTGGTGATGGGGAAGATGAAGCTGATGCGAGGAGGACGGCGGGAAAGGATGGTAGGGCCTGGCCGAGTAGGACTGTGGGGATTTAAGGAAATTGAGGGTAACGGAGACGATGTGGTAAAGGCCAAGCGACAGCAACGCCGACGACGAGAAAACATGGAAGATCATAGCAGCCATTGCTCTCTCTCTCTCAGAATACAGAGAGAGAAGCCAGTTTCAGATTTAGGGTCCGATTCAGATCCGACAGCTTACAAACATGGTGGATATTGGGTGGAGTTTTAGGGCATAGTCGGTGAAGAGAGGATCGGCAGTGGTTTGTTTCAGGCGTCGTCGGAGCCGGAGTAGATTGAAGAAGAAGAGGAGGCGGATTCTGCAGAAACGGTTCGAGGAGAGTAAGAGAAAAGGAGAGGTTGTTTTTGTCAGCAACAGCCTAAGAAATGCAATAGGTTGAGTCCTTTCATTACTAACCTTCTCCCCGTCTCATTAAGAGAGAGATCAATTTTCATTATATTTCATTTTGATTTTTGTTTTTTTGTTTTTTTTGTTTTCTTGTTTTTCTCTTTTTTTTTTCAAATCGCAAAAACTAACCTCAAAGTTAGCAGTAATTTCAGTTGTATCCTAAAAAAATTAAACCATCAAAATTTATAAATTATAATAATCGTAAAAGTTTGAGAGTTTAGTTTTTTTTTTTTTTCATTTAAGGATCCAATTTTTACTGGGTTTGAGATGTAATTTTAACCCTCGTATAAGTTTAAAAATGTAATTGCAACTACCGCTAAACTTCGTGGGTGAGTTTTGCAATTCGTCATGTTTTTATGAATATAATTTGTATCAATTTGAAACTCTTTTTTTTTTTTTGGGAAATTTTAATTTACCCTTTAATAGTTGTATCAATTTAAACTATGAACTAATAATTGTAATAATTTAAACATTAAATTTTTTATATGTGTATCAATTAACACTCTCCTTTAGATTCAATTCAAAAAATATTGTGCTAAACACATAGCTGTTTAAACTAAAATCTAAATTGTTACAGGAGAATCAATTTAGACCCTCTATTAAGATTGCATTTGAACATTGTCTGTACATTCAATTTTTATACATATGTAGATTTCTTCAAATGTTAGATTAATAAAATAGACAAATAAAATTGATGAGTGGACAATTTTCAAATGAAATATTTATTTATAGTCTAAATTGATTATCTTATGAAAGTTTAGAGGTTTAATTGATAGAATTATAAATCTCACTTGATTTTTATTCAAACATAACATAATGGAGGGTGCAAATTGATATTCTTACAAAGGTTCAAGATTTAAATTGATACGATTATTAGTTTAGGGCTTAAATTGATACAACCCAAACTTTAGGTATAAATTGACATTTTTGCAATGTTTTTTTTCATCAAATTGAACCTAGATTTAAATAATTATTGGGTTGTTTTTAGATATAACCAAATTTCCAAACTTATTTATGAATATAGCAAAATGTCACTATTTACAGTGATAGACAATGATACACATACATCTATTAGTGTCTATCATTGATAGACAGTTCAAATATAGCAAACAGTCACAATGATAGTTTATCACCGACTATTATTGTGACATTTCGCTATATTTAGAAATATTTTCAACGATTTTGTCATTCTAAACAATTACTCATAATTATTCTAAATTTATATTTTTAGTGCATGGTCGACTAATTATAACAAAAAAAGGGAAATTGTTATTTCTAACCCAAAAAGTTTTTTATGGGACAAAACTAACCTCTTTTTCAAAACGTTCTTTTTCTAACCCATTTTTCAACTTTTCAGAATCAGAGATAGGTCCCACGTGGTGAAATGGCGTAAATACCCTCAAATATCTTGTTCCTCAACACTCAAGCCACATCTTCATCTTCTTCACAATAGTCTTCTTTTGTTTTCGTTCTCAATAATATCTAGTATTTGTTGTAAAACCCATCGTATGTGACCCAATTTTCTAGAAATAAACCCACGAAAAACTTCTTTGAAACGTTGATTTCTGGAAATTTTGGGTTTTCGAATACATCGCAGTGAAAAACGAAAAAGAAAATCCAAAATTTTCATGTAAAAGAGGTCTAATATGTGTAGGAATGTCTAAAATCACCAAGAAAAAGAATTCAGAATGCCGTTTTTTATCACTGTCATTTTTCTCGTAAGTTCATTTTTTCTCGTAAGTTGATGTAGTTGACGAGAAAAGTGACAAAATGCCCAAATACATGCCAACTTTCGGGAAATTTGGGCATTCTGTCACTTTTCCTGTAAGGTTTCTAACATGATCTTACAGGAAACATAAAGGGAAAAGTCACAGAATGCCCAAATTTTCTGAAAGTTCATGTGTATTTTGGCTTCTCGCTCTCACTTTTACTAGTCTCGCTCTCTTTACTATCGTTCGTCTTCTCGATAAGGGGGTCATTTTCGAGAAATTTGGTCATTCTGTCACTTTTCCCATAAGGTTCCTAACATGATCTTAAGGAAAAAGTTACAGAATGCCCAAATTTCCTGAAAGTTCACGTGTATTTTGGCTTTTAGGTGAATATCGTCTCTCTCTCGCTCTCGCTAGTCTCGCTCTCTCTGCTATTGTTTCGTCTCTATGGCATCGTCGTTCTCACGCTACTCTCGCGCTTGCTCTCGTTGGTCTCGCTTTCGCTTTTGCTAGTAAAGTGATTCATTTTTCTTTTCCACATAAGTTTGACTTTTCCCACATGGTAAAATGTCAGTAATGCCCCTACTTTATATCTCATCTCACTGTCTTCAATTTGCATTCAATTTGCTTTAAGTTATGCATTTACCTAACTTACCTGACAATGTTTTTAGAACTACAACTTCAGTTCAACCTTAAAAGTTTACATTCTCACTTTCACGAAAAAGACTATACTTTTCAGGGTCCAGTTTCAGAGAATCTGGTTTCCTTCCTTTTTGGGGTCCATTTGATACACCAGCTAGGTACGTGGGGTAGTAGGGCACATGGTAGTTTGTTTTATATCTTCTTTTTGTTATATGCAGTTAGTTTCTTTTAAAAGAAGATAGTTTTGTTGTGGGAGGGAGAAGTTTTTGTTCTTGAAATTATCAAAGTAGTTTTGTTGTGGGAGGGAGAAGTTTTTGTTTTTGAAATTATCAAAGTTTCCAACCATCATGCGGGAAGAAAGAAAATAGTTGTTATTTTTCTTTATATATATAAAAAAAAAAGCCTTGTGTTTTTTCCCGTAAGGCAAGCCTTATGGGAAAAATCACACCCTTACGGGAAAAATCAAATTTTTTTTTTTTTTTCCGGATTCTATGCTTCTTTGTTTCCTTCTCTTTAGATTTTCTGTTAACGGTTACTAAATGTACTTGCAGAATACCTCACATATTTGTTTGCTACAATGGTACATGGAGGGAGGATGAACGAGATTACATAGGGGGTAATCTTGGGGGTTTGGAAGTAAGAGGTGATATCGGGTATGAGGAATTTTTATTTGAGTTGTATAAACTTAGTGAGATTGACTCGAACCATCATGACCTTATTCTAAGATGTGTATACAATTTTGGATCGATAGTTCCTACATACTTGATAAGAAAATGACCAAGAACAACGTTTCTTTTTAAATGGGGATGACGCATGTAGGCCTCCTATATGTTTATCAACGAGCGTGAAGCATAGTGGTGATTGGGAAGTGACATGAAAAGCCCTAACTGCTCATACCATCCAAGCTTTCCGTATACTTTAGGGCAACAATACCCA
The DNA here is from genome assembly GCA_031780015.1 of Citrullus colocynthis. Taxonomy (NCBI): domain Eukaryota; kingdom Viridiplantae; phylum Streptophyta; class Magnoliopsida; order Cucurbitales; family Cucurbitaceae; genus Citrullus; species Citrullus colocynthis. The sequence goes on from QLSR01000372.1 coordinate 1,464,074, forward strand.
TCCCCTTATTACCCCGAACCACCTTCCGTTGCACCAGTTGAAGAATATTTTTCATCACACGATGATTTATATGGCTTCACTAACCCTTTTAACGAATAACGTAATCTCAGTTGACCTAGGTGACGATAGTTTCTGCATTGACCCATACAATTTTGTCTTCAAGATATGGTTAAGGGCAAAGAAATATTGGTGTACAAGGGTAGTTCAATGAAGAGCATTGTGGGGAGGGAAATGTAGGTGAAAATGATTACGACGAAAACTATAAATTTGAAAAAGATTATGTATCACCTGAGGATGGCGATGGTGACAATATTGAAGAGTGTGATGTTGAACTGGAGGAGAATGTCATCAGGGATTTGTTGGTGATGAAGCATTTTTGGTCGACACTAGTTTTGCACAGTCAAGGATGTGTTTGCCTGTGATGGCCATTATTATGACTGACTAGATGTTTGGGAAGGACGAAGTCACCATTGAGCTTGGACAGATACATCTTTCAAAGGAAGAGTTCGAATATTCATTATCGCTATTTGCCATGCCACAAAATTTTGAAACTAATGTATAAATGAGCATGCAACGGAAGTTAATGTGATCAATTTTCACTCTAAGATACTCAATTTAGAGGATTAAACATGCAATTAAAAAGAAAAACCAAAGTTTCAAGAACACGTACCCTTGAAGCTCAAATTCTCCTTTAATTCTTGATGAATTTTAGCACCACTTGGTTGTAGACCACCACAAGAGTCTTCTCTACTATTCTCTAGGCTTAGATTGGATGGTAGGATCCAAATTTGTGGTGAATTTAAGGAGGAATGAAGGTTGGGAAGAAGATGAACAATGGATGGAATTTTGCAAAATTAACCCTTTAATTTCACAAAATTCTTAACCATTTTCATGTCAAAATCATTTCTACTTATTAAAGAATAACATGCAATCTAATTGCATCAAAAATTGACAACACAAAATGGTTAATTTGTTGGTTAATTGTGAAGAAGACAACCAAGCTCCTAGCTTAGTTAGTGGGAAAATCCAATCTTCAAAAATCAATTTTAAAATCAATTTTCAATGAATTTCCAAAAATTGAATTAAAATTGATTTTTAATTTAAAAAAATAATTCAATAATTCAACAAATAAAAAATAATTTAATAATTAATTAATTAAATATTATTTTAATATTAAATAATAAAATAATATTATTTTTCCCACTTGTCCCGATTTTTCTAAAACCGATATAAATCCCTATTCATATGATTATTATTTAAATCATTTTTAAATATTATAATTAACTCTATTTGTACGTTTAATTTGTGATTAAATGTCGATATATCCTATATATTTGACTTTTATCCCTTAAGCCAAGATTTGACCGGTTCAAACTTATTCACCACACTATCTAAGATTTTAGTTCATTTATGAGCTAGTAGAGGGACCTAATGAACCTACAGATCATAAGCTCCAACGATCCAAGATTAACCGGCCAAACTCTTTAACCTAGTTAACCAACATTCGTTAACTAACGAGACACTCCATTAAAGCCCGTAGTTGCACTCTCCTCACTGTAGATATATTTGTGTCCCTTTGGTATAACCGTCATCGATAAGTCAATCCTTCACAGGCCGTTCATAACTTCAACTAGGTCAAATACCAATTTACCTCTGAGTTACATCTTTTCTCCTTAAGTTCCACTGTCACTCTAATGAATAATTGATTTAGCATCTAATCACTAAATTCATTCCCTCTCAGGCCATTGAGAGGATGGAGCCCCTTGTTCAAGTACTGGGAACAATACTTAAGAGAACAACCTCTCTACTATCCCTAAGTTAGGTAGGAGTGAATTCTGTTTTGCAAATTCTATGTCCCCAGCTATCTACCCGGTCTTATACCTGAAATGGGAGGAATGTTGAGCAGCACTATTGAGCTTACTTTCACCTATGTAAATCAAGGGATAATTCTGAATAAACAAGAGTTCATAGATAGCTCAAGATTCAGATCAAGTTATCTAGGTCATCGATAAGTGAAATTAATCAGTGTTAATCGTAAACGGTGTTAATACGCAACAATGATTATTTTAGGGTCAGTCTTACACAATCTTATTATGTAGAATACCCCCACTCACATGTCTCTACATAAACAAATCAGGATCACTTCATTTATGACACTTTATAACATTTGTAACAATCATGAAGCGGGTTGTATTCAATAGTATCTCCAAGAAGAGGTACCCAACTTGATCCATGTACTATAAACTTATTTAGGCTACTTACTCGAACATGATCATGTTTATCTCTCCACATAAAGTCCAAGTGCTCATGATAATAGCGAAGGACTCGTAGTTTAATTGGATTTAGAGTTAATAAATAATTAATTCACTTGAATAACTTCATATATACTAAAATTCATTTATTTACAAAATCTACGAGTTTTTAGGACATACAACCCAACAAACTCCCACTTGGACTAAAACTCCTAATGGGTTACAACAAAGTTGAGTACAGTAAGAGAAATCTAAATACAATAAACTAGGGAATCCCATACCCACAATTTCTCCCACTTGCCCTATTTATTCTACTCGTAGTCCTAAACTCTTTAGGTGGCCCTAAAAAACAGTAGCCGGGAGGGCCTTTGTAAATGGATCAACAATGTTGTGCTCAGATGCTATTTATCTCACAATAACGTCTGCTCTCTGCACAATTTCTCTGATGAGATGGTATTTGCGCTCAATATACTTTCCGCGCTTATGGCTTCTTAGTTCTTTGGAGTTCACTACTGCCCCACTGTTATCACAATGTAAAGTGATTGACAGATGCATGTTTGGAACAACTTCAAGATCATTGAGGAACTTCCTAAGCCATACTGCCTTTTTGGCTGCCTCGCATGCAGTAACATATTCCGCTTCCATTGTGGAGTCAACAATGCAGCTCTGCTTAATACTTCTCCACACTACTGCTCCTCCGTTAAGAGTGAATACCGATCCCCAAGTAGATTTCCTTGAGCCTATATCGGTTTGAAAATCAAAATCAGTGTATCTGGTAAGGATCAAATCTTTATTTCCATACACAAGCACGTAGTTCCTCGTTTTCCTTAGATATTTGAGGATATTCTTAACGGCAGTCCAATGTGCAAACTCAGGATTGGACTGATACCTACTAACAATTCCTACTACAAAACATATGTCTGATCGTGTACATAACATTGCATACATCAGACTCCCGACAGCTGATGCGTAGGGAACTCGTCTCATATCCCATCCTTATGTCGTCACCACCTCCATCGCTTTTGTCATTCTCATCCCGTGTTGCACCAAACCGTGGTGCATCCACATATTTACCCTGCAGCATGTGAATAAATAACTATTTACAAAACTCTACTATAAGCCATACAACAAAGTAAAATGAAATACCTTTGACAGCTCCTGCAAATATCGCATAATAGCGAAGAGGTCATGCTTCACATCAGCAAACTCAAAACTCATCGTACTAAGGTGTGACCTCATGGTGGCGAACTTTGTCATCACCCCGGTCTGAAACTGCTCTAGACGGGTCTCTATCCGTCTAAGCTCGTCGCTTAAACGGGTTCTAATATTGTGGATGTCAGGTATGGTCTCGTCACGGACATGATGATGAACTGGGTCCTCGTGAATACGTCCTCACGACAAGCATCCTCCACCCTCTCATTTGCCACGTTGTCATTGTGCATCTCTCAGAAAACATCCTCCTCACGAGCGCCTTCCTTACCGTCATCCGCCACCTCGTCATCATGCATCTCTTGGACAATGTCCTCCCCACCCTCATTTACTCCATCCTCCGCACGATTGTCCCCATGATCGTTGCCTCTCTCTTCCACAAAGACCTCCTACTGACCTTCAGCAAGACGTATTAGCGGTCTCTGTATGCGGACGTTGATGGAGCCGAGAGACAGTACACGTGCCTTAGGTGCCCTTGCTACCCGCTGCATATGGGCCACCTCCTCTGCACTATAGAGTTAACGGAGGAGCTAGTTATTACTTAAGCCTATCTAAGTATAAGTACATACGTACAAACTGAGTTTGTGAATTCATCTCTCGATGTTTCGACGCCACATTAATCTTATCTCTAAGATGCATGGTAAGTTTGCATTGGCAAAAGATGAACTACATCTTTGCACTTGATTTAGTCTTGATAAATGCTAAAGATTAACCATCAACTCTCTCAAGCTAGAAGTCATGCTTACTACATTTGTTTGTCAGACAAAGCTACGCAAGCTAATGATATGCATTAATCAGGATGTAACATACTTCATATTGCTTAAAAAAAAACTAACTCTAACATCTAACTCATTTAGCATTCAAACAACATGGTGTAAGATATTTAATATGGAAATAGATGGAAGATAATCGTCAATCAAACTCATATTAAGAAAATAAACCATTCTCTCGAATGTCAATAACAAAACATAAGTAAAAAGGAGGGAAATGGAGATAAAACAGAAATGGAAGACGTTAAACCGCCACCGACAATGTCTTGCTTCATAGAGGCTTGAGATGGTTGCTATCTGATACATAAAGTTCATAGGGTGAAGGTTCTCATTCACTGGGAGACGATTCTGAAAGTTCTCAGAATCCTTCTCTCAGAAGAGCTCAAAATGGAGGCTGGTTATGGTGAAGGAGGATTTGTGCAGAGCTTTCGCCTCTTGAACTCGTTTCTCTCTCTCTCTTTTCCCTCCTCTTTCGATTGGAGAAACTTTGGGCTATTTATAGGCGTTGAAAAGTTGAAACTCATGATGACCTGACACCTTTGCATTAAATTCCCTGCCTCGCTACATAGACTTTTCACATTGTCGGCCCATTGGTTCTGCCATGATCTGATAACGTGTTGTCCTTTTGCATAATGACATGACAGCTTTTGCCCAGGCGTCCGTATCTACTTTTTCTCAACGCATGGTCTCAACACATAGTCTTGACGCATGGGTTTCTATTTGTTCTCGCAGCAGCTTCGTCTCTAGTACTGGTTATTTGTGCTTCTTTTCTTCTTAATCCTGCGTTAATAACAGAAAAGCTCATAATTTTTCAGGTATTTTCTTTTGTAAATAGTGCCAACGCATGGTGATACATTTTACATAATCTAACTACCAAAATCATGCGTTTAGCTTTAAAGTTACTCTAATTAATTCAAATAGTGACTATCAGAACTTGTATTTCTACAAGTTATCAACTAGCTACCAACATCGTGGTAACTACAATCAATGTTTGCACAGTATGTAGAATGGGTTACGGGTTACATGACTGAACTATGAAAGAAGACGTAATAAGAATTAAGACAAAAAAATAAGACGGTTAGTTTAGTTACATGATCTGAGTCGAAGATATCCTTGCAGAGGATGTTGTATGATGGGGAGGTATTACACACCCACCTTGAGAGACATGGTATCACCGTCTCATTGGCACGAATGACAACCCGGTTCGTAAGGGACAAGATCATCTCATACGCCCACACCTAAAAAAAAAAAAAGAGTTAAATTTAATACATGATGAAGAAAGAGAAAAAAATATTAATCTTAGAGAAACAAAATATAACCTAGAAGGCATAGGGAACCCATATAGTATGTATCTCGCAGTCTTGGTGGGGTCGCCACGGTTTATCGCAGGAGTAAGAGCTCTCTTCAGGCTGGTGATTGTCTTAATAAAAATCACCCCACGTCAGATGTAATTACAGAATACCTCCCAGTCATCCACTAGCCCTAGGAGATTATGGTCAAACCTTTGTTTCTTCTCCCTCCTCATCATAACACAGTCAATGCATAATGCAAGTGCGACCTTCACTGCATCCTCATTACTCCTAAATTCTATGGCTACGAACTCCTTCTCTGCTTCCCATTGCTTTTTGTTGGTTTGGTTCTTGAAATATAGCCTCCTAGGCCTACTCGAGTTCGCCGACCTCTGTATATTCCTTGTTCTAACCTTAAACCCATTTATAAGGTCAAACTCATTCTTACCAAAGGACACTATATTCCCAAAAAGGTTGAAGGAAATTACGTCTAACCTTTCGTCTCTTACCTCCCTAAGAAGTAGGTGGTGTATCAGCTGGTCATTAAGGACGAGGTTACAGTCTAGGATGGGTCCAAAAATGGTTTGCCTAAACATATCTAACTGGACCCTAGATAACTTCCTTAAGATGACATCCCTGAGTGTGAACTAAATGACTACTAGACGGGTGTTTTGGGGGATTTAGAACTAGGTGAGCATCGGCATTTGCTTTAGGGAAGAAGACAACGGTCTTAGGGTTTAGGCAAGAAGAACCCTATTTCGAAGAAGAAGGAGCTTTTGGGAAAGGTAAGAAAATGGGAGTCTTTCGGGAAACTCATTATAAAAGGGGAAAATTTGAAATTTGAACCGTTGCATGGTGAATCGGGCTTCAAAAAAGTAAAATCTGAACCGCTTATCAGGAAGATGAAACGATAGCAGAGAAGCGAGACTAGCGAGAACAAGAGTGAAAAGTCAAAATACACGTGAACTTTTGGGAAATTTGGGCATTCTGTGACTTTTCCCGTAAGGTTTCTCGTAAGATCATGTTAGGAATCTTATGGGAAAAGTGACAGAATGATCAAATTTCTCAAAAAATGACCTGGTTATCGAGAAGACGTTAGCAAAGAAGCGAGACTAGTAAGAGTGAAAAGTCAAAATACACATGAACTTTCGGGAAATTTGGGCATTCTGTGACTTTTCCCGTAAGATTTCCTGTAAGATCATGTTAGAAACCTTACAGGAAAAGTGACAGAATGCCCAAATTTCTCGAAAATTGGCTTTTATTTGGGCATTTTGTCACTTTTTTTCGTCAACTACATCAACTTACAGGAAAGAATGAATTTAGGGGAAAAGTGACAGAATGCCCAAATTTCCAAAAAATTGGCGTTTATTTGGGCATTCTGTCACTTTTTCCGTCAACTACATCAACTTACGGGAAAGAATAAACTTACGAGAAAATGACAGCAAAAAAAGACAGCATTCTGAATTCTTTTTCTTGGTGATTTTAGACATTCCTACACATATTAGACCTCTTTTACATGAAAATTTTGGATTTTCTTTTCCATTTTTCACTGCGATGTATTCGAAAACCCCAAATTTCCAGAAATCATCGTTTCAAAGAAGTTTTTCGTGGGTTTATTTCCAGAAAATTGGGTCACATACGATGGGTTTTACAACAATGCCAGAAATTATTAAGTACTAAAAAAAAAAAGACTATTGTGAAGAAGATGAAGATGTGGTTTAAGTGTTGAGGAACAAGATATTTGGAGGTATTTATGCCATTTTACCACATGGGACCCATCTCTGAAATTCTGAAAAATTGAAAAATGGGTTAGAAAAAGAACTTTTTGAAAAAGAGGTTAGTTTTGTCCCATTAAAAACTTTTTGGGTTAGAAATAACAATTTCTCCCAAAAAACCGTGCTGGTTAGTTATGATAAGTGATGCCCAAAAATAAATTGGACTAATGCACAAACCAACCCCTAAATAATTTTTAAAATTAGTAAAACTTCACAAAAATTTGCTCTATCCCAATTTTATTTTGTTTAAATGTTTTATAATCACTAAATGCACAAGAGTTTTTTTTTTTTTAATTATTATTTATTTACAATATTTGGAATGAACATATTTAGGTGATGTTTGACTTACTAGTCACCAGCATGAGTTGAGTTTACCAACTCACCCAACTCATCTCAATTCTTCCTTCTCCAATGTTTTCAATAGCTCCACCCATCAGCCACTACCGACAACTCTTGCTGCCACACTCTGGGAACTAACTTCAAGATCCAACAGCCACCTTCAATGATAACTCCGACGACCACCCTCGCACAGCAACTATGAAGATCAATTTTGGGCTCGAGCAACCACCTCCAACAACAAACTCTGATGACCAACTCCGACAACCACCTTCGTGTGACCAACTCTAGGCTCCAACAACCACCTTCGACTACAAACTCCAGCGAAAATCACCTTCGATAACTAACTTCAACGACCACCTACTTGGGACCAATTCCGACGACCAACTCTAAGCTCCAACAACCACCTCTGATGACAAACTCCCATGACCAACTCCAATACCACCTTCATGCGACCAATTTTCGGCTCCGACAACCACCTCCAACTGCAAATTCTAGAGAAAATTATCTTTGATGATCAACTTCGACGACCACCTTTGCACAACCAACTTTGACGACCAACTCTGAGCTCCAACAACCATCTTCCACTACAAACTCCAACGAAAATCATCTTCAATAATCAACTTCAGTAGCCACCTCAGACTATTATAAGACTGATACTATTAATGTATTTTGCAGGGTTGATTATATAAATAATAGTATTTTGTCTACGTGTAGTGCAATATTTATATGTAGAAAATTGTAAAATATATTTTTATTTAGTTGAATACAAACCTCATATGAGTTTTAAGAATATTTGGATAAGTATGTATGTAATTGAAAAGTATGTAACAAATAACCAAAAAAACCACAAAATGGAGTTTTTTTTTTTTTTCTTATCTTTTTTTTACAATATTTGGAATGAACATATTTAGGTGATGTTTGACTTACTAGTCACCAGCATGAGTTGAGTTTACCAACTCACCCAACTCATCTCAATTCTTCCTTCTCCAATGTTTTCAATAGCTCCACCCATCAGCCACTACCGACAGCGCTTGCTGCCGCACTCTGGGAACTAACTTCAAGATCCAACAGCCACCTTCAATGATAACTCCGACGACCACCCTCGCACAGCAACTATGAAGATCAATTTTGGGCTCGAGCAACCACCTCCAACAACAAACTCTAATGACCAACTCCGACAACCACCGTCGTGTGACCAACTCTAGGCTCCAACAACCTCCTTCGACTACAAACTCCAGCGAAAATCACCTCGATAACTAACTTCAACGACCACCTACTTGGGACCAATTCCGACGACCAACTCTAAGCTCCAACAACCGCCTCTGATGACAAACTCCCATGACCAACTCCAATACCACCTTCATGCGATCAATTTTCGGCTCCGACAACCACCTCCAACTGCAAATTCTAGAGAAAATTATCTTTGATGATCAACTTCGACGACCACCTTTGCACAACCGACTTTGACGACCAACTCTGAGCTCCAACAACCATCTTCCGCTACAAACTCCAACGAAATTCATCTTCAATAATCAACTTCAGTAGCCACCTCAGACTATTATAAGAGTGATACTATTAATGTGTTTTGCAGTGTTGATTATATAAATATTAGTATTTTGTCTACGTGTAGTGCAATATTTATATGTAGAAAATGGTAAAATATATTTTTATTTAGTTGTATACAAACCTCATATGAGTTTTAAGAATATTTGGATAAGTATGTATGTAATTGAAAAGTATGTAACAAATAACCAAAAAAACCACAAAATGGAGTTTTTTTTTTTTTTTTTCCTTTTTCTTTTTTTTTTTTAATTTTTTTATAATCATTAAATCAAAAAGATTTTTTTTTTTTTTAATAAAAAAAAAAAAATTAAATAAATTATATTTAAAAAAAAAAAACAAAAAAATCAAGAAAAACTTAAAAAAATAAAAGGAAAAAATTTGATTCATATTTTATTCAAACAAAGATACGTAGAATTATTGAATAAAAAAGTTTCAAAACAAAAATAGTTAATCATAAAAGCAGATTATTTGGAGTTCACAAAACTGCACTAGATGCTCCAAACATGGGAACTCAACTATGCTCCCCAAACACAAATATATGAACTCAGACAAAATAACTTTGCACTCCAAACAAAGACATATGAACTCTACAAACATATGAACTCCAAACAACATATCTCAACTTAACGCCCCAAACATCCCTTTAGAGGGTTAAAAATATAACACTTTTTTAAGTTTAAAGTTAATGTCTAATTTCGAGGAAATTTTAATGAAATTAATAATTTAGACTTAAATTTGATACGATTTGACAAACTTATGGTCAAATTTGACTTTTTCCTTGCTAAATTTATTTTCATATGGTTCGTAACCGTCAAAATATTACATTCTTACCTTTGAACTTTGAGTTTGATTTTTATTTGGTCCTTGTTACATTTTTAACCTTTAGATTTAGTTTCAATTTCATCTTTTTATTTCAAGATTTTACAACTTTACCCTTGAATTTTTTTTAATACTCATTTTCAACAAGCTTAAGACTTAATGTTTACTTTTGTTAACTTCCAATTAATTCATTTAAAATAATTATGAAGTGAAAATTTCCAATTGATTTTACTAATAACAGAAATTAAAAACAAATGTAACTAAACTAATTTTATTATATTAATTTAATTTTTTTAAATTAATTAATTAAATCAATAACAAATGACTAAGAGTGAACATTAGTAAAAATTCAAGCAAAATGTGTAAATTTTGAAATTGAAAAACTAAATAGAAAATTATATTCAAAACTCAATCAACCAAAAAATATATATATACTTTCAATGATTTTATATGAGTTTTGTTTTGAAAATTAAGTTGTTCAAATTTTATTTTTCTTACAATTTTTTAGGTCATGTTGTGGAAATTCAAATTTTTTATGAATAGGCATTTGGATTATGGAAGTTTATTTTGCAAAGATGTCCAAATATCTGGAGCAATAAATAAATAAATATATATATATATATATATATATATATATATATATATATATATATATATATTTATTTATTTATTTATTTTTGTCAACCATATATATCAGGCTTCTTTTTTAAAACAAATAATCAAATTCAAATTAATATTTAGTTTTTAAAAATTTAAATTAATATAGATTATTTTGTTGTTCATATAAATATAATACAATTTATATTAACTTAAAAAGAAATTAAAATAATAAAAACAAATATGTTGCAAAAATTCAAATCATATTAAATTAATTATAAATTAATAAATAATTATAAGAACATTCTTGGAGTCAAAAACTAAGTAAAATTAAAATATTTTCAAATAAAAATTTTATACAACAAACACAATTATCCATATATTCTTAGAGATACGCAAATTGTGCAGTTTAAACTCTAAACTTTCGTAAGAGGATCAATTTATATTCGTCATTACATTCCGTTTAGATAAATATTGTGTGAACCTTATAATTATATAGATTAAACTCTTAAACTTTTGCAAGTGAATATATCAAGTTAGATTCTTAGTTAGGATTCCCATTAAAAATCGTCTATACATTAATTATAATAGTCTATTTTGTTAGTTCAACATTTGAAGAAATCTTACATTATGTAAGAATTAATGAATAGTCAATTTTCAGAAGTAATTTTAATTAAGGGTTTAAATTGATTCATTTTTTACAATTAGGAAGTTTATTAGATACAATTGTAAAGTCTCACTAACACAATATTTTTTGAACTAAATGTTAAGAAGTAAATTAAAACATTTTCAAAAGTTTAGAGTTTAATTTGATATGATTATTAATTCAAAGTTTTAATTAAGAAAATTCCCAAAATTTAAGATTATAAATTACTATTTTTCTTTAAAAAAAATTTGAGAGCATTTTTAGGGTTAATAATTAAGGCCATATTTATCAAAACATAATGAAAATTGGTATTATCAGAATGATATCATTAATGGATAGGTCTGAATCCCAAATATAATTGGACTGTTTTTTATCGCGTTCACTTAGAATTATGAATCTGTCACATTTTATTGTTACCGTTATTGTTCCGGTACTGCTTGACCCTAATGATAACTGTAACGGTAAAGGTAACCATAAATGTGATAAATTCATAATTTTCATATTGTTATAGTAATAATATCTATAACGATAACGATAATGATAATGGTAAAGGTAGTGAGTCCTACGTTATTTTTAACCACAATCAGATTGAGCACCCTTTATTCCTCAATTAGATTATACGATTTGATTACAAATTTCATGGTGGGCCCCACATCTCATTACGTTTACGAAAAGCAGGCCAACAACAAAAAAATTAATCAACTGGGGCCCGCTTTTTATATTACCATTGATGGATTACCTTTTAACTGGTGTAAACGTGGCCTAAGCATGTATAGCAACATTTTTAAAGAATTGCAAATATAGCAAAAACTATAAGTGACAAACTCTATCACCCAACCTGGTAGACTATTCCAAGAGTTGGATCCAAATTTTGTTATATTTACTAATACTTTGAACCTAACTGTTATATTTGCAATTGTGCCTTTGATTGGATGAATTCACCGTGGACAAAAACTACATAGCTTGCCAATAGTTTTAAAATTATCATTTTCATTGTAAATAATTTTGAGTATAGGTATATTGGGAATTAATATTTTAACACGTCAACTAGTTTACATAATAATTTTACTAAGTATAATAGATTAGAGGATTTAAGCCTTTTACCTAAAATAAAAAAAAAAAAGTAGTGTGTCAATTATAGTAGGTTCAAAAAGCAATAGTCAAGGAGAAGAAAAGCAAAAATACATGCTAATGTTCCTTAAAAGAAAAAAAAAAATGGAAAGTAAAATTTTTAAGCTGAAAAATTAGTTTATACACTCTAATCGAATTTTGAGAGTTATATTAATTAAAACCTCAATCTAATTATTGTATCAATTCAAATACTAAATGTAATGACCCGAATAATCATTAAGGGTATTTTTATTATTTATAATATTATTATATTTTTGCTAATTTAAATAAACTAGTGTAATTAACTACTTGAATTTAGTTTAGGATCATTTGTAAACTTAATTTAAGATAATTGAGAGTTATTAAGCTTAATTGATATAACATTTTTTTTTTTATCAAAGTCAATTTTAATACTTGTCGGCATATCTATGATTATTACAATTACAAAAGTTACTATAAATATTAGTGGCTTATTTATATTTAGTTATTTGAGTGTTAGAAGAGAAGAATTAGATTATTTAACTAAAAAAAATTATTTAACTTGGCAGGAATGTGATATTAAGTGGATGTATAATATAACTATTTAAAGTTTTTGTAGGACCTGAGTTAGTGCAAACTACGAATGAGGCTATTCAGAAGATTAGAGCATGGATGCAGATAACTCAGAGTAGGTAGAAAAGTTACACCAATGTTAGGCGTAAAGACCTAGAGTTTGAGGTGGGTGATAAAGTATTTCTAAAGGTGGCACCTATGAAAAGTGTTCTAAGGTTTGGGAGGAAGAAAAAGTTAAGTTCTCATTTTATTGGGAGATTTGAAATCCTAGAGTGGATTGGCGTTGAGGCATATCGGTTAGCATTGTCGCCATCTGATGCGCACTTTTCGTGTTTACCGCAAGTGTACAGGTCAAGTTATAATGTAAGATGGTGAAGTTCGAATATTGTTCCACTGAGGATCCAATTGTGAAGGTTTAAGTTACTTAGCTATTCTAGAATTGAATCAATTTTATTTGAGGATTGGAATTGAAGTTGTGATTTTAAAAACTAAAAAGGAAAGTAAATAGATAAGAAACACAAGAGTCACAGAGAGTTCTAGAGTAATGAATCTTTGTTTACTTCATTATACAAAATTCTAGGGTTCATAGATTTTATTACAATTCTTACGCTTAAGTCTAAAAACATAAATCCAAGTTATTTTCTCTAGAAAACAACTTTTTCTCATGCAATTCAAATGATTACTAATTTCTTGAAACCAATACAAATTACATGGCATTAAGCATAGTCTTTAGCAACTTTCATTGTTAACTTAACTATTTTCATGAGAGATTAACAACGATTATTTGTTATAGATCTAGTTAGATATACAATCCTTTAACCATACATCTAACCTAATATTCAAACATGGCCATTCAACAAGAATTTAAGTACAATAACAAAGAAAAACATAATCATTATAACAAAACCATGAAGAGTCAACAATATCAACATAACTTCATAAACAAATATCAAAACCCTAAAACTAAAGAGTTTAGCCACTCATAGCTTGAAGCAACATGTTCAAACAATATAAACAAAGAAAGAGGGTAAAGAAAGGGAAAAACTACTGAAAAGAGGAGCACTGTTAATATCTCCTTGGCCTTCACGTTGGAACTTGAACGACACTACGACTCTCTCTCGAGCTCTTTTCTCTCTTCCTTGTAGCTAACTCACTCTTTGAACTCTCTAATGAACTTTCACTCAATTCTTTTCTTCTTGTGTCTCTTGGTGAGTAAATTGGTTATTAGGGCTGTTGGAAACTCTCTTATTTATAGAGTTAGCCGCCCAAATTTTTTTCAAATACAAATTCTTCAAATTAAGAAAGATGGTGCTGCGACGCTGACTGATATGAAAAGGTGGCGTTGCTGTACTGTACGTCATGGAAACCTACCCTTGGCGCCGTGACGGTGGCGCTGTGTTGAGACAACCACTGCTCTCGGGAAAAAGCACCGTGACACTGCCTGGCAGATTTGGAGTTTTCTTCAATTTTTCATTGAATTTTGGCTCGGTTTTGATCGGTTTTCACTTCTAATTTTCTTTATTTTAACCTAAAAACCACTAGCAAACAAGTGAAATCTAATATAAACTTCCTTAATTTGAGAGAATAGAAAATATTTTTCCAGTGCTTTTCACTGTCTTTTTCTATAGTTCATAATGTTTTTCATGTCTCGATGTTGAGGAAGTATGTGACAGATCCATCTCATATAGTAGACTACGAGTCCTTGTAGTTAAATGAGAACCTGAGCTATAAGGAGAAGCCTATTCAAACTTTGACAAGGGAAGTGAAAACCTTGCCCAATCGAGAGATAGCACTTGTGAAGGTTCTGTCACCTGAAAAAGGCTAAAAATCAAATAAAATTTATAATACCGAACTCTACTCCTACTACTACAATGGGATATCATTAATGGCAAGTCCGGGTCGATCTTTAGGGAATTGCTAGTATCAGTTTTTCGTAAAGCCAATTAACTAATTAGAGCGATAAATTGGAGGGGGGGGGGGGGGGGGG
>QLSR01000372.1:1479135-1561935 GCA_031780015.1 Citrullus colocynthis
AAAGGGGGGGGGGGGGGGGGGGGGGGGGAGAGTTTGATGTGGATAGTGTGATAAGTGTGCAAGAAAAATAAAAACAATGGGTAAATGTAACCTAGGATCGGGTCTATCTAGTTTTGAGAGCAAAAGGGATTCCTATGTGATTTCGATCATCGTCTAATAATTAAACATGCATTCGATTTATGCGCTCACAATGATCTACTTAGTCTAACCTCACTTAATGACGCTACATGCAGCAGAAAAGTTCAATTAAACTAAGTAAGAATCCTAGGTATTACTTAAAACAATTATAGCAATGCCCTAATCAAACTACATGCTCCTAAATCAATTGGGTTCGATAGTGTCCATAAAGAAATAAGAACAAGTGCATAAAGCTTTAGGAATCTATTGTGCTGATTAACCAATTGGATAGCCTAACTGATTAACCAATTTTATCTTTGTACGTAGCTAATACATGCATTCTAGGAAAGCCATTAAATACATGATTAACTAATTGCTACTTAGGCGAGTTTGAATGTGACAAAGATACAAATTGATTAGCAAGGGCAACACATGCTTATGGGGGATAGCCAACACACAAACATGCATCTAGAAGTTGAAATAGATTCAAAGAAAGAATAAATTCAACATACATTCAGCCCAATCCTCAACATCTAAAGAAAATTACATAGAGTTCTTGCTCCCAAACTAAATAAAAAGTTACCTCATTGATCTATAGAAAAAGCAAAGAGGAGAAATCCAATCCATGAGTTATAACCCAAAAGAAATGTAAAATCTAACCTAAAGATAGTAGAAAAGAAGAGGAAGAAGGAGAAGTTTGAGATTCACTTCGACCTCCATCAAATCCACCATGCCAAAAGCCCTAGAAAAAAGAAGATTATATATAGAAATCGAGGGGAGTGATGCTGTGCTCTAGATAGAAGTGTAGCGCTGAGCTTGAGCGTAGCGACGTTGTGCGCGCACGCTTTCCCTTCTTTTCTACTATCAGCTGCATTTCAAGGGAGTGACACTGTGCTCTTGTCATATTTGCTATCTGCCTTTGAGTGTAGAGCAGAGCGTAGCTGTGCTCCGCTCTGCGCTGGCCTCAGGGGTATTTTCATAATTTTTACGTCCTTGAGCTCTAAATGCCTAATTTCACTTTTGATAGCTCCAAATCAACCCCAAACGACCTATAACACTCCGAGGTGCATGAGTTGCTCGAAATCCTACAAAATAGACATTTAATTAAATAAAACATAACAAGCGAAGGGAATTAAGGACATAAAAATAGCTCTTTTCAAGAGCTATCGATTCTATGGCGAAATCGTGAATTCAAGAAAGTGACGTGGGAATGAGAGGATGACATGAGATTGAGGTACCTTGAGCTCTTTAAGGATTAGAACTTTCGAGGACGAAAGTTTCTTAAGGAGGGGAGAATATGACGTCCCAAATTTTCAAGTAATTTTAATTTAATTATCTTGAATTATTTGGGTAATTAATTGAATTTTAAGGCTTAATTGAATCGTGATAATTCAATTTAAATTAAATATGATAAAATATTTTGGTCTAATTCAATTAGTGAAAAATTGAATATATTTTGGGAGAAGTTTAGAAATTTGGTTAACCTAAGATAAGTTGGAATTTAAAGGTAGTGCATTTATATTTAGGAGTTAGTTAAATTAATTTGAGTAGCTGTGAAAAGATTTGAGTTTGAGGTGATAGAAGAAAAAGATTATATATATATATTGAAGGAATCAAATTCTCAATGGAAGCGAGTGATCGACATGTATCATTAAATTTGTTTTGAGAAACACAAAATATAGAGAACATACAACTTGGATAAATACACTTTAGCATGCTTTTGAGAAGATTAAGAGGAAAAAATTTTCCTACCTTTGAATACCGTCTCAATGTGGAATTCTTCTTCTACAAATCACGAACCGATGAAACATTCTCCAACGAAAATAATAACTCTTCTTAGGAACATTACCACAAAAGCTTCATTGCTATTCTATAGAAAGAATCAATGAGGAGTTTGTGGACTCTCAATTTCTTTAGGTAAGGGAAGAAGCTTTTTGAGTAGAAGAGAGAATTTGAGAGGGATGAGAGAATTTTACAGAACCTTTTTGTAATTTGTCTAACTTCTGTACTCCCTCCCCTTGTTTTTACATGAAACTATGAGGGAGAGAAAGCCAAAATAACTCCCCACTTCCCACTACGTGGGAGTTATTTTTAATTAATAATAATATTAATTTAATTCTAATATTAAATCATATGAATAAATATAATTAAATAAAATTAATTAATTAATTTAACAATTAATTAAGTAAGTAAGTAAATATGTCACATTTAATTTAATATTTGAATCATATTCAAATAACCTTCTCTCACATAACCTATAGTTTCAATATGGATCTCATTCATATTAATTTTAACCTATAGTTTTTATATGAATCTCATTCATATAATTAATATTTATATCTTATTTAAATATTCATCTCTCTTATAACATGAAGTATAAATTTTGAATCTCATTCAAAATAAACTTTATATTATAATGTATCATACATTATGCTAATTGTATCACATACAATTAACTCCCTTATTAATTTGAACAATTCAAATTAAATCCAAACTGTTTGCTTGATAACTTGTAGAAATACAAGTTATTATAGTCACTATTTGAATTAATTAGAGTAACTTTAGGGTTAAACGCATGATTTTGGCAGTTGAATTATGTAATATGTTTACCATGTGTTGACACCATTTACAAACGAATATACCTGAAAAATATATGAGCTATGGAAACCCATGCGTCAAGACCATGCGTTGAGAAGAAAAAGCAGATACAGACGCCTGGGCAATAGCTGTTATGTCAATAAGCAAAATGATTACACGTTATCAGATCATGCCAAAACCAATGGGCTGACGATGTGAAAAATTTGGGCAGCAGAGCATGGAATTTAATGCAAAGCTGTCAGGTCATCATGAGTTCACCTGTTCGACGCCTATAAACAGCCCAAAGTTTCTCCATTCAAAAGGAGGAGAGAAACGAGTTTAAGAGGCGAAAGCTCTGCACAAATTCTTCCTCACCATAACCAGCCTCCATTTCAAGCTCTTCCGTGAGAAGGATTCTGAGAATTTTCAGAGTCATCTCCCAGTGAGTGAAAACCATCTCCCAGTGAGTGAGAACCTTCACCCTATGTCATTTATGTATCAGATAGCAACCATCTTAAGCCTCCATGAAGCAAGACGTTACCAGTGGCGGCTTGACGTCTTCCATTACCGTTCTATCTTTATTTCCCTCTTTCTTACTTATGTTTTGTTAATGACATTCGAGAGAATGGTTTATTTTCTTAATATAAGTTCGATTGACGATTATCTTCCATTCATTTCCATATTAAATACTTTACACCATGTTGTTTGAATGTTGAATGAGTTAGATGTTAGAAGCTAGTTTTTCTTAAGCAATATTAAGTATGTTACATCTTGATTAATGCATATCATTAGCTTGCATAGCTTTGTGTGACAAACAAATTTAACAAGCATGACTGTCTAGCTTGAGAGAGTAGATGGTTAATCTTTAGCATTTATCAAGACTAGACGAGGTTCAGAGATGTAGTTCATCTTTTGCCAACGCAAACTTACCATGCGTTTTAGAGATAAGATTAATGTGGCGTTGAAACATCGAGAGATGGATTCTCAAACCCAAAGTTTGTAGGTATGTAAGTATACTTAGATATGCTTAAGTAACAACTAGCTCCTGCATCAACTCTACTATTATTGCATGGTTCCACCGTCATTCTCAATGCATGCTATCTGACTCTAAATGACATTTGACTAAAGTTCACCGCGTCCACCTCACATTGTTAATTGTAGGAAATTTTATTTATTTTTTATGTATAGTTTTAGGTGTCACACCCCCTCCCGAGTTCACCTACCTGAAAGGGGACGTGAGAATAGTATACATCACCCCTCTTGTGACGCATACCATCCATCACTTCTTACATATCCTGAACTATTCACAATAAATTTCACGTTCTAAGACATTTAAATATCACTTATAGGAAAGTATAAACAAGTCAAACCCACTTCTTCAACTCATTCTTAAGTTCTATTACAACACATGGTTCGATCTCTTACAACTATACACGTATATTTACATGCCATCTAATAGAGGTTTAACATACAACAACACTTCCACAAGTCAGGTTTTCTGAATCTCGAAGCTTAAGCAGGGCGAGTTAGAGTAGGCAAAGCACCTGGAACGTCCTTGCTACCTGGAGGGGAAAGAAAACATTGAAAACATGAGCTAAAGGCCCAGTGAGTGACCATTTTAACAAACCATTTTGTTCGAAAATCATCAGTGGTAAAACTGAGTTCAACATCAACATAAAACATGCAATTGCTTCCAAATACATTAGTTAAAACAAACTTAATTGCCCTTATCAATTCATACAGGATTTTCAACAAATCATAAGAAAACAGTTGAAGTGCAATACTTTTCCCTTAGTTGAAGTGGAGCAAAACTCAACACCCCAACGTCGAAAACATATAAGGCTCGATGCGGAGCAAGACTCAACGCACCAGCATATAACCTCTATGTGCACATAGGAACATGGCGGGTTGCCCAAGTACCTTCTCATGTCCCTCAGTACTGGGTCCCAGGGAAACTCACGTGTCTTCTCAAGTCCATCAGCACTGAGCCTCCTCTTAAACGTTTTTCTTTAAAGAAGTAACACTTTATACAAACAAATTGTATGCAATCATTTATAAGAACTCAGGGCAACTATATTACATCAATAACATTTCATAAACATACTTTTCAATAACTTTAAGAACATAAAGTATGCTTCATAAATCATTTGATCACAAAATCGTATTCCATTGGAAAACCAAACTAACATAT
Source organism: Citrullus colocynthis (assembly GCA_031780015.1). NCBI lineage: Eukaryota > Viridiplantae > Streptophyta > Magnoliopsida > Cucurbitales > Cucurbitaceae > Citrullus > Citrullus colocynthis. The sequence goes on from QLSR01000372.1 coordinate 1,484,021, forward strand.
ATAACAAAGATTGCTTTAGGGTAAGAAAAGTGTCACTCACAACTCTTCCTAGGCTTTGAGGGGATTATACGTCTTCCCTATTCCTCTTGGCCTGAAATAACAACTTTCTCTTGTTATACTTCTTTTCCATTCATGAAACATAAGCAACAACTCATCATATACTTAATATTTAGAGCTCGACATGCGATTCAGCTATCATTAGTTCATTCTCAAGCTTTAAGCACTAAGGCTATTACTACTAGCCGCTCCTTACCCTTCTGTTGAACTCCAATTCAGAGAAACACTTTGTACATAGCTCATTCTTGTTGATAATCCAATGTTTGAACTTTATCTTTCTCTTGACAGAGCTAACTGCTACAGCTTGGATCTCTTTGCTTAAGCCCTGTTAAAAATGCATTTCCAGTTCATATTAAGACTTCTTCCCTTCTACAAACTTGTAAAGAATTGAGTTCCACAGCTTACCTCAAAATTTCAAGACCTAACTCTTTATCGTTCTCTGGTTATGCTAAAATCACTTCGCGTTGCTCCAGATTACATAGCAGTTCTGTAGCTGCTGCTTTTACCTAAGGATTCATGTGATTAACTTCACTTCCAGCCTAACCATCCTTCATAAGACTTGTTAGAAATTGTGTTAACTTACTAACCTCCAAATTTCAACTTTAAACTTGGCTTCCTCGAGTCGTTCTACTCCAAACATCGACCACTGTTCAATTTGTGCGTCTGCAAATCAAACTTCTATTTCAGTTATGATTTTGGCACCAAAACGAGTGGAATTTCGCCCGAAACTATAAGAACACCTTCCTCTACTTTCCTTTGTGGTTTCTCTGAAAGATGGGGCCGACTTAAGCTCTCGAAATGTCTGAAAATGATTAAACTCACCAATATATATACTGCCGACTTATCCTTCACAAGTACGAAGATGATAATGCCGACTTACTCACCCGTAGGCTGGCGCTAGTCTTCTCCTTGACGTAGGGCACTCATGTCTTTCCCTTAAGCGCCTTCAGCACTAATCATTCTCAGCGCATAGTGTTCTCGGCGCCTCCTACCTCCGACGCATACACACATAGTCTTACACACACTAGCTTCATTGCATCAAGACCATTCTGTCTTGGACGCAATGTGGCTCCAGCGCATGGTTGTCTTCGACCCATGGTGGCGCCTTCAACGCATAGTTCAAGTATATTTCTTTCCCCCGCCAATAATCATTTATCCTGCGATGCGACGACCACTTCAACTCACAACCCCTTTGCGATTCACTCAACAACGCATGATTTCTCAAAGTAATTCAACTTCCACTTCTTCATCAACGCATGGCTTTGGCCAATACTTAGCCAACTTTCACCCCTTACTAGCTGCTTCTCGGCCACTCTTTCTTCTAGCCACGCATAACCCCAAACGCATTGCTCTCCCCAACGCTGGATATTACAAGTCAGTGCTTACATTAGGTACATAAAACTCTTGCACATAATACATGTATAGTTACCGCATAGTATTTGTATCTAGTCTCAATGGCTAATTTATTACAAATCCCTGCGTTCAACCCTGGACTCAGCAGAAAACCTATAGAAGCTTATACTTGGGCTTTTATAGGAAAATTTGCTTATTAATGATCATACTTGAGTAATTTTTGACACAACTTTGTACGAAAATTATAACATCTCATCCACTTTATGCGCAACAAGTTATGAGCCAACAATTCTTATATAAAGCCTTAGTGAGCTAGCAAGGGAATCTTATGGACCTATAGTTAGAAGCTCCAATGCTAATTGTATCACATACAATTAAGTCCCTTACAATTGCACTCTTTGCACTACAGATATATTTATGTGTCCACAGAATTAACTAATCAACAGTAAGTCGACCATTCACAAATTATTCATAACTACAACTGGATCAAATTACCGTTTTACCCCTGTAGTTATATTTAACTCCTTAAGTATCACTGATCCTTCTAATAAACAAATTGTTTATAGTCCAATTATAAACTAACCCCTCTCAAGCCTCTAAGAGGGTGAGGTCTCGTTGTTCAAGACCCAAAATCAGCCCTTAAGGGAGTAATTTATCTACTTACTCTAAACACGGGAAGGAGTGAATTGCATCTTGTGAAGATATGTTCTCAACTCTCTAATTAGAAAAATCCCCAAAATGGTAGGCTTTTTGAGTCGGCGATCTAGCCACTCTCACCCATAGAAATCAAAGGATTGCCCTTATACATAGGAGTTCATAACTCACTTAGGATTCATGTCAAGTTACATATAGTCATTCTTTGAAATGTTAATTTCTTCAATTAACGGCGTTACAAAGAGAAATTAAACATTTCATGATCTGATCTTATACAAACTCTTTGCATAGGATACCCTCACTCACATGTCTCCACATGAACGATTAGGATCAAATCTTTTGTAACATTTTACAACTCTTTGTAAAAATTACAAAATGGGCTGTATCCTTAGTGTTATTGGTGTTAGACCGGTATGACAACCCTAGAGGAGGGTGAATAGGGTTTAATAAAACTTATTCCTAAATATGCTCAAATTAAGCTAATTAAATTAATAAAAACCTTAATTGATGCTAAATATCAAGATTGATAAAAATATATGAAACACAAGATACAATCAATCTCAACCAAGAATAATAGTAATCTATAACATGCTAGTAAAAATTAAATGCAAAATGAATTGAGAAAGAGTTGGAGAAGAAGACTGATAACTTGTAGAAATACAAGTTATTATAGCCTTCGTAGAAAAATAGAGATTAAATAGAGAATCATGTGGTAGTTTGTGTTGAATTCTATTGATAAATCTTCCTATGCGTTCTACTCTTGTAAATTGATGAAGGTAATTATTTTATAGCTTTTTGAGCCTAAAACGCATGTTTAATGCAGGAACGCAAGCGACCTATGGATGCGCTGACAACCGCTCAACGCAGGATAATGCGTTAGTAACATATGGATGCGTCGACATAAGTGAACGCATGAACCCAAGTTCTCCATGGATGCATAACGACCAGAAACGCAAGGCAGCGAAAAATCAGATCAGAATCTTGAGAGATTGTCGGAAAGATTAACATGGTGGATCTAAATTGAACCGAGAATTACGCAATTAGGCGAGATAAACGCATGACATCAATTGCGCCTCCAATCACGCAGAATTGCCACTGATTACGAACGCAGCCTCTATAAAAGGGCAGACTTGCAAGTTGAAAAAGGGTTATTGATTCTCGAAAGAATTCCTAAGTGACAGCAAAGTTCTCTCCAGAAGACAACTGGAGACGAATAGCTAGAGAGAGAAGAGTCTTCCATCCGCCTGACCACTTCACAGCAAAACTTCGTGCTTCCATTCCGGCGAGTCAAGACATTGAAACGCTTTCCTGCTTTCTATCTTCTTCTAGCTTTGATTTTGGATTTGTTATCGAGACAGTATACTGTCTAAAATTGTATTTTGTTCATTAATCTACAATTCTCCCATGTCGATCCATTTCTCTAGACTTTACGCTTATTACTTTAAATCCATGAGTAGCTAATCTTTCAAGGGTCATGCGTTGCGTTAGCATCTAAATAAGAACCATAGTGTAACTATTGCATCTTGTCAATTGTAATCTTAATCTGATGCTTATGTCCATGTGACAACCCAAATCGTTAAGGTAAATTCTCCTATTAAGTTAATTTAAGTCATTATGCATAAAAAGGAAATTATATTTATTTATATGCATTTATGTATTTATTTAGGTTAAGGAGGAAAGTTTTAAAATTAGCATTTAGGGTGGTTGGAGAGTCTTAGGTGGATTTAAGGAAATTGTTGGGAATTGGCAAAGGATAATTATATTTTGGGGCAAATAAAATAAAATAAATGGATTTGGTGGGATTGGAGTTTGAATAAAAAAGATTTTATCTTATTTGGTTGAAGAAAACAAAAAGGGAAAAGTGGAATTAATGATTTAAGGAGGGGGAGGAATTAGGGTTTAGTTTAAACCCACCCTCCTCGGTTTGCGTGCAGTAAAAAAAGGGCCATCCCTCTCTCTCTCCCTCTCCACCGTCTCTCTCTCCTCCTTTCCTCCTCGTTTTCCGCCGCCGCCGCTCCTTTCCGTTCTCCCTCTGCCCCCGCCATCTCTCTCTCTCTCCACTACCGATCGTTTTTTGGGGAGTCCATGTTCAGAGTATCGCTGTCTCACGCTCGGAGTAATGCTGTTGGCCTCTCGCTCTCGTTGCCTCTAGCTCTCCCGCGCTCACGTTCTCCCGCTAGCCTCACGCTCTCCCTCGCCCAAGGTCGCTCTCACACTCTCGGGCTCTCGGGCTCTCGCTGCCTCTCGCTCTCTTGCGCTCACGCTCTCCCGCTCTCACACTCGGCAACCCGCTCTCCCTCGCTCAGGATTACCGCAAGCTTTGGCCTCTCACATCATAATAGGTGGTCGGCGATTACTTTAGTCCGTAGGGTCGGAGGAAGCTACGAGTTTGGTCACGTTTGGGTAAGGACTCTCTCGAACAAATTTTTGAGGTTGCTTATGATAGACTAGACTTGTGGACTAACTTAAGTTAGGGGAATTTTATTCCCAGTTTGTTCAGGAATTTCTGCCAGAGTTGCACTGTGGTTAATTTTATGGATCAATCCTCAGGTAAGTGATCTTACTACCTGAACCGCCTTCGGGCCATATGTTTAGTTGCCATGATGTAGTAGATTTCTAAAATCTCTTATGATATAGCATGCTTGTATGAAATTCCCATGTCTTAAAGTTGTATGTGTCTGATAGTGCATAAGCCTATGCTATGAAATGTTATGAATAGTATTGTTCATGTATGAATCCATGGAATGGAATGAGTATGAACTTGGTTGATTATGTGTAATGAGTAGTGGTGACTCCCCTACATTAGTTGGATGTCCACAGGAGGTTGTGTTCCTTCGGGATCACTAGAGAATGTGTTCCTTCGGGTTCACTAGAGGTTGTGTTCCTTCGGGATCACTAGAGGATGTGTTCCTTCGGGTTCACTAGAGGTTGTGTTCCTTCGGGTTCGCCAGAGGTTGTGTTCCTTCGGGTTCACCAGAGGTTGTGCTCCTTCGAGTACACTAGAGGTTTGTGTTCCTTCGGGATCACCAGAGGTAAGAGTTTCCTTCGGGACTCTAGAGGTTTGTGGGCATTCATAACCAACTGCAGGGCGAGTATAACCATTTCCCTGTAAAAGTATGTTAGATATGCATGTCTTATGTTTGACGCACTCAAAAGACTTAGGTGCCTAGCCCGACTCCGGTAGTGGGGTCACTTACTGAGTAATATAATTACTCATCCTTTCATCTTATATGTTTTTTAGGTAAAGGAAAGAATGTGCTGGCGAATGACAAGAAGAATCCTTGATGGCATCACGGGACCCGTAGTAACTTCCGCTTAGTCTTGCATGTTTTACTGAATTTTGTCCAACTGTCCAATTTTGTTTTGAGACTCGTCTTTTTACTTGATATGTGGATTTTCATTCATGAAATTTTATTGATTTTATCAGGGGTACCCCGAACCAAAAATTTCTTTTTATTGGTTAATGCATTGTTTTCTTGAATTAATATAAGAAGAAATTTCCATGAAAAGCATTGTTTCTTCTCTACTATTCAGCATAGTGTCGTTCTTTGAATTTTGCATGCATTGAGTAATGGTCCGATTAGATCGTATAAGTCGGGTCGTTACAGTCCATCTAGCTAATCGATATAAGTAGTAATAATCAGACTGCTTGAGAGAGTAAGTGATTGTGGAACTCAATTGACAAGGCCAAGAAGTGTTACCTATCTATAGGAATAACCTTGGTACTTAACACTCTCCTATGCGGTATAGATATATAACGCATAGCGGCTGACAACCGGGAGAAGAGTCGCAAGTATGAATAGACTATCACTATGCATTTCTGATTTTAGATGTTAACCAACCCGAACCTTGTTTTTATCCATTCATTTAATCCACTTAGCTGACGTTGCTGTGTCGCATACCTTACCGTCTACCACCTTTTAATCTAGTGTATATGTTATTGTTTTCTTTAGTTAAACGCATCCCATGTTAAATATTTTTGGTTACCACCCCAACTCAAATAATCCAACGAATTTTAGAATCTGCATAGTCCCTGTGTTCGACCTCGGACTCACCGAGAAAACCTCATTCTTTGCTTATACTTGGGTAAAGGATAGGAAAACTTGACAGATCACTAACGCATAATATTAAGCATGTTAAACGCATAATATGTTGAACGCATAGTAGTAAGCTTAATAATAGACAAACGCAACAACAAGTTTTTGCACTTCAGATCTGTTGCACAACAAAGACACTGTGATTTTTATAGTGGTACGGTCAAATTCGACCTACATCCACTTTCCCAAGTGCCTCTTAGGATTTCGATTAAAAATCTCCTTTGGCTCTTTTCACGGATGAGAGTCGAGTCGCTACCTTGCTCCTTTTTCAGATTCAAAAGCAAACCCGATCCTTTCCACTGGTTAGGACTAAGCGCCAAAAAGCCAACATGAAATGCACATAACCATAGCAACACATATGGTCAATTAATAAACTAATACCAAGAACATAAATCACCATAAAGTCCGTGCCTAAAGTTCACTTGAAAGAATTAACTTCTCCCTCTTAATTAATTCTCCCTCTAAAATTAATCCAATAGAACCAATCATGCAATACAAATCATAATACATATTTTTCTTATACTTATCCCCCTTTGGAATCATAAAAAAGAACAATAAACATATAAATGCTCCCCTAAAAACATGAACACATACAAAAGTTCCTATTCGCCCCTATCAATATGCATTCTATAATAATGTATAATAAGATAGAAAATCAAGATACATCATGTTCGTAGTTATTTCTTATTTGAATTAAGTTGTTTCTTAGCTTGTTGCACAAAATAGATTTTAACATTTCTGTACAAGGATACGTCGAGAATCACTCTAACTGTGCTCATGCTTAAGCAAGTTTTCCTATAAAGACCCAAGTATAAGTATTTATAGGTATCCTGGTGAGTCCAGGGTCGATCGCAGGGATTTGTGATAACTAGGCGCTGAGATTATAAGCCTGACTATGTGGTGAACTATACATGTAATATATGCAATTGTTTGTTGTGTAAAACTATGCATTCAGAATGAAAAGAATTTCCTACTATTAATAATGAGGTGGACGCGGTGATGGTTAGTCATATGTCATTTAGTGTCAGATAGCATGTGTTGAGAATGAATGGAACCATGCGATAGGAGTTAATGCAAGAGTCAGTTGTTACCTAAACCTTCTGAGTACAATTTCATACCTACAAACTGCAATTGTGAATCCATCTCTCGATGTTTCGATGCCACATTAATCTTATTTCTAAGACGCATGGTAAGTTTGCGTTGGCAAAAGATGAACTACATCTCTGTAACTCATCTAGTCTTAATAAATGCTAACGATTAACTATACACTCTCTCAAGCTCGACAATTATGCTTACTACTTGTGTTTGTCAGACAAAGTTATGCAAGCTAAAGATATGCATTAATCAAGATGTAATATGCTCAGAATTGCTCAAGAAAACTAACTCTTAACATCAACTAATTCATTCAAACATGGTGTAAGATGTTCAGTATAAAGATAGATGAAAGAGAATAGTCAATCAAACTCATATTAAGCGAATAAGTCATTCTCTTGAATGTCATTAACAAAATATAAGCAAGAAGGAGAAAAATGGAAATAAAACAGAAATGAAGGGCGTCAAGCAGCCACTGGCAACGTCTTGCTTCATGGAGGCTTGAGATGGTCGCTATCTGATACATAAATTCCATAAGGTGAATGTTTTCACTCACTGGGAGATGACTCTGAAAATGCTCAGAATCCTTCTCTCAAAAGAGCTCGAAATGGAGGCTGGTTATGGTGAGGGAGAAATAGTGCAGAGCTTTCGCCTCTTGAACTCATCTCTCCCGGCAACGGCGCCAAAAAATTGTTCGTAGTTATTTCTTATTTGAATTAAGTTGTTTCTTAGCTTGTTGCACAAAATAGATTTTAACATTTATGTACAAGGATGCGTCGAGAATCACTCTAAATGTGCTCATGCTTAAGCAAGTTTTCCTATAAAGACCAAAGTATAAGTATTTATAGGTATCCTGGTGAGTCCAGGGTCGAACGCAGGGATTTGTGATAACTAGGCGCTGAGATTATAAGCCTGACTATGCGGTGAACTATACATGTAATATATGCAATTGTTTGTTGTGTAAAACTATACATTAAGAATGAAAAGAATTTCCTACTACTAATAATGAGGTGGACGCGGTGATGGTTAGTCATATGTCATTTAGTGTCAGATAGCATGCGTTGAGAATGAATGGAACCATGCGATAGGAGTTAATGCAAGAGTCAGTTGTTACCTAAACCTTCTGAGTACAATTTCATACCTACAAACTGCAATTGTGAATCCATCTCTTGATGTTTCGATGCCACATTAATCTTATTTCTAAGACGCATGGTAAGTTTGCGTTGGAAAAAGATGAACTACATCTCTGTAACTCATCTAGTCTTAATAAATGCTAACGATTAACTATCCACTCTCTCAAGCTCGACAGTTATGCTTACTACTTGTGTTTGTCAAACAAAGTCATGCAAGCTAAAGATATGCATTAATCAAGATGTAATATGCTCAGAATTGCTCAAGAAAACTAACTCTTAACATCAACTCATTCATTCAAACATGGTGTAAGGTGTTCAGTATAAAGAGAGATGAAAGAGAATAGTCAATCAAACTCATATTAAGTGAATAAGTCATTCTCTCGAATGTCATTAACAAAATATAAGCAAGAAAGAGAAAAATGGAAATAAAACAGAAATGAAGGGCGTCAAGCCACCACTGGCAACGTCTTGCTTCATGGAGGCTTGAGATGGTCGCTATCTGATACATAAATTCCATAAGGTGAATGTTTTCACTCACTGGGAGATGACTCTGAAAATGCTCAGAATCCTTCTCTCAGAAGAGCTCGAAATGGAGGCTGGTTATGGTGAGGGAGAAATAGTGCAGAGCTTTCGCCTCTTGAACTCGTCTCTCTCTTTCTTTAAGAAGCTTTTGGGCTATTTATAGGCGTCAAAAGGTTGATATCATGATGACCTGACACCTTTGCATTAAATTTCACCCATGCTGCATAGACTTTTCAGATTTGTCAGCCTATTTATTCTGCCATGATCTTGATGGGTTGCTACTCTTTTTCGTAATGACATGACAGCTGCTTGAGCATGCTTGAGTTTCTTCTTTGACGCATGGTCTTCAACGCATGACCTCACCGCATAGGCTCGACGCATGTTCTCGCAGCAGCTTCAACTCTTCGTACTTGGTTGTTCCCACTTCTTTTATTCTTAACCCTGCGTTAGGAACAGAAGCTTATCGTTTTTCAGGCATTTTTCTTTTGCAAGTAGTGCCAACTCATGCTGATACATTTTTCATCATTTAACTACCAAAATCATGCGTTTAACTCTAAAGTTACTCTAATTAAATCAAATAATGACTATAATAACTTGTATTTCTACAAGTTATCACATCACAACAAATAATACCAAGTTCATGTCTATTTTTGCACAAACTTTCTTTATTCAAAGGCTTGGTAAAAATATCCGCTAATTGATTATTAGAACTCACAAATTCAAGAGTAATATGACCATTTTGCACATGTTCGCTAATAAAATGATGTTCAATATCAATATGCTTAGTCCTAGAATGATGTATAGGTTTCTTAGTCAAATTAATAGCACTAGAATTGTCACAAAATATGGGCACACTATCAAATTTTAATCCAAAATCACAAAGAGTTTGTTTCATCCAAAGAATTTGTGCACAACAACTAACAACCACAATATATTCCGCTTCGATAGTGGATAAAGCAACCGAATTTTGCTTTTTACTAAACCAAAATACTAAGGAACTACCAAGAAATTGGCAAGTCCCCTTAGTACTCTTACGGTTAAGTAAACTACCGGCAAAATCCGCACGGAATAACCTACCAAATTAAACTTAACATTTCTAGGATACCACAAGCCTACATCAATAGTTCCAAGCAAATATTTAAATATTCTTTTAACGGCATGAAAATATAGCACAAAGACAACCACTAAACATAATATCGGGTCTACTAGCAGTCAAATAAAGTAAAGATCCAATCATACCTCGATAAATCTTTATGTCCACACATTTACCTTTTTCATTTTTGTCAAGCTTAGTGGTAGTGCTCATAGGAGTCTTTGCAATTTTACCTACATTGAATTTGAATCTCTTGAGCAAATCCCTTGTGTATTTTTCTTGACTTATGAAGGATGCCATCTTTGAGTTGTTTGATTTGGAGCCCAAGGAAGAAACTAAGTTCTCCCATCATACTCATCTCAAACTCACTATGCATACACTTAGAAAATTCTTCACACAAAGATTGACTAGTAGAACCAAAAATAATATCATCCACATATAACATTATAAGCATATCATTTTCTTTAACCTTAATAAAGAGAGTAGTATCAATTTTTCCCATTTTAAAGTCATTCTTAAGTAGAAAATTACTAAGCCTATCATGGAGCTTGTTTTAAGCCATAAATAGCCTTTTTCAACTTATAACATGACTAGACAATTCAAAATTTTCAAAGCCTAGAGGTTGTTCTACATAAATTTCCTCCAAAATATAACCATTTAAAAATGCACTTTTCACATCCATTTGATACAAAATGAAATTGTTATAAGAAGCAAAAGCAAGCAACAATCTAATAGCTTCTAATTTAGCAACCGGTGCAAAAGTTTCTTCATAATCTATACCTTCTTTTTGACAATAACCTTGAGCTACAAGTCTAGCTTTATTTCTAATGATATTTCCATGTTCATCCATCTTGTTTCTAAACACCCATTTAGTCCCAATTATAGAAGCACTAGAAGGCCTATGGACTAATTCTCAAACATTATTCCTTTCAAATTGATTTAATTCTTCTTGCATAGCTAAAATCCAAAACTCATCACATTCGGCCTCTTTAAAACTTTTAGGTTAACTTGAGAAACAAAAGCAAGATTACTAAATAAATTGAAAGAAGAACGAGTTTTCACACCTTGTTCGGGATCACCAAGAATCAAATCCTTGGGATGGGATGGAGCATATCTCCATTCTTTGGGCAAAGATGAAGAATCATCTTCCTTCTTTTCATTGATGCTCACTTCTTCCATAATTGGAACAATTTCTTTGCCTTTTTCACTTACAAGTAAATCTCCAAATTTTTTTTTTCTAAATCATCACTACAAATAGACTCATTAGAAATAGTATTACAAGATTCATCAAACACAACATGCATAGATTCCTCAATAACTAAAGTTCTCTTATTGAAAACTCTATAAGCTTTACTAGTACAGGAATATCCAAGGAAAATACCAACATCTGTCTTAGAATCAAAATTTCCAAGTTTTTCTTTATTGTTCAGAATAAAACATTTACAACAAAAAACTTTGAAATATCCAATATTTGGAATTTTGCCATGCCAAAGCTCATAAGGAGTTTAATCTAAAGATGGTCTAGCTAAAACTCTATTTAAAACATAGCAAGCGGTGTTAACGGTTTCCGCCCAAAAATATTTAGGTAAACCATACTCATGCAACATTGACATAGCAAATTCTTATAAAGTAAGATTTTCCCTTTCAACCACACCGTTTTGTTGAGGAATTCTTGGAGAGGAAAAATTATGAAAAAACCATTTTCTTCACAAGAAGCTTTAAAAGCATCATTATCAAATTCTCCTCCATGATCACTTCTAATTTTAGAAATAAAAAATCATTTTTCATTTTGAACTCTTTTTGCAGAACTAAAAAAACTTTTCAAAGCATCATCCTTATGTTTTATCATCAAAACCCAAGTAAATCTTGAAAAATTATCAACTATCAAGAATACATAAGAGTTCCCTCCAAAGTTAGCAATTCTAGAAGGACCAAATAAGTCCATGTGTAATAGTTGTAGGGGTTTAGTAGTAGAGATCACACTTTTAGACTTGAAAGAGGACTTAGTTTGCTTACCCATTTGACAAGCATTACAAACTTTATCTTTTTCAAATTTAAATTTGGGAAGACCTCTAACCAAATAATTCTTGGAAGTCAATTCAATTCTACAGGTAATTTTGTCTATCTTGATACTTCCTTAACATTACTTAGATTCCTGTTTAAATGCATTATTTTCCTTAGATGGGACCCACTACATGAATGAAGGAAACAATTTTGTAAAAAGACACTTCCTTTTTTGAAGAGTTATTACAAGTTTCAACCGATTATGGTTTAGTATCATGCGTCTGTCCCATAGGTTATCTTGAATGCATGTTTCGCGAACGCATACTTGGTTACTAACCTGGGCGCACAATTTGGTTGCTATCTTGGACGCATCGCATCATGCGTCTAAATTATAACACCCTTGAACACAAATTTCGCCATTCAACCAACGCAATCTCCTACTGATCTCAACCAACACATGTTTGCTGGTTTAACAACCTCATCAACGCATAGCCCCGAACATTTACTCTCACTCAACTTTTTGACGCATGCCTCAACAAACCAACACTTCAACCTTTATGCTTAGACTCGACTACGCAAATTCTTCTCTATTTTTAGCCATTACCCATGCTCACTTTCATGGACTTCTTGCTGCAATCCAACCAATGCATGGACACTTCAAGCTCAAAGGCTTTCAGCCATCACTTTCAATTACCCGACTACTTGCTTGCCATTTTCAAGTTAAGAGTAGAGCTTTACAACTTACCACTTCCTTACAAGAATTTTGTCCTAAAAATTCTGTAGCTTGTTAGTCTCTCAAAAACAATTGTGGATACTGCTTTATCCTTTGCTCCTTGGGCTTGGCTTCCCAAGTAGCTTCTTCTACACCATGATTTGATTTTTTTTTTCCACAAACCTTGACCAATGGAATCAACTTAGTTCTTAGTACTTGACCCTCCTCATCTAATTCTTGAATCAGTTCCTCCTCAAACTCAAATCTTCTCTTAGCTCAACCAGTTGCACCTTAAGTATATGAGTAGGATCAGGGACATATTCCCTAAAACTGAAACATAAAACATATTATGATCCCTAGACACAATACTAAACTGCAACTTCGTTCCTAAAGTCTGTTGCGAACTTTTCCAGAACTTAGAAGTAAATCTAGGATCTCTGTCAATGTCATTGACTACTCCGTACTGATTTACAATCTTATCCACATACAATCCTATCCAGTGTATGTGTTTCTTTGACTGGCAAGAATTGCACTATCTTCGTCAACTTATCAACAATCACCCAAATTCCGCCAACTCTTGCTGACGCTTTTGGTAATTCAAAGAAGAAAACCATTGTAATATACTTCCACTTTCACTTAGGAATAGAATGTGGATTCAGTATCCTTGTCGGCTTTTGCCATTTAGGCTTTACCTACTGACAAATCAAACACTTTGTCACGTACTCTGCTATTTTCCTTTTTCATACCTGGCCACTAGTAAAATTTCTTTAACGTTCTATACATCGCGATACTACCAAGATGCATAGCATAAGCCGAGCTATGTGCCTCTTATTAATCCTTATGGACTTCGTGGTCACCTTTCTATGCTTCCATGAGGTATAACACAAGGCTTTGCTTCCAATTCTTCCTTTTACTTCTCCCATACTCAACCGTTTCCTTATTGATTAATCAAATATGTATCCATCTCTTGTTTCCTTCTTTTAGGTTTGCTTTCCACCCCTACAATACATCCAACACTCTTAGTTTCTTTTGGCTAGCTCATATGATCACCCTAAGTTAAAGTTGCATCTCCATCCTTAACTATTATGAGCTTCAGCTCTTCAACGTGTAGCCTTACCAACGCATAGCAAACCTTCAGCGTATAACAGCTTTTCCAATCATAGCAACTCTTCAATGCTTGACGGTTTCTCCTACACATGCTATACCATACCAAAGGCTTCTTGGTCAGCACAATGAACCTTACCAACACATTGCAAACCTTCAACGCATAGCTGCAACCTATCACATACAGCTACTCTTCAATGCAAAGTAACCTTATGCACGCATGGTAGGTCAAGTACAACTTTTCCCGGCCAATGCTCCAACTTCACTTCCAACACATGGTGACACCTTTTAGCGCCTAGCAGCCCTATCAACATGTAACAATTCTTTAACCTTACAAACACATAGCGTTTGCTTTCTTCTCTTTACAGCAGCTTCCAACACTAGGCTTACCAACGCATAGCCATGACCAACACTTGATAGTTCTTGCTCCTTCACTCTTGTCCACCACCTCTCTTCACAACACATACCACATTTCTTTCCTTAGCTTACCATCTTTCAAGGCTAAGTATAAGGCTTACATCAATTTTTCAACGCATGGTAACCTCTCTAATGCAAGGTACTGCTTCAACATATGATGGTTTTTGCCTAAAAGCTCTTAACCAACCTTACTTCACCAACGCATGATATATCACCCCATTTAGCTTGCCATCTTCCAAAAATAAACCTCAAGGCTAAGTATGAGCCATGCAATCACTTCAATACTAAACCAATTTTCTTCCAATTTAGGGTACCATGCGTTCATACCCCATCATCCATGAGTCCAACAAAATGATGTTCCTTTCAAGAATATGTCTAACTCGTAACTAATTCCCAACTATGCCTTCAATTTTTCATTCCTTAACTCTAAAATATTCTCTTTTCCTAACGTTATGCGTCCAACTAGCCTTCTTTATCGCATAATTGTGCTTCCAAGCATAGTTGTAATACTTAAATTTCTTAAGTTCTTAGGTCACCTTGTCATTTAAGATTCCAAAATCGCCTAACATGGTTTCTTTCGAACTTACTTATGACTTATTCTTAATCTAAAACTCAAGCTGACATAAACACTTTTCCTCTTTCCCTTCATCTCAATGCATTAAATTCCTTAATCTGGCTAAAATTTTAGCAAGCTCCCAAGCTTAAATTTTTTGTCTTAAGATTTTCCCAACTCCATAGACTTTAAATTCTCCTAATCCCTACTCTCTTTTCAGGATCTTTTTCGTACCATCTTAACATCATTAATTAATCACTGAATTATTCAATAAACAATTAATTTAAGCTCATACTTGCTGAATTTCCTTTTAAACTCCCCTAAGCCTTATGATAGCTTACAAAGTTCTGGCATATACTTGCATATCTTGTCCGATTGCTCATAACAATTTCCCGCAATCTTACTATATTGGAACTCATACTTTGAACTTACCGCATTCAATCTTTCTCTCAGGAACTGCAGGTAGCATTCCAAGTTCCATTTACACGTTGCCGTCGAGGTTTTGTCGTCTAAACGTCCTAGTACTTAACCTTTACTTCTTTTCCAATTAGTAACTCTTGATTTTTCTTTCAACTTATTGCTAAACTTCACCTGACTTTTCCTAGGTTTGTCGTAAACCATGCTTTGATACCAACTTGTCACACCCCATCTCGAACTATCCTCCCGTAGCCTAGACGGAGATTGAGGACAGCAGTCATTGACTTCTCGGTCGACTCCCATTGTCGAGCTTACTTTATTTCCCATTTAAGCACACTTCCTGAGACGGTGATATCATTAATTCTTGACAAACCTCTACTTCAACTGGCAATGGGAGCTGTCATGCTACTTGAAAAATGGAAAACATACGAAAGGATGAGCTAACAACCCAGTGAGTAACAGTTTTTGGAAATATTTTACTGGAACTATAAAACTGATCATAATATAAACATTGTCAACAACGCATATAAAATATCGATTCAAATCATATTAAAACATGCTCAAATGCCATAGTTAAATCATGCATGCTTATTTCAGAAAAAATACTAAAAAATTCCGTTCGTTTCAAAATATTCCCCTTAGTTGAAGCGGAGCGGTGCTATACGCTACTCAACGTCGAAAACATTTCATATCTTTTCCTTAGTTGAGGCGGAGTTGAGCTCTACGCTACTCAACGTCGAAAACATTTCATATCATTTTCCTTAGTTGAGGCGGAGCTAAGCTTTACGCTACTCAACATCGATTATTCTTAGCTGTGTGGAGTAATCTCAACACATTAGCATCGTATATTCCTCTATGTGCACATAGATATTATAATCCAGGCTACCTATATGCCTTCTTCAAGTCCTTGAGCATTGGGGTCCCATTTCCATATCCAGGTTACCCATTTGCCTTCTTCAAGTCCCTCAGTGTTGGGTACCTTTTCTATATTCTCGCTACCCTTTAGCTTTCACCAAGTCCTTGAGCTTTGGGTGCCATTTCAAGACTTTATAAAATACACAACATGTTTTGAAAACATCATATCATAAATTCATAAGTTAAACGTTTCCAAATCTTCCATAAAATTATATTATATCAAACAACATTCTTTTCAATAAACTCAATTCCAAATCTTTAATATCAAACAACATGCTTTTCAATAAGCTCATTTCCAAATCTTTCGTAAAATCATATAACATCAAACAACATGCTTTTCAATAAAACCATAAAAATCAAATAATATCAAACAGCATGCTCAAATGCTTTTTAAAAATAAATGCATGCTTTATACGTTGAAAACTCATGAACGCTTATTCATATTCCAAAACCAGTGATATTAATCATAGAGAACGCATTCATATTTTGAAAACATTAGTGTTACTCACATAATACTTGCTAAAGGGTATTTCCCTTTCTTCCTTCTAATTCTCTTTCTCGAGCTTCTTGGACGTAGAGTTTTGAAGTCTGAAACACAAGGCAACTTATTTCCCTTCTGTCAGCTCGGTTGGACGCAACCTTGCACCTTGAACACAAGGTTGGTTACTTGAACGCAAGGTGCAGCCTTCCAACCAACTCTTCTGGCTTCACCCCTTGGAAGCACAAATTTCCTTGAACGCATGGTCTACCTTGAACGCAGAGTCTATCTTTGAATGAAAGGTTCACCTTGAACGCAGAGTCTATCTTTGAACACAAGCTGATATCTTAAATAGAAACAACTTGTTGAACGCAAGATAGTTAGGTTGTTAAGAACACCTCATCTTTTGGCCGTAGCTTCTTTATTCTTCTTTCTTCCCCTTGGCCTTCCTACCTTTGACCAGGTTTCTCCTTCGCATATTACCATGCGTCTGTGCCTTAACCGCATACTATCATGCGTCCATCACTTCTTTCCTTATATCCATATCTTAGCTACAAGCTCTTCTCTTGAGTAATAAACATCCGACTATGCTTGTTATTATGCTAACCAAAATCATCTCAAGATCTTCCTTCATGCATTTGTCTCTACTTTGTTATGCATCCATGACCTTCCTTCCATCCTTAAGGATCCCTTGATTGTCCCTCTATGCGTTCTTCTTCGGCTTCCTTCCTTTAGACTTACTTTTCAACCTTATAAATTATTCAAGACTCAACAAAATCTTCCTTGATGGAAGTCATGCGTTTACTTTAAATTATGATAGCATCCTACCTCGATTTCTCCTTATGCGTTTTATCCTTCTTCCCAAGACCTAGATTTCTGTCCAACACACCACTACTCCACTTTAGTCATCTTGCTCATACGTCCTACTTAAGCCAAGCTTACATTCCCTTCCTTCATAACCTTCTATGCATTCACCTCTTTCCCCCGATCTCTCGGGTTTCCTTACAATACTTCAACACTTACCGATTTTCTTTTCCACAATGGTTACCCTTATTATGCGTTTCCTTAGTCTTGACCATGCGTCCAACATGGTCTCTTACTTACAAAATGTGCGTCCAACTCAACTCTTAAGCACAAATCTTTCTTTTCTTTAAGTTCAACGCATACTTATTCTATTTTGGCAACATTCCTCAGCCAACTCCACAAATTTGTGATCTAATTCCACCTCTATTGTCTTACTTCTTTTCCTTATAAGTTCTTAAGCACATAGGTTCAAGAAGTAGGGTGTTACATAGTACCCAAGAAAGGTGGTATGACTGTGGTTAAGAATGAAAAAGATGAGATGATGGGCACTAGGACTGTGACAAGATGGCGTGTTTGCATTGATTATAGGAAGTTGAATAAAACTACTAGAAAAGATCGTTTCCCTCTTCCTTTTATAGATCAAATGCTTGATAGACTTGCAGGTTATTCTCATTATTGCTTTCTAGTTGGATATTCGGGTTATAATCAAATTTTCATTACTCTTGAGGATCAAGAAAAGACCACATTCACATGTCCCTATGGGACCTTTGCCTTTAGGGGAATGCCATTTGGTTTGTGTAATGTCCCGCTACATTTTAACGTTGCATGATGTCTATTTTTCAGGGGCTCATTAAAGACATAATGGAGGTTTTCATGGATGATTTTTTTGTATTTGGGTTTTCATTTGATTCTTGTCTTGCTAATCTTGCTCGTGTTTTGCAGAGGTTCCAAGATGCTAACCTTGTTTTAAATTAAGAAAACAAGAAAGGAAAAGGAACTTTATATCTTCATCTTTTCAGACTCAATGCTCAAAAGAAGAAACAAAAATTTTGTGAATAATGAGTTAAAGAATTTTGAAAAGAAAGCTTACCGCATACAAACTAGACTCGTCCTAAAGAAAAGAAAATGGAGGTAGAGAAGTACTATAACTGACGGGTAGCTGATTGAGTATAGCATTTTGAGAGACTAGTCAATGCGTTGAGAAAATGTTTAGAATAATTGTAAGTTTCTTAGATAGAAGTTGTGCTTGAGAACAAGCATTTATCTAAGTTTGGGGGTGTGATAACTTGTAGAAATACAAGTTATAATAGCCTTTTTCTTAGATAAATAGAGATTAAATAGAGAAGCATGCGACAGTGTATGTGATTTTTACTAATAAATCTTCCTTTGCGTTTTACTCTTGTATTTTTATGAAGATAAATGATTTTACCACGTTTTGAGCCTAAAACGCATGTTTTAACGCAGGAATGCAAACGATGCGTTGATGACTTCTCAACGTAAGACTACGCGTTAGCAACCTACGCCGCGTTGACATCGGGCAAACTATTTATGGACGCATAGACGACCATTAATGCAAGGCGCTGAGAATCAAAGCAGAATCTTGAGAGATTGACGGATGATTGACGAACATGATTTGTGGCCAAAGTGGTGGATCTTAATTGACCCGAGAATCACACAATCAGGCGAGATGGACGCATAGTATCAATCTCGCCGCCGATCAAGCATATTTGCCATTAATTGCGAACGCATCATCTATAAAAGGCAGCTCTGCGAGATGAGAAAGGGTTGTTGATTCTCGGAAGAACTCCATAAGTGACAGCAGAGCAACCGGAGACGAATAGCTCGAGAGAAAAGAGTCTTCCCTCCGCCGGACCACTTCACAGCATAGCCTCACGCTTCCATCCAGGCGACTCAAGACATTGACGCCTTTCCCTGCTTTCTTTCTTATTGTTCTATCTTGATTTTAGATTTGTGTCAAGACATTGAGCTCATCTAAAGTTGTATTTCGTTTCATCAATATAATTATCTTCCATCTCTACTCATTTCTCTAAACTTTCCGCTTTTTACTTTCAAACCATGAGTAACTAATCACTCTAGGTTCTAGGGTTGCGTTAGCATCTAACTAGGAACCACAGTGTATATTTTATCTTGTCAATTGCGAGCTTAATCCGATGCTTATGTCCGTCTAACAAATCGATATAAGTAGTAATAATCAAACTACTCGAGAGTGTAAGCGATTATGGAACTCAATTGACAAGGGCCAAGTAGTATTGCCTGTCTATGGGAATAACCTTAGTTCTTAACACTCTCCTATCCGTTATAGACATATAATGCATAGCGGCTGACAACCGGGAGAAGAGTCGCAAGTATGAATAGAATACTACTGTGCGTTTTCGATGTTAAATGTTAATCAACCCGAACCCTTTCTTTATCCATTCACACATATCTTTAGCTGAACTTGCTGTGTCGCATGCCTTTCCATCTTCCACATTTAGTCTAGTGTACATATTATCGCTTTCTTTAGATCAGAAACAAACACTCTCTCCATTATTTCTTGGTTACCACTGCAATGCATGTAATTCACATAAATATTGAATCAACATAATCCCTGTGTTCGACCTCGGACTCACTGAGAAAACCTACTCCTTTGCTTATACTTGGGTAAAGGATAGGGAAACTTGACAGATCACCAACGCATAGTAGTAAGACGCATAGTATGCTCAAAACATGACATGTTGAACGCATAAAGATATCATTTAACACTTTGCGTTAGGACAATTTACACACACACAAAATCCAACAACAAGTTTTTGGCGCCGTTGCCGGGGATTATTGCATTGATTTAATTATTTTTTTTGGATTATTGTGTTACAGGATTCCTCAGTCGACGGAGTATAGCAAGCTTCTCTTCTGTCAGAGGCTTCTAACAGTATATGAGTGAAGGGGACAACCCAACATTTGATATTGACCCAGAGATTGAGAGGACCTTCAGAAGAAGGATAAGACAGAATAAACGAAGAAGGAGCAATCAAACTATAGAAGAAAATATGGATGCTCAAAATAATCAACCTCATGCTGGGGTTAGGCAGAACGCAAATGCGCAAGAGCACGCAAACAATGATACAAACCCAATCCTCTTGGCGCATGATAGAAATCGCCCAGTGAGGGAGTATGCGTCGCCAAATCTATACAATTTCGCACTGGGAATTTTACAACCAACCTTCGAGGGTAATGGAAGGTTTGAAATGAAACCAGTAATGTTGCAGATGCTGCAAGCCGCAGGGCAGTTTGGGGGTGCAACGAGTGAAGACCCACATGCACACGTGAAAAGTTTCTTGGAAATTTGTAGCGCATTCCTTATGGCTGGAGTACCGCAAGATAGTATCAGACTGATGCTATTCCCATTTTCTCTCAGAGATGAGGCAAGACAATGGGCATATTCATTTGAACCTGGTGAGATTACAACTTGGGGCCAAATGGTTGAAAAATTCATGCAGAAATACTTTCCTCCGACGGTGAGTGCAAAGAGGCGATGAGACATTGTCACCTTCGAGCAAAAGGACTCGGAGACACTTAGTGAAGCATGGGCCCGGTTTAAAAGGCTTGTAAGGAATTGTCCCCATAATGGTATCCCTGATTGTGTGCAGATGGAGATTTTCTATGGAGGATTAAATAAAAAATCACAATCAGTGGCTGATGCCTCTGCAGCAGGAGGATTAATGGACAAGACTTATACGCAAGCCAAGGAGATCCTCGACAGAATTTCGACGAACACCAATGAATGGGTAGATGATGGGTATGGATCCCGGTACATGGATAAAAGACGAACGCAAGCTGGAATGATTGAAACTGATGCGACTAATAATCTTTCAGCTCAGATCGCCAATATGACATCCTTGCTGCAAACAATAGCATTGAACAACCAAGGTGGAACAGTTGAGTCAATGGACGCAATGAACACGGTGAATGCAACAACATCTGTAAGCTGTGTGCAATGCGGTAATGGTCACTTGTACGATATGTGTCCCTACAATCCACAATCTTTCTATTATGTTCAGAACAATCCATACTCAAAGGCTTATAATCCGAGTTGGAGGAACCATCCTAACTTTGGATGGGGAGGAAACCAATCACAAACGCAGGGAACTGGACAACAGCCGCAGAGAAGCAACAACCCCGTGTACAACCAAGGTGTTCAAGGGCATCAAGCACAAAGAAACCAGTCAGCAAACTCATCATCGTCATCTCTTGAAGCCCTTATGCGACAAACTATCACTCAAAATGAAGAAACGCGTAAGTCGTTGGAAGCAATGCTCTAAAACCAAATGGGTGAAATAAAAAGCCATGCCATTGCAATCCAAAATTCAGAAATTCAAGTGGGACAAATGGCAAGTGAGCGCAATATCAGACCCCAAAGAGCATTGCCTAGTAATACCGAAGCCCCACGTGGTAACGGTAAGGAACAATGTCAAGCTGTGACATTGAGGAGTGGGAAGATTCTTCCCACTAAAATGCAAGATCAGAGGACGCAAGGAAATCTGCAGCCTCACATCACTCCACAACTAACTCCAATAACACCTACTAGTGAACCGCAATCTTCATCCACCACCACAGCCTCTCAAGAACAAGAGAATGGAAAGGGGAGAGAAAAAGAAACGCAGGCAAACCTGGCATCGGTATCTCAGAATATCACTCCCCCTATGCGTCCGCCCTTTCCTCAGTGCCTAAAGAAGAAAAATGATGAGGGCCAATTTAGAAAATTCCTGGATGTTCTCAAACAACTCCACATCAACATTCCGTTGGTGGAAGCCCTGGAACAAATGCTGAGCTATGTCAAATTTCTGAAAGACATACTATCTAAGAAAAGAAGGCTTGGAGAGTTTGAGACAGTCGCATTAACGCGGGAATGCAGTGCATTGTTCAAAAGCAATATACCCGACAAAATGAAAGATCCAGGGAGTTTCACATTGCCATGTTCTATAGGAGGAATGGACGTAGGTCAGGCATAGTGCGACTTAGGGGCCAGTATAAATTTAATGCCACTGTCTATATTCAAAAAGTTGGGTATAGGGGAAGCACGACCAACCACAGTCACACTTCAGCTTGCTGACCGTTCCATTAAGCATCTCGAAGGAAAAATTGAAGATGTTCTTGTGAAGGTAGACAAATTCATCTTCCGAGCCGACTTCATAATTCTGGATTATGAAGCTGACAAAAAGGTGCCCATCATCCTGGGAAGACCTTTCTTTGCTACTGGACGCGCCCTGATTGACGTCCAGGAAGGGGAGTTAACCATTCGAGTGGACGACCAGCAGGTAAAATTTAATGTTTTTAATGCGTTGAAATATCCTGATGATTTTCATTCTTGCCAGATGATCGAAGATATAATTGATGAAAAGGCAAGCATCATAGACGCATGTGCTGAAGACGAAACAATGCTGGACGAAATGGATGAGGGAAGAGAAGTGGAAATAGGTGTAATCTCCAATGCAAGCTTTGAACGCTTAGACTTAAGCAACCGATCCACGGAGAAAACAAAATCGTCCCTAGAAGAGCCGCCAACCCTTGAGCTAAAAACACTGCCAACGCATCTAAAGTATGCATATTTGGGGGCAGAGAGCACGCTACCGGTCATCATATCCGCTGCGTTAACTACAGATTATGAAAAGGCTTTGCTGGAGATATTGAAAAATAATATCAAAGCCATTGGATGGACCTTAGCGGACATTAGAGGAATAAGCCCTTCATACTGCATGCACAAAATTCGGTTGGAAGAGGGTAAAGATGGGTCAGTTGAAAGGCAACGCAGGCCTAACCCTGCAATGAAGGAGGTTGTAAAGAAAGAGATCATCAAATGGCTCGACGCAGGGATCATTTATCCAATCTCCGATAGCAGCTGGGTAAGCCCAGTTCAGTGTGTACCGAAGAAAGGGGGAATGACAGTGATCATGCACAGTAAGAATGAGTTGATACCAACAAGAACGGTCGCTGGCTGGCGCAGCTGTATGGACTACCGCAAGCTGAATGCGGCAACAAAGAAGGACCACTTTCCACTGCCATTCATCGACCAGATGCTAGATAGGCTGGCAGAAAATGAATTTTTCTGCTTCCTTAACGGATATTCCAGCTATAACCAGATCATGATAGCTCCGGAAGATCAAGAGAAGACAACGTTCCGTTGTCCATATGACACCTTTGCGTTCAGACGCATGCCATTCGGACTATGCAACGCACCAGGGACGTTCCAAAGATGCATGATGGCAATATTTTCCGATTATTTGGAACAGTCAGTAGAGGTGTTTATGGACGACTATCAGTATTTGGGAAATCATACGTTGAATGCTTGACCAACTTGGAAAGAGTGTTAAAGCGATGCGAAGACACAAATCTAGTCCTCAACTGGGAAAAATGCCATTTTATGGTCACTGAGGGTATTGTGTTGGGACATAAGATCTCAAAGGTTGGATTGGAAGTGGATGAAGCAAAGATAGATGCGATAGCAAAACTCCCAGCCCCCACAAATGTAAAGACTTTGCGAAGTTTCCTAGGCCATGCGGGCTTCTATAGAAGATTCATCAAAGGATTCTCGCAAGTAGCAAAACCACTGAGCGAGCTGCTGGAAGCCAACAGGGAATTCAATTTCGATGGTAAATGCCTATATGCATTCGAGTCTCTAAGGCAAGCTCTGATTTCAGCACCAATTTTAGTTGCACCTGACTGGTCTCTCCCATTTGAATTAATGTGCGATGCAAGCAACCATGCTGTGGGAGCAGTATTGGGGCAAAGAAAAGAGAAAATAATGCACCCCATCTATTATGCTAGTAAAACGTTGAATGGGTCTCAGGAGAACTACACTACTACTGAGAAGGAAATGTTAGCCATAGTCTTTGCGGTTGACAAATACATAACATATTTGATAGGGTCAAAGGTGACCATCTATAGTGATCATTCTGCGATCAAATATTTGATGGCGAAAAAGGACGCAAAGCCTAGACTCATCCGATTGGTACTGCTGTTACAAGAATTTGATTTGGAGATTAAAGACAGAAAGGAAACCGAGAATCAGGTTGCGGACCACCTATCTCGGTTGGAAAATAAAGAGGTCCAGGAAAGCTGGAGTGATATAGAGGAACGATTCCTAGACGAGCATATCATGAACGCAGAGAGTCAGGAACCGTGGTACGCAGACATAGTAAATTACCTTGTCTGCAACCAATGGCCTGAAGAATTCAATGCTCAACAAAAGAAAAAGCTCCAACATGAAAGTAAGTTCTACTGCTGGGATGAGCCATATCTATACAGACTTGGCCCTGACCATATCTTGCGTCGATGGGTTCCAGAATATGAAACGCATAGCATTTTGAGGAGTTGTCATGAAGCACCTTACGGAGGACACTTTGGAGGGCAGAGAACAGCTGCAAAAGTGTTGCAAAGTGGGTATTTCTGGCCCACATTATTCAAAGACGCAAGAGCATATGCGGTAGCTTGCGATCGTTGTCAGAGAACAGGCAACATTTCCAACCGAAATGAGATGCCTCTGAATTCAATGCTGGAAGTTGAGTTGTTTGACGTATGGGGAATCGATTTCATGGGACCATTTCCTCCTTCTTGCGGCAATCAATATATTCTAGTAGCGGTCGACTACGTATCAAAATGGGTAGAAGCAGCAGCCTGTGCAAAGAATGACGCAAATACAGTGTCCAAGTTTTCAAAAAAAAAATCTTCTCTCGATTTGGGACACCAAGGGCGATAATTAGTGATGAAGGTACACACTTTATAAATCGCATAATCACTAATTTACTGACTAAATTTAATGTCTCGCACAGGGTAGCAACTGCTTATCACCCACAGACAAACGGCCAAGCTGAAATAACAAACCGGGAGATCAAGTCCATACTTGAAAAGGTCGTGAGCACAACAAGGAAAGATTGGACAGAGAGATTAGATGAAGCTCTATGGGCATACAGAACGACATTCAAAACACCTATAGGCATGTCATCCTATGCGTTGGTGTTTGGGAAAGCATGCCATCTCCCGCTTGAGTTGGAACACAAGGCCATCTGGGCCATGAAGAAGCTCAATTTAGACCAGGACGCAAGCGGCGAAGCTAGAAAGCTTCAATTAAACAAACTCTTGGAGTGGAGACATTCAGCTTACGAAAACGCAAAGCTGTATAAAGAAAGGACTAAGAAATGGCATGACAAAAACATTAGTAAGAAAACTCTATACGTCGGCCAGAAGGTCCTGTTATTTAATTCAAGGTTGCGTTTGTTTCCAGGTAAGCTAAAGTCTCGCTGGTCGGGACCATTCATAATCAAGGAAGTGTTCCCGCATGGTGCGGTCATGCTGACAAACGAAGACGGAACCACTTCCTTCAAGGTCAATGGATAGAGGGTAAAACCCTACCACATTGGAGAGTTCGAAATTGACAAAACCTCCATTGACCTACGCGAATGTAATAACTGAGCTTGCGTCGAAAGATCCCTGCATTGCCGAATGCCTACTTTTCCAGGGACGCTTTCTTTTACCCTTGCTTTATTGTCATTTGAACTTGTTCTAGTATTTATTTATTTTTATTATTTTATTTTGCTTTCCTTCTTCTGTGTATATTTTGTTTTTAGCATTTATTTATTTCTTTAATTTCAGCTTAGTAGTATAAATGAGATAAGCATGAAATTAGGCGTTGAGTTTTTAATATAAACAATTTGATTTCACCGCATACTCTATTATTCATGCATGCGTCGAACTCATAAGTAAACTATGCGTTCATCAATAAATGATTGCTGTGTTTGTCGAGTTAAGATTAGGGGTAAGGTTAGAGCCATACATATTTTTTTCAAACGCATAATACTTAACCTACAAGGCACAATCTAAGCTGAGAACCAGGCATTCATTAGCTATGTGTTTATCATTAGTTCATTGCGTTTTAGATAGAGCAATAGGTGAAACGCACATGTCTTCTCAGTCTAAGCGTTTTTCCCAGAAAAACACTCAAGTGCTCTATGTGCTTTAAGTAGCCGCCTATCACACTTGATGAGTGTGCGGCTCAATAAAATTTGCCTTGATCAGTGGGATTCCGAATATCACGTATCCGCATTTATTACCAACGGCTAAATTAGACCTTTATAAACGCGATCCGATTTCCCATTTTCCATTTTCGAAACCTTTCACCTCTATAACCTCTGGTGATTTGTGTTCTACACAGAACCTCATATGTCTAGCCATTCAAATCCACAAAACCAAGAACACCTCGCCAGCGACGTTTCCCCAAGATCTTCATCATCACAGACACTAGCTCCCGAGGTATTTCTTAACCCTCGATCTCCATTCTTCTCTCCACCTACATTTCATCCTTCCAGACCTGTGAGGCCTTTTGCTTCTCTGGTCTGACCAAGACCTCCAAATCCCAGCCCACCGTTTATCCCAACCTTTTCAGCATCTAGAATCAGGGCTACTGCCCAAAGACCACCCATATACTCATTTTTCCGACCATTCGCCAGACCCCCACCCGTCCACTAGTAGTCGACACTGACTCCGACGACTGTGTGGAAGTTCTAAATATCCACGCTTTGAGCCAAATCAACCCAGTACCTACTCCGGAACCCAAAAGCCGGGTCAAATCTTACATCTTCAGGCCCAGAATGAAGAACATGAGGGAGTTTTCTGCCGCAAATTTCAATGTCAGAAGCCAACGGTTAAGCACGGAAAACTCCAAGGCAGAGCAACCGGGGTCCTGGAACGGTTCGCGATGAAGCCAGTACACTGTACGGAAGCAGCGAAGTATGCTGAAAAGAAGAGAGAGAGGTCTTCGGTGACATTTTGGAGAGAATCGCTCAAGAGGAGAAGCAAGCAAAAAATCGGGAGGATGATGGGGAGTTCAACCAGCCTTCATCCTCACCTCGTCCGCCCAACACAAGAGAAACTGAAGAGATGGGAAGAGAAGTAGAAGAAGAGGTGGCTGTCAAAGAGGGGGAAGTGAATTCCGCACGTTCCCCGGAAGCATGGATAGCCGAAATCCTGAGCCGATTACGTGACCCAATGGACGCAACCGTTTTAGACGCAAGATGGGAATCACCCTCCCCGATAAAAGAGGACCAGAGTCAACCAAAAGAGACTTGGGAGGGTGAAGAGACTGGGGTCAATAAGGAAGGAGAAGCCGCCTACAGCAAGGAGGTCGTAGGCGAGCTAGTTGAAATGCATGGGTTAGTCCCTGCCTCCATCGGTCCTGAGGAGACGACCTTAGACTCCAATGAAGGACCCATCAAAAAAATTGTGATGGCCACAGAGCCCAAGAGAAGAAGGGAAGAGGAAGAAGAAGTGGTACCCCTGATACGAAAGAAAAGAAGGGTATCAGAAGAAACTGCCAAGGATGAAGAGCCGAAAACCACAGAGCAAAGAGACGGTCCTGAATCCCCAATTGCGGCAACATCCTTCGATAGGCTGGCAGCAAAGATGAAGAAGAAGAGGGCCAAGTTGAGGAAAGAGCTCAGGGCCCTAAGAAAAGGAGCTGAGAAAATTGCCAAGGACGCATTGTCCGGGAAGAAGGCATGCAAGGAAATGCGGCCTCAAGAAGAAGGGGAGACGCAAGGCCTTCCTGATCCTCAAATAGAAGAACCCGCATTGGCATTTGAAGAGGAAATGAGGGAAGAAGAAAGAATAGAAAAAGCAGTTGAGGAGCTTGAGAAAGAACTACAAATTGAAGAGGATGAGGAGCTGGCTGCTAGAATAAAAGCCCAAGAAGAGGAGGAAGAAATGAAGAAAAAGATGAAGAGAAGTAGGCATTACTCGCCTACAAGGAAGGAACGCATCGGGGAGGATGCGAGAGAGGAACAAGGTGTTAGAACCTTGAAGAAGAAGAAGAAGAAAGAAAAAGAGGTGTCAGTCACCAAACTCCCAAGCACGCATAATGAGAAACGCAAAGAGAAGGAGAAGGTGACTGAAGCACTAGTTGAAGTGGCCGAGAGCAAGAAGAGAACTGTCGACGAAATTCCTGCTAAGGCCAAAGGAAAAGCTAAGGTGGCTGATGCGTCACCACAAAAGAAGGAAGGAAAAGGGAGACGCAGGGCGTTCCCTGATTTGATGATTGAGGTGGGATTTTTCCCTGAAGAAGCCCCATTGCCGCCATACATCACCCGAATTATTGACCACCACGGCTGGAGAAACTTCTGTTCCAGCACCTCTTGGGTCCAACCTGACGTAGTCCAAAGTTTTTATAATGGACGCATAGATGAAGAGGAAGACGTGGTGGTGGTGGATGAAACTGAAGTCCCGTTCAACGCAAGGGAAATAAATGCAATCTATCAGTTGAGGGACAACCCGGATGCAGAAGGAAACAAGATTATAGAATCAACTCCAACAGAGTTAATGGAGGACGCAATCCGGGTATTGGCGAAGCCTGGGGCTAAGTGGGATGTTTCACCCACAGGTATCAAAGGGCTATCCTCTAGCAACCTAAGACCAGAGGCAAACCTGTGGGTATACTTTGTGAAGAAGCAGCCGATCCCTACAACGCATGACAAGACAGTATCAAGGGATCGAGTGATGGCAGCTTATTGCATTTTGCGTCGCATCACCCTGGATGTTGGACGCATAATCGCGGCTCAGATAAGAGGGGTGTTCAACAAGCCAAGGGGCCAACTCTTTTTCCCCACGCTTATCATGAATTTGTACGCCAACGCTTCCATCGGAGGGCCAACGGAAGTGTTAGACGCAGAGAAGATGATTGAAGTCAGTGGCGTAATAGCCCACAAAACTTTGCGTCGGTTGATGAGAGGATCACAATATCTGCCAGAGCCTGCTAAGGCCACTAAAAGACCTCATCAACCCATTTCGCCTCCAAAGCCGCAACTGCAGAAGAAGAGGAAGCCGTCCAAGCTGAAACACAAGGCTGTGGCAAGTCCTGATGCCACCATTAGACCTTCCCCAACCTCAAGCTCTTCACCCCCCACTTCCAACAACCATAAGAGAACCAACTCCACCTCCACCTCCTCCTAAAACGCATCGCCCAAGACCTTTTAAACCTCAACCTTCCGCAAAACCCTCTTCCCCAATCTCCTCAATAAGAGTTGATGACTCACACTATGGGGATTTTGGCGCGACTTTTATGCGTCCATCATCCCATGCGTTTGATGAAACTCCATCAACCTCTCGCCCTCAGCCAAACCTGCCTCAACCTCCAACGCAACCACAACCGCAAGAAGCCCAACTTGATCTAGAGTGGGAAACAGTGTAAATATATCTGCAACAATCAATCTTGCATCCAGTGTGCACTCATTGAATATGTTAGCACGCCGCCAGACGGAGCAGTTTCACTTTACACTGAATTACATTCATCAACTGTTCTCGATTCGATCGGAAGTCCCGCCCCCTAACATTCCTAAATGCCTATAACAGACGCTTGTCTTCCCAATACCGCAGCGCCCTGCACCTGAGCAGAAACGCAGACCTGATGAAGACAAGGCAGATGGTTAAAAATTTAGGGGTGTAGTTAAGAGTTGTATCTTCTTTAGAACTTTTATTGCATTATCTTCATCTCCAATTGTATGCGTTGTGGATTATTCAATTAATAGAATGAAAAATTTCTTCGTCGCATGGAATTTCTAATTACTTCTTTTGCATGGTCCCTTGTTGTAATTCACTCTAAGTACATATCTAATTATTTCCAACTTTTATCTTTGCGTTGAAAAAAAAAAAAATTAGTCCTGAGGATAATCATGCTTACACTTTTTGTACACTCTTTAAGTTAGATTACTTTCAATGCATCTGCATAATATTCCTTAGAAACGCAAGCCTACTTTGCATGTATGCAAGTGGCCAATTCAAACCTCTTTTACAAAATTTTGCAACTTAATCTTTGTTTACAATTTAAGCAATGAGGACCTTGCTACTCTCAAGTTTGGGGGTGGAAGAGGTTTGAACTGTCAAAGATAAAAATATGAGAAACTTATTTCAAACATATCTATAAAAAAAAAACAAATTTCTTTTAAACGCAAAACTCCGCTGGCAAGACTAACATATTTATCTTGTTAAGAGTTTAGCTGAAAACGACACCTGCTCGTAGTTGGCTGCCTCCATGTACCCCATAGTTGGTGTGTTAAAACGAAGGTGGGTAATCATAATCAGCGACGCATAGATAAAATAACAAACTCCAATGTCTAGTGAGGAAACCGAACTTAGATAAGAGTTTAGTCGAGAAGGGCACTTGCTCGTAGTTGGCTGCCTCCATGCACCCCATAGTTGGTACGTCAGAACGAAGGTGGGTAGCCCTACTCGACGCATGCTTAATATATACATAAGAAAACAAGAAAGAAAAAGGAACTTTATATCTTCATCTTTTCAGACTCAGTGTTCAAAAGAAGAAACAAAAATTTTGTGAATAATGAGTTAAAGAATTTTGAAAAGAAAGCTTGCCGCATACAAACTAGACTCGTCGTAAAGAAAAGAATATGGAGGTAGAGAAGTACTATAACTGACGGGTAGCTGATTGAGTATAGCATTCTGAGAGACTAGTCAATGCGTTGATAAAATGTTTAGGATAATTGTAAGTTTCTTAGATAGAAGTTATGCTTGAGGACAAGCATTTATCTAAGTTTGGGGGTGTGATAACTTGTAGAAATACAAGTTATAATAGCCTTTTTCTTAGATAAATAGAGATTAAATAGAGAAGCATGCGGCAGTTTATGTGATTTTTACTAATAAATCTTCCTTTGCGTTATACTCTTGTAATTTTATGAAGATAAATGATTTTACCACTTTTTGAGCCTAAAACGCATGTTTTAACGCAGGAATGCAAACGATGCGTTGATGACTTCTCAACGCAAGACTACGCGTTAGCAACCTACGCCGCGTTGACATCGGCCAAACTATTCATGGACGCATAGACGACCATTAATGCAAGGCGCTGAGAATCAAAGCAGAATCTTGAGAGATTGACGGATAATTGACGAACATGATTTGTGGCCAAAGTGGTGGATCTTAATTGACCCGAGAATCACGCAATCAGGCGAGATGGACGCATAGTATCAATCTCGCCGCCGATCAAGCATATTTGCCATTAATTGCGAACGCATCATCTATAAAAGGGCAGCTCCGCGAGATAGAAAGGGTTGTTGATTCTCGGAAGAATTCCACAAGTGACAGCAGAGTCCTCTCCAGACTTCAACCGGAGACGAATAGCTCAAGAGAGAAGAGTCTTCCCTCCGCCGGACCACTTCACAGCATAGCCTCACGCTTCCATCCGGGCGACTCAAGACATTGACGCCTTTTCTTGCTTTCTTTCTTATTGTTCTATCTTGATTTTAGATTTGTGTCAAGACATTGAGCTCATCTAAAGTTGTATTTCGTTTCATCAATATAATTATCTTCCATGTCTACTCATTTCTCTAAACTTTCCGCTTTTTACTTTCAAACCATGAGTAACTAATCACTCTAGGGTCTAGGGTTGCGTTAGCATCTAATTAGGAACCACAGTGTAACTATTTTATCTTATCCATTGCGAGCTTAATCCAATGCTTATGTCCATCTGACAAATCGATATAAGTAGTAATAATCAAACTACTCGAGAGTGTAAGCGATTGTGGAACTCAATTGACAAGGGCCAAGTAGTATTGCCTGTCTATGGGGATAACCTTGGTTCTTAACACTCTCCTATGCGTTATAGACATATAACGCATAGCGGCTGACAACATGGAGAAGAGTCGCAAGTAGGAATAGAATACTACTGTGCGTTTCCGATGTTAGATGTTAATCAACCCGAACCCTTTCTTTATCCATTCACACACATCTCTAGCTGAACTTGCTGTGTCGCATGACTTTCCATCTTCCACATTTAGTCTAGTGTACATATTATTGCTTTCTTTAGATCAGAAACAAACACTCTCCCCATTATTTCTTGGTTACCACTGCAACGCATGTAATTCACATAAATATTGAATCAACATAATCCCTGTGTTTGACCTCGGACTCACCGAGAAAACCTACTCCTTTGCTTATACTTGGGTAAAGGATAGGGAAACTTGATAGATCACCAACACATAGTAGTAAGACGCATAGCATGCTCAAAGCATGACATGTTGAACGCATAAAGACAGCGTTAGGACAATTTACACACATACAAAATCCACCAACAACAACACTATTGCAAGGATTGTCCACAGAATAAGGGAGGCCAAAGTAACTAGGCGGAAGAAAAGAAGAAGAAAAGAACGAAGGAAGTGTTTTTAGTCATTGTCTTTGAGTGTGCGGTTTAAGTGAGACTGTACAGGCGATGTTTATAAATAAAGAAATATTTTCCACTTTCATAACCTTATTATATTGTCTAAATTTCGAGGACAAAATTTTTCTAAGGTGAAAGGGATTGTAACACCCTACTTTTTAAACCTATGTGCTTAATGCACTTAAGAGCTTATAAGGAAAATAAGTAAGACAAGAGAGGTGGAATTGGATTACAAGCTTGTGGAGTTGGCCGAGAAATGTTGCCAAAATAGGAATAAGTATGTGTTGAACTTAAAGGAAAAAAAGGTTTGTGCTTAAGTATTGAGTTAAGTATAAGCAGTAGATACGTTAGGAAGGTTGCATTGAGTGATCTTCGGATCTTGGACTTGAAGTAATTCTTAGAGTTAAGAATTCTTCTAAGTAGAATAACTAGACTAGGAGAACACAACTATGCTTTTAAGCTTGGAAGTATGATCTAAGGAAAAGAAAGGAAATCTCACCAAGTGATGGAAAGAGTTAAACGCATAGTCGAGAGTTAGTTGAGTTGGATACATATTTGGTAAGTAAGAGGCCATGTTGGACGCATGGTCAAGACTAAGGAAACGCATGGTAATGGTAACCTTTGTGGGAAAGAAAATGATTTAGTGTTGAAGTATCCTAAGGAAAACCAAGACCTCGGGGGAAAAAAGGTGAACGCATGGGAGGTAATTAAGGCAGGAGATGTAACTTTGTCGTAGGTAAGACATATGGGCAAAAAGGATTAAAGTTGAGTGGTGGTGTGTTGGAAGGAAACCTAAGTCTCGGGATGAAGGATAAAATGCATAAGGTGAAATCGAGGAAAGATGCTATCATAATCTAAGGTAAACGCATGGACCTCCATCAAGAGAGTTTTCTTGAGTTTGGATAATTTAGAGGGTTGAGAAGTAAGCCTAAAGGAAGGAAGTAGGAGATCGACGCATGCTAGATTTATTGTAGAGGAAATGGCTAAGTATAAGGAAAATGTTGGAAGTAAAACCTTGGAATACAACTCAAGAACGCATAGAGGGACAATTAAGAGATCCTTAAGGATAGAAGGAAGGTCATGAACACATAGCAAAGTGGTAATAAACGCATGGAGTACAAACGGATGTAGGAAGGTCTTGAGATGATTTTGGCTAACAGAGTAACAAGCATAGTTGGACGTTTATAACTCAAGAGAAAGGCATGTAGCTAAGAGGTGGACATAAGGAAAGAAGTGATGAACGCTTGACAAGAGGCACAGACGCATGGTAGTCTGCGGGGGAGAAACCTGGTCAAAAGTAGGAAGGCCGGAGGAAGAAAAGAGAACAAAGAAGCTAAGACCTTAAAAAGAGAATTAAATGGACGCATAGGGGCACTAAGTTGGATGCATGGTTCATATCTCGGAACGAGTCGAACACATAAGAGCTACACAACTTCAGTTAGACTTAACACCTCATAAGGAGAAGATATCGGGTTGCATGTCGGATGTGCCATGCAGCGTGTGGCAAACAAGTAGCAAATAGAGAGGAGAAGTTGGATGACCAGCCCTCTATCCCAAAGCTATAAATAAGACCTTGAGGGAAGAGGAGTAGGTGATGATCCTTAAGTCTGAGTTTTTGAGAGAAAGGAGAGAGAGAAGGTTGAAAAGAGCAATCCTTGCGTCCGTAGTGGTAGTCTGCAGTCAAGAGACGAGGTGTTCCTAACTACCTAGCAACCTTGCGTTCAACAGTTGTTGGTACTTAGGGAAACTGAATATGCTTTGCGTCTAATAGTGCTGCAAGAAGGAGAAAATTATCTGCCCTGAGTTCAAGGTGAACTTTGCGTTCAAGATAGACCTGCGTTCAAGGTAGATGTGTGCGTCCAAAGGGTGAAGCCAAAAAAGCTTGCTGGAAGGTTGCACCTTGCGTTCAAGTTATCAGCCTTGCGTCCAAGGTGCAGGGTTGCGTTCAACCTAGCTGTCAGAAGGAAAAATCAATTGCTTTGCATTTCAGACTTGCAAACCCTGCGTCCAAAAAGCTCAGGAAAGGCAGAATTAGAAGGGAGGAAAGGGAACTTCCCTTAAGCAAATATTTAGCTTTGTGAGTAACACAAATGTTTTCAAAGTATGAAGGTTTTCTCTGTGAATAATATCAATGGTTTGGAACATGGGTATATGATTATGCTTTCATGAGTTTTAATGTGCATATCGTGCGTTTTACATTAAAAAGCATTTAAGCATTCTGGTTGTTTGAAACAACTTTATTGAAAAACATGCTGTTTGATACTATATGATTTTATGGAAGGTTTGGAAATGTTTAACTTATGAATTTATGATACGATGTTTACAAAACATATTGTGTATTTTTATAAAATCTTTGAAAAGACACCCAAAGCTCAAGGACTCAAAGAAGGCAAATGGGTAGCCAGAATATAGAAATGGGACCTCAATGCTCAAGGATAAAAGGAAGCCATATGGGCAGCTCGGATTATAATACCTATGTGCACATAGAGGAACGTACGACGCTGATGTGTTGAGATTACTCCACACAACTAAGAATAATTGACGTTAAGTAGCGTAGAGCTCTGCTTCGCCTCAACTAAGGGAGACAATGTAAAATTTTTTCGACGTTGAGTAGCGTAGAGCTCCGCTCCGCCTTGACGAAGGGAGATGATTTGAAATGTTTTCGACGTTGAGTAATGTAGAGCTCCGCTCCGCCTCAACTAAGGGAAATGATGTAAAATGTTTTCAACGTTGAGTAGCGTATAGCTCCTCTCCGCCTCAACTAAGGGAAATGATTTGAAATGTTTTCGACGTTGAGTATCGTTGAGCTCTGCTCTGCCTCAACTATGGGAAATGATTTAAAATATTTTCGATGTTGGGTAGTGTTGAGCTTTGCTCCGCCTCAACTAAGGGAAATGATTTTAAACGGAATTTATGAATATCTTTTCTAAAATGAGCATCTATGATTGGACAGTGGTATTTGAGCATGTTTTGCATGAATATGACTTGAATCTATATTTTATACGCATTGTTTGACAATGTTTATATTATGATTAGTTTTATAGTTAAAGTAAAATATTTCCAAAAACCGTTACTCACTTGGCTATTAGCTCATCCTTTCATATGTTTTCCATTTTCAGGTAGCATGACAATTCCCATTGCTGGTCGAAGTCGAGGTTTGTCAAGAATTAACAGTATCATCGTCCTAGGAAGTGTGGTTAAATAGGAAGCTAAAGTAAGTTCAACAGTGGGAGTCGACCGAGAAGTCGATGACTACTGTCCTCATGCTCCATCTCGGGCTACGAGAGGGTAGTTCGGGATGGGGTGTGACATACATTGGGACAATGTATCATTTTAGGTTGGGGGTGGGGTATATATGCATGTCTGGCAAGTCCTTGAGCATTTGAGCTCAAACTTTGTGGTTGATATGATGATATGATGATTGTGTTGCATGTAATGTGATGATGAAAATTCTGTGATAGGCTTTAGATAACCTTTATTCACTTTGTTTTGAATCACGAGCATGTATGCGTGATTTTAGGCCAAATTTAAAAAGTTTTTAGGATTCCCTTGCATTTGAGCACATAACCGTCTTACTTATGGTCTTGAACGCTTAGGATGAGGTTATTTGTGATGGGATGAAAACATTAACACAACAGAAAAATACAAAACCATTTTCGAAAATAAATCTAGAATTTAGAAATATCGTGCACTGTCAATTACACAGAAAAAAACTTACTGTATAAATTTTAGGTTAAACAAAAAAAAAAAAAAATCCAAAAAAGAAAATCACAAACCTTTTTGACAAATCTCTAAGAAAATCCTTTTGGGTTTGGAACCAACCTTGAAAATTTGGAAAAGCAAATCTTGAGAGAAATTTTATGGGGAAAATGGCAAAACCGTTCTGACCTTTTCTTTTCTCTCTTTTTTTTTTTTTTTTCCTGCTTGATCTACAAACCTCTTTAACCTCTGAGAATTGAGAGGTTTTTATGGATGGTATGTGGGAGAGAAAACAACAGACGTGGAATCCCTCCACGTCTTAGATAACTCCCATACGTGGGAGTTATTTATTTATTAACTAAATAAAATATAATTTTTATTTAATTAAATAAATAAAAATTAATTTAATCAATTAAATGTAATTTAATTAATAAATTCATTTAAATCTTATTTAAATGAATATCTCTCACATAACCTATAGTTTTGATTCAATTAATTTAATTAAATTGAATTAAATGAAATAATCAATTAATTCTCCAATTAATCAATTACCAAATTAAATATCTAACATTTAATTTAACTTTCATTAGAATCAAATTCAACTATATTCTTCCCATGACATTGAGTTTTTAATGCGCATCTTATATGCATTAATTATAACCTATAATTTTAATATGAATTAGATTCATATTAAATTAATATTTGAACTACTCCAAATATTTAATTCTCTCATAAATTTAATTTTTTGAATTATGTCCAAAATTAAATTTATATTATAAAGTTTAATTAAAATATAAACTCTATATTATAATGTATTATTATACATTATACTATTTTCCTAAGTGAATTTGAACATTTCAAATTCCATGTTAGACTTAATTACCTCAATACCCTTTACTAACTAGGAAAGGACCTAATGGACCTACAGATCAGAAGCTTCAACGATATGAGATTAATTGGCTAAACTCATTAATCACATTAATCAATATTCATTAACTGTGGGTACACTCCACTAAAGACCCAAAGCTATACTCTTCTCACTGCATATATATTTCTAGGTCTATTGAAATAAACCAATAACAGCAAATTAGTCCTTCACAAGTGTTCATAACGCTAGCTGGGTCAAATTATCGTTTTACCCCTAGGTTACCTCTAGATCTTTAAGTACCAGTGCTCCTCTAATGAACAACCTGTTTATGGTCCAACCAATTAACAGAAACCCCTCACGGGCCACTTAAGGAAACACTCATCTACTTACCCTAAACTCGGAAAGGATTGAAATCCATCTTGTATGTTCTTAGCTCCCCACCCAGTTTTGTCTAAAAAATAGTAGGCATATTGAGTCGACAAACTGACCACTCTCACCCATACAAATCAAAGGACAATCCCTAGTGAACAAGAGTTCATAATATACTTAGGATTAAGACTAAGTTGCCTAGGTCATTCTATTGAAATGGAAACCTAACTAGTCAACGGAGTTACATCTAGTAGTTACTATTACATGGTTCGGTCTTATGCAAACTCATTACATAGTATATCCTCACTCACATGTCATCTACATGGACGTGTTGGATCACTGCGTTTGTATCAAATACAAAGTGGGTCGTATCCTTAGTGTTACTAGGATAAGGTACTCAGCCCCATCCCCATACTATAGACCCTTTAGGCTGTATCTTGACCATTGGTCCCCTTATGTCTTTACATACTGTTCAAGACTCATAAGACAACATAGAATGTTAGTTTATTAGATTTCAGGGTTATTAAGACAAAATGAATATAGCATAATCAATAACACTTATTGAAATAACATCAATAACACTTATTAATAACAATCAATTGTTTACATTAACTATCTACGAGTTTTAGGGCATAAAATCCAACAAACTCCCACTTGAACTAAAACTCTAGTTAGTGGTATATATACATTATTAATAATCCAAAACAGGGGGGATAGTAATGTAAAAAGCAAAAAATTAGGGCATTTCCATAACCATTATGTAGGGTTAAAATCCTTAACACAATGGAAGCAATACATAACCAAACTCGAAATTAATTGGGATTTTGAAATACCCATATACTGTAATAAAAAAAAAAACCTACTGTATTAATTCTAGGGTTAAGCATGCTTTTAGAATTAGATGCCTTACATTCATTGTCGACTCTGAATCTACAAATCTTTTTCTTTTGGCTTCTAGATCACAAACACCACCATCATGAGTCTCTCCTATTCTCTGAGTGATTTTGAGATAAAGGATTGTGGATCCTCTTCTTGATATAGGACGAACTTTTTTTTTTTAAGAAAGAATTTCAGAGAAAAAGAAGAAACAAAACTATCACAGAAACCTTTCGATTCTCTTTTTCTTTTGCAAGAAAATATAGAGAGAAAGATAAGGAGACGTGGGAGTAAACCACGTAAAGAGTAACTCTCACGCTTGGGAGTTATTTTTTTTCTTTAATTAATTAATTAATTAATTAATTGAACAAACAAATAAATAATAAATAATAATTAGGACTCTTTTCAAATATAGCAAAAGAAACAAAAATATTTACAAATATAGCAAAATTTCACTGTCTATCTGCGATAGACTGCGATAGATCGTGATAGACTATTATCTGTGTCACGATAGACATAGATATTAGTCTATCATGATCTATCGCAGATAAACTATGTATTTTGCTATTAGTTATAAATATTTTCAGCAGTTTTGCCATTTAAGATAATTTTCCTAATAATTAATTAAATCTAATTTAATTAATTATTTCATTTAAATCATATTTAAATGAACATCTCCCATATAGCCTATAGTTTTAATTCATTTAATTTAATTAAATCAAATTTAATTAAGAATATTATAAAGTTCAAAATAAAATTTTATATTATAATGTATCATCATACATTATATTATTTCCTTAAGTAAATTTGAACATTTCAAATTTCATTCAAGATATAAATACCTCAACATTCTTTACGAGCTAGGAATGAGACCTGATGGACCTACAGATCAAAAACTCCAACAATATGAAATTAATCGACTAAACTCATTAATCACATTAATCAATATTAGTTAACTGTGGGTATACTGCACTAAAGACCCACAACTGCACTTTTCTCCCTGTAGATATATTTTTGTGTCCATGGACATAGACCAATAACAGCAAATTAGTCCTTCACAAGTGTTCGTAATACTAGCTGGGTCAAATTACCGTTTTACTCCTAGGTTACTTTTAAATCCTTAAGTACCATTGCTCCTTTAATAAACAACCTGTTTATGGTCCAACCATTAAACAGAAACTCCTTTCGGGCCAGTGAGAGGGTATGACCCTTTGTTCAAGATTGGAGACAACACTCAAGGAAACACTCATCTACTTACCCTAAAGATGAGAATGAAAGAATTCCATCTTGTATAATTATGTTCCCAACTTTTCACATGGTCTTGTCCCCAAGATGGTAGGCATATTGAGTCGGCAAATAGCCGCTCTCACCCATACAAATCAAAGGATAATCCCTCGTGAACAGTAGTTCAATAATATACTCAGGATTAAGACTAAGTTGCCTAGGTTATCTGATTGAAATAGAAAGCTAACTAGTCAACAGAGTTACATCTAGTGATCACTATTTCGTAGTCTGGTCTTATGCAAACTTATTGCATAGGATACCCCCACTCGCATGTCACCTACATGAATGCGTTAGATTATTGTGTTTGCATCTTGAACATTGATCTCCGTATGTCTCCACATACTATTCAAAACTCATAAAATAGCCTAGGATGTTAGTGTGTTAGATTTAAGGTTATTAAGACAAAACAAACAAAAAACAATCAATAACGTTTATTAAAATAACACACCGATAACTCTTTATTAATGACTTAATGACAGTCAAATAATTACATTTACAATCTACGAGTTTCAGGGCAATCCAACACATTAAAATGTCTTACCTTATCTTAGGGTTATTTACGTTAGATAAATTTGGCTAAGTCAATCTACCTAAGTGTATGCTTATTATAACTCTTATAAAAAGTCTTTATACTAATGTTCTAGGTGAATTAAATCATTTAATTAACCCAGTGACAATGCATACTAATAGGCCTTAGGTTAATTCAACTCAGGTTCCAATTCAATTCCCAGTTAGAAGATGTTCCATAAACCATCAACTTAAATACTCCCAATCTTGACAGAACTGAAGTAGTAGAGTTCTCTTATAACCTAAAGTCCTATTTGTCCTGCTTAGTCATATTTTAAAACTATTTTAAAACAAAGTAAGACAACATTCTAATCTTATTAGAGTTAATGTGATTTTAGGTCTAAATTAATTTTAAACAATTTAAAACCAATTTCCTAAGATCTTATGTTTGCATGCAATTCTTAATTATAGGTTAATGGTTACTAATCATAAATTTTATAACTATTATGAATTTTAATGATTAGCCCTATAACATGCTTTCTATGGTTTAATTAATTAACCAACCATATTACATGCATTTCATGACATAATATAACAATTATATTATTCTATGGATATATCACGCTCAATGCAAATTGATTTTCATTTAAAAATAACACTTATATTAAATAAATCATGAAAATCAATAATACATTAACAAAATATTAATAAATATAATTATTTATATTTATTTAATTAATGTCATATATCATACTTTTCCAATTTGATATATTTAATATATCAACATACATTAAATAACTCATGAAATTATTATCATGCATTAAAACCATATAATATAACATTTATACTAAGCTGCATGAATATGCTTAACCTATGGTGGGATTTTAATCTAAATGACATACTTTATGCAACATTCAATTTAATTTAAAACATACATCACATTTGTAATTAAATTAAATAAAGGAAAATTGACCGGCATATTTGACATATCCTAGAAATTAAAGAAAAAAAATCAAAATTACAATAATTTGACTTTCCAAGACATATCTTGGTCTTCAATTTCTTCTTTGACCATCAAAATTTAGGGTTTGAAACACCTAAATTTAATCCTTTGTTATTTCAGCCACACACGCTTTGATGAAATCTACCAGATGCTTTGATGACAGACAAAAGATGACGCACAACAGAATTTCCAGATTTGAAAAAATTCAAGATTTTCCAAATTTCAATATTTTGGGAAAACTAACGTTTTTTCAAGAATTTACAGCACTTTTACATAAAAAAGATTACAAGAAAACCCTAACCCTTGAGGTTTTTACAATTGATCTAATCAAAACGTTAAAATCTAATGCCCAAATATGCCTAAACAATCAATTTTGCAAAGCATCACATATATCATATATGAACAATTAAAACACCCACCATAAATGATTTTTAATTCTCATCAAGAATCAAAGATTGGCTCTGATACCAATTGAAGGAAATTGAATACCGGTGGAAGCGTGTGAACGCGTTCTTTGATTTATTGAAAGAATTAAAAATACAAAAAAAAGTAAAGAAAAGGTTAAGCATCATACTTTTGTTAATTTATAATTCTCGAACCGTTAGTTTTCTCCTTTTTTCAAGAAATCTTCCTTGCTATGACTCTGGCGAGGATCCGGTTTATGGGAATCGCTTCTTTGAAAGAATAGGAAAAAGAATTTTCTTAGAATTTTTCAAAGAAAATTGGGAGAATTAGTAGAGGAAGATTTTTAGAGTAATCGTAGAGATTATTCTCTTAGAACATGAGTTACTTCTAATCCTATTAGGATAAACCATTTGTAGAGATTTTAAATAAAATATTTAATAATATCCAATATTAATAAATATCTACCCAAATAATATCTCATATTAAATGGTTTAAAATATTTAAATCTTATTTAAATATTTATTTTCTATAGAATCTTTGATTTCCATCTCATCCAAGTTAAATAATTAATTATTTGAATCCAATTCAAATCAATGAATTTATTCTCCCTCTATTTATTTTCTGCAAAATCTTTAATTTGGATTTCATCCAAATTAAATAATAATAATTTGAATCCAATTCAAATCAATTAATTAATTCTTTCTCTATTTATATCTGCAGAATCTTTAATTTGGATCTCATCCAAATTAAATAATTAATTATTTGAATCCAATTCAAATTAATTAATTAATTCTCACTCTATTTATTTATATTAATTTTATCCAAATAAATAATTAATTATTTGAATCATATTCAAATAAATTAATTCTTCATATTATAAAGTTATAATTTGAATCACATTCAAATAAAATTTATAATAAATCATGCAATTAATTGTATCTAATACAATCCCTCATAAATTTAAACATTTCAAATTTTTCTTTCAACATAATTGATCCTTGTTGGTCCGTAGTGAGCTAGCAAGGGGACCTTATGGACCTATAGATCCAAAGCTCCAACGATATGAGATTAATCGGCTAAACTCATTAACCACATTAATCAATGTTTGTTAATTGTGGGTACACTCCACTAAAGACCCACAGCTGCACTCTTCTCATTGCAGATATATTTCTGTGTCCATGGACATAGACCAATAATAGCAAATTAGTCCTTCATAAGTGTTCGTAACACCAACTGGGTCAAATTACTGTTTTACCCCTAGGTTACTTCTTGTCACACCCTTTCCTGATCTACCCTCCAGTAGCCAGGATGGAGCGTGAAGACAGAGTCATCGACCCTATTATCGACTTCTACTGTCAAACTTCCTTTAAGCCCGTTTAACCACACCTCCTAGGACGGCAATACCTTTAACTTTTGACAAACCTCGACTTCGATCGGCAACGGGAATTATCATGCTACCTGGAAAATGGAAAACATATGAAAACATGAGCTGAACGCCCAGTTAGTGACTAGTTTTGTAAAACTATCTTTAATTCAATAGCAGGCATGTTATCATCATTACATCATAAAACTTAATTCAAATCATCGTTTCTATAAAATCATACACTTCAACTGCTTAATCGAATCACATAAATACATACTTGAGTAATTGTACATGAAATCAGTTTGTTTTTAAAGATTTCCCTTAGTTGAGCCAGAGCAAGACTCAACGCTCTCAATGTCGAAAACATTCTTAGCTTGATGCGGAGCAAAACTCAACGCACCAGCAATATCATCCTCTATGTGCACATAGGATTATGGCGGGTTGCCCATGTACCTTCTCATGTCCCTTAGTACAGGGTCCCAGGGAAACTCACGTGCTTTCTTAAGTCCATCAGCACTGAGCCTCCTCTTAAACATTTTCCTTTAAAGAAGCAACATTTTATACAAACAAATTGTATGCAAATCATTCTTAAGAACACAAAGCAACTATTATATCAGTAACATTTCGTAAACATACTTTTCAATAACTTTAAGAACATAAAGTATGCTTCCTAAATCATTTAAACATAAAATTGTATTCCATTGGAAAACCGAACTAACATAAACAATAAAATTGATTTAAAATAAGAAAAGTGTCACTCACAGAATGCTTTATGGATAGTTTTCTTCTATCC
This sequence comes from Citrullus colocynthis, assembly GCA_031780015.1. Lineage (NCBI taxonomy): Eukaryota > Viridiplantae > Streptophyta > Magnoliopsida > Cucurbitales > Cucurbitaceae > Citrullus > Citrullus colocynthis. The sequence continues at coordinate 1,527,807 of QLSR01000372.1, forward strand.
CGCTATCTTCATTTTCCTGAGCTTCTTAGATGTAGCATTCTAATCCTGAACGCAAAGCTTTTTATTACTCTGGTAGCTCGACTGGTCACAACCCTGCCTTTGGACGCAAAGTTGATAGCTAACGCGAGGTGTATCCCAACTCTTCCTTACTTCTCTTTTCGGATGCATCGACCCTGCAAGGTCCAATTTGGAAGCATCATTCACCTTGAAACTTAGACGCAAGGCTGACCCTTTTTAAGCGCAAGACAACTTCTTTAACACAAAATATAGCTAAGTTGCTGGAATATCTTCTTCCTTGGCCGTAGACTTCTATTACGGACACTAGAATTCCTTCTTTCTCTTAAGAATTCCTACTTCAGCATCATCAGTCACTCCTTTTCCCTCAATGTTCTCTTTATAGTTTTGGAGTAGAGGGCTGGTCATACTACTTCTCCCTTTTTGTTATTTGCTTGCCACATGTCAAGCTGCATGTTTAATCAATCATACTTTTATCCAAACGCCACCTTGCATGAAATTCTTAACATACTTCTAACACCTCCTGCTTCTAAGGTGTCAAGTTTTTATGAAGCCACCTAGCCCTTATAAGCTTAACTTATACATCTAACCTTTCCCAATATACAAACTATTCTTTTAATCATTCTACCCTTGTGCGTTCACCGAATTTCCTTTAAGATTTTAACTTCATTACTTATTTCCTTTACTTTCCGCCATAATACCTTTGAAACCGTTTATCCCCCGTACATTACTAGGCGTCAATGTCCCAAACGCATACTACTTTGCGTTTGTGCCTTACTGCATCGTACCATTCATTCAACTTCCTACCCTTTAAACTCTTGAATTTCAACCTATGCGTTTACCCGAAATCAAAGTTATGTTTCCATTTACCATAGAATTGAGCTCCTTAACGCATAGCTGGTAGCCGCCCTTCAACACATAGCAACCCTTCGATCGTGGTTACCTTAAACATTTGGTCTTTGGGCATAGACTTATTTATCATCACCGAAGTCCTTACTAACACATAATGACCTCCAACGCATACTGCTCCTGCCTTAAGTTTCCTCGATTTCTCTTTTCTTTCTAGCTTAACATTCTCCAAAGCTAATCCCATGACTTGTTAATTCCCAAGAATAAGTGTGAGCCACGTGTTTTCTCTTTTCCCAAATTCTTACTTTCCCTTTTCAAAATTCAGTACCAAATTCTCTCAAATTTTAGGTACCACACTTTAGCCTTTTTACCATCTATGCATTAACCAAACTATGTTCAAGAATATCCATTGTTTTCTTAATATTAGGCGTTCAACTAGTCTTCTTTTCTTCATCTCTTACTGGCCATCTTAAGAATTCTGAGTTAGGGTCTTACGCTTCTAAATTCTTAAGTACCAGTGCTCCTCTAATGAACAACCTGTTTATAGTCCAACCATTAAATAAAAACCCCTCTCGGGCCAATGAGAGGGTAGGTCCCTTTGTTCAAGTCCTGGAGATACCACTTAAGGGAACACTATTTACTTACCCTAAAAATGGGGATGAGTGAATTCCATCTTGTATAAATATGTTCTCAGCTCCCCACTCCGGTCTTGTCCCAAGATGGTAAACATATTAAGTTGACAAACAACCACCTCAACCCATACAAATCAAAAGACAGTCCCTCGTGGACAAGAGTTCGTAATATACTCAGGATTAAGACTAACTTTCCTAGGTCATCCTATTGAAATAGAAACCTAACTAGTCAATGGAATTACATCTAGTGATTACTATTTCGTGGTCCGGTCTTATGCAAACTCATTGCATAGGATACCCCTACTCGTATGTCACCTACACGAACGCGTTAGATCATTGCGTTTGTATCAAATACAAAGTGGGTCGTATCCATAGTGTCACTAGTACAAGGTACCCAGTCTTATCCCTATACTATTGACCCTTTAGACTGTATCTTGAACATTGATCTCCATATGTCCCTATATATAGTTTACGACTAAAAAAAATAGCCTAGGATGTTAATTTATTGGATTTAGAGTTATCAAGACAAAAGAAACAAAAACAATCAATAACGCTTATTGAAGTAACACATCAATAACTCTTTATTAATGATTTAATTACGGTCAAATTGTTATATTTACAATCTACGAGTTTTAGGGCATAAAACCCAACAATACATCTTGTCAATATGCTTTCCTCGTTTGTAGCTACGAGGCTATTTAGAGTTGGTTATTGCCTCAAGTGTTGTCACAGTATAAGGTGATGGGCAAGTCCATATTTGGAACAACTTCCAAATCTCTTAGGAATTTCTTAAGTTAAACTACTTCCTTTGCTGCTTCACAAGCAGCTACATACTCAGGCTCCATAGTGGAGTCTTCTATGGATCAGGGTAAACACTAATCTTGATGTAGATTTCCTAGAATCCTTGTCAGTTTGAAAATCAGAGTCGGTGTACCCCGTAAGGATCAAATCCTTAGCTCCATACACGAACTTGTAGTCCCTTGTTCTCCTAAGATACTTGAGGATGTTCTTAACCCCAGTTCAGTGGTCTAACCCTGGATTAGACTGGTACCTATTGACTATTCCCACTTCATAATAAATGTCAGGCCTAGTGCAAAGCATACTATATATTAGGCTGCCCACAACTTGATCTTAATCCTGAACTAACTATGAACTCCTATTTATTCAAGATTATCCATAGATCTTCATAGGTGAGAGTAGCTCAACTTCACTACTCAATAAGCCTCCCATTTCAGGGGTAAGATCGGGTAGATAGCTAGGGACATAAGGTGCAAGGGATAGTAGATAGGTTGTTCCTTTAAGTGTTGACTCCAAGTTTTGAACAAGGGGCCCCACCCTCTCACTGGCCTAAGAGAGATTTGGTGTAGTGGTTGGACCATAAACCAATTTGTTCATTAGAGGATCAGTAGGACTTAAGGAACAAGAAGTATTCATAGGGGCAAAACAATAATTTGACCTAGCTGTGATTACAAACAACCTATAAAAGATCAACTTACTAATCATGGTTATATCAAGTAGACAGAAATATATCTACAGTGAAGAGAGTGCAACTACTGGGCTTTAGTAGAGTGTCCTGGTAGTTAATGAATGTAGATTAACTAGTCAAACTTTTAACCTAGTTAATCTCATATTATTGGAGCTCATGATCTATAGGTCCATTAGGTCTCCTTACTAGCTTATATTGGAAAAAATCTTATAACAATATGATGAATAAATTTGGATAGTTTGAATTCAATTTAGAGAATAAAACGTTAAAAGAGTTTAACGATTTATTGTTTAATTTCGAATTGAACAATAGCGAGAGATAAAAAAAATATTTAAATATGATTGTAATATTGTGTATATGAATAGGGATTCATATCGGGAATAGTCAAATTGAGATTTATATAATTTAATATATGATATTAAATTTTATAAATAATTAAGTAAATTATGTAACTAATTACATATAAATTAATTAGAAAATTGGAAATTTTGACTTCTGAAGTCAAAAGATCAAATGTTGACCAAAGTTAGTGGATTTTTCGAACTTCCCAATTTTAGTGATATTATGACTAAGCTATTTTGCATGCTTGGTGTGTGCTTCATAATTTGACACTAATCATACTCAAATTAGGTGTCAACTTGAAATCAATATTCATTTTTGCATGCTAGGTGTGTTCTTCTCAATTTGACACTAATCACTCTTATGTAAGGTGTCAATTTGAAATGATAACTAATTTTGCATGCATCTCTTTAAAAGAGAAATGGTGAATGAATAGAAAAATGATGTTGCTTGAATTTGTTGAAATTAAGCACTAAAAACCAAAGACTCTCAAATTTTCTCAATTCATAAAATTCCCTCCAATTCATCACTAATTTGATCCACAATCAAGTTCTAAGACCAGAGAATAGCAAGGTAGACATTGTGGTGGTCTACACCTTGTTCGTGATCAATTGGAAGGTTAATTCGCAAGATATTGGTGCTACAAAGGTTGTATTTCAAACCCTCTATTTTATAGCTGAAAAACAACATGTTTTTCTTTCAAATTAAAGAAAATTAGAGTGTTTATGAACCAATTATTCCAATGTGCATGTTTTATATTCCTACAGTTGTTTAGTGGGCGCACGAGCTTGCTACAGGTGCAAGTAGGAGGGCCATACTACTGAGTAATGCCCAGGTGTTCAATTTGCTGGAGGCAGGGGGCAACCCTTTAGTGCTCATTAGCGGGGTTCGAGCTGTCAAGGGCAGCAAGGTCGGGTTTATTCAACCTCTCGATAAGAAACTAAGAAGTCAGACACTGTGGTGACAGGTACACTCCCTATATTGGGATAGTATGCATTTGTGTTGTTTGATTCTAGCTCATTCCATTCATTTATATCATCAGTATTTGTGAAGCATGTTATGTTAGAATTAAAATCCTTGCATTATGTCTTATCAATTTCTACCCCGTTTAGAGAAATTGTGTTGGTAAATGAAAAGATAAAAGCATGTCAAGTAGAAATAACAAATCATGCACTAGATGTGACTTTGATGGTTTTGAACATGCATGATTTTGACGTTATACTGGGCATGGATTAGTTGGCTACTAACCATACTAGTATATACTGTTCCAGTAAGAGGTGATTTTCAATCCTCCTACAAAAGCTAGCTTTAAGTTTACAAATGTCGGGACCGTGGTCTTGCCCTAAGTAATCTCAGCTATTAAAGCCAACAAGTTTCTTAACCAAGATACCTTAACTATATTAGCCAGTGTGGTTCTTTGATTTCTTAAAAGAATTAAAAATACATAATACTAATAAAAGAAAGTTAAGCATCATACTATTGTCATATGTAACTGCAATTAAGTCTCCTTCTTGAACTGGTAGTCTCCTCCTCGAAGTCTTCCTTTTCCACGAGATCTTCCAAGCAATGATCTAGCTTGTGGAAACCATTGTTTGAAAGTTGAGAGAGAATGAGGAAGAAGAATTTTTAGAGAACCCCTTAGAATTTCCTTTGGGAGAATCTTTGTAGAATGGCTGTAGAGATTAAGTTGTAGTGTGTGTTCCATAAGGGCTCCCTAGGGCCCCGGAAGGCAGAATTCGTCCTCGAATTTCATTCTAAATAATTTACCGTTCTCACTAAAATTGTAATAGCGGCAACACCGAGTCGAACACAATGAACCATCGAATTTCTCTATCAAATAGTTAATAACTTGGGGGTAACCAAATGAGGTTTTGGAATTGTTTTGTTGAATTGTGAGAAATAAATTGCATAAAAATAATAGTAAATTAGATTGAATTCGAATAATAAAAATATCTAGCTTAGGCTTAAGAGTTGTTTACCCCAATTTTTGCAACTCAATCATTGATTATTCAAATGCTCCTATATTGTCTACCTTACCCACCTCACTCAGAAATGCTAGCTTAGGGTCCAAATCATTGATTAACAAAATTAATAGATGAACGCATCCTACTAGTTCAGTTAATCGCATTAAGATTGAGAAAATTGCCAAGTCGAATATTCAATTGGAACGACAAATCAAACATTCAAATTAATTCTTCCCTAGGTTAATTAGGCAATGCTCGTTGTGAAAGATTTACAACTTATAAGCTAATTCACCTTATTGCTACTTCAGATTAACATGTGATTAAATGTCATGTGTTGCAAATTAAACCTTATCAATTGATTACAGTTCATATCGAGAATCATAATCAAGCATCATATATGAACTAAGAAAAGATCGTTAATAATACAAGAAATTATAAAAATAATAACATCAAAATCTCACAAGTATGCAATTACGAGAAATCTTCAATAATACAAGAAATTATAAAAATAATAACATATAAATTTGACGCAAATTAACGTGCGTTTCCGGATTAAAGCGCCAAGGTGGCACCATTATGGGGTGGCTTGAGGGACCCTCTATTTTCTGGTTGATGCAATTGAGCTCTGTTTTGGATCCATTTCAACTTTAACGCCAGGCTCTACCTCACAAGTGCTCGATATCTATAAAATGATGAAATAAACATATAAAACCAGTGGAAAATCTTGCTTTAAGCAGAGCAAAATGAACATTTTGGTGCTATAGAAAACCCCCCAACTTAATTGACGAGGTGCGTTGTTAGCACATATCCAGTTGAGGCCAAAGTTAGTTGATATGGCGATGAAAAAAATAGTTGGAAGATCTTGTGATTAGGAAGTTGTTGGAGGAAGTAAAGGCCCAACAAATAATAGATCTTGAGTTGAGATCTAATGGCTGATAGATGTGCCATCTTCTTCAGCTTAACTCGGGATTGTTGTGCTGTTTAATGTGTCTATTGTGTTATTTTGTAGGTTTTGAGCACTTAACAGGTAAAACGGGGTGTTAACACCAAAATCGGGCTAAAACGGGCCAAAATAGAGTTCCATGACATCAACCAGGAGATAGAACTCCAAAAGGACAAAAATGCCCTTTAAGCCATGGCGCCGCGATGCTGCCTAGGCACAGCCAAGACGCTTTTTCTCGAGATGCTCTACTGACGAAGTGCAACAAGCGCCACTGTTGCGAATCTTTATTAAACTTGGTGTGCGTGTGCTTAATAATATGCGTTACTAATCTATAAATTTTTCCATTCTTCACCCAAGTATAAGCAAAGAATGAGGTTTTCTCGGATGGAGAGGTATGCGACACAACGAAGTTAGCTGATTGAATTATATGAACGGTAAAAACAGGGCTTGGGTTGGTTATCATCTAACGTCAGAAACGCATAGTAAGGTTTATTTCATACTAGCGACTCTTCTCTCAATTGTCAGCCACTATGCGTTATATATGCGTTATATGTCTATAACGCATAGGAGAATGTTAAATGCCAAGGTTATTCCTATGTCTAGGTAACACTTCTTAGCCTTGTCAATTGAGCTCCACAATCACTTACTCTCTCGAGCAGTCTGATTATTACTATTAATATCGATTAGCTAGATGGACATAAGCATTAGATTAAAAGTACATGGAATGGCTTCTCAATGTCTTGAGCTCGCCGGGATGGTAGTGTGAGTTCTGCTGTGAAGTGGACAGGCGAAGGGAAGACTCTTCTCTTTCGAGCTATTTGTCTCCAGTTGTCGTCTGGAGAGAACTCTGCTATCACTTAGAAATTCTTTCGAGAGGTTCAACAACGTTTTAGCCTTCAAGTCTGCCCTTTTATAGATGTTGCGTTGCAATCACTAGAAAATATGCATGATTGGAGCTGAATTCTGCCTTGTGTCCATCTCCTAATCACATGATTTCCAGTTTAATTTAGATCCACCATTCTCACCGCATATCAAGCATATCAATCTCCCAACAATCTCTCAAGATTCTTATCTGATTCTCCACTACCTTGCGTTTCTGGTTGATATGCGTCCATGAATAACTTGGGTTTCTGCGCTCAAGTATGCTAACGCATCCACGGTTGCTCGTGTTCCTGTATGCCAACGCATCCATGGGTTGCCAACGCATCCACCTGCATTAAAGCATGCGCTCTAGATTAAAAAAGCTTCAAAACAATTATCTCCATCAATTTACAAGAGTAGAACGCATAGAAAGATTTATCAATAGAATTCAACACTAACTACCGCATGATTCTCTATTTAAACTCTATTTTTCTAAGAGAAAGACAATAAGAACTTGTATTTCTACAAGTTATCAGCCACAACGCTCCAAAAATTTCACTCGGATAGATTAGTGTCAACGCCGCGACACCAGTCCAATTTTGGCATAACATGCCTTAGCCACCAGCCATTCGGAAAAAGATAGCAGCACGAGTCCGAAGTTTGTTTTTGGAGTTTTTCTGCCTTTTTCCTTCTTTTCATCTTGAGGAGAACTTCTTTAACAATTATTGGGTGAGCACAAGCATGTATCGAGGCTAAGGTACTATCATCTAGCTTGGGTTTGGGGTTCAATTCTTAGTTTGTATCTCATGAAGTTTTGAACAATTTTTGTATTGCAATTTTCTTATTAATGAATTCTCACTGTGTTTGATGTTTCAATTGAATTCGCTTGAGATTATTTGACAAATTTGTAAAGCATTCTAATTGGTAGTTAAAGATCTATGCTTAATATGTAATTGTTAGGTTTATAGATCGCCAAGTAGCAAAAGTTGAGTTATGGTTGTAAATTGATTTGGCTATTCCAATCCGATTGCATTCATCTAACCAACTTAGGAGAGATTCACATCGAACACTTAATTAGGCTTTTCCTATTATTTTGTTCGTCTTAGCAATTGCCTTTGAACTTAATGCTAATAGGTTTGCATGTCTAAGATGCCTTCCATCTAAGCATATTAATATATTCGATCAATAAAACTTCCTTCTAGCCTTTCTAGAAGTGAATGGCTTAGTTTAACCCAAAAAAATTGCACAACACTATGTAATTAATCAATGATTGAGTAACAAACTGAGAGTGATCCATTTTTACCTCGAGCTAGGTTTTGTCAACTTGAATTTAAACCCAATTTGATTCTTTGCTATTACTTTTCTTCCTTGTTATTGCTTTGTTATTAAAGTTAAACAAACGATTAAACACCCCTCCTGGTTACTCAACAACAAATCCTTTAGGAGAAGAAAATTTATCGGCTCTCTGTGGATCGACCCATTGCTTCACTAATACTACTAAATTGGAGTAGGGAACGGAACAATTATTTGGCCTAATTGAAAGCTTCGACAACTTTCGGTTCGCCAATGGTGCACTATTAAAGCATGGTAAGATTTATGTGCCAAAGGATACTGAAGTTAAACATGCGATTCTTGAAGAGGTACATAGCTTATCTTATGCTATGCATCCTAGCAGTACCAAGATGTATAGGACATTACGAGACTTCTATTCGTGGCCAGGTATGAAGAGGGAGATAGCTGAGTTTGTTGTAAGGTGTTTGATTTGTCAGCAGATTAAGCCAGAACGTCAAAGGCTAGCAGGGCTGTTAAATCCACTCCGTATTCCTGAGTAGAAGTGGGAGCATGTTATGATGGATTTTTTTATTCTGGTTACCGAAGATTTCAACTGAAGTTGACGGAGTTTGGGTGGTTGTGGATAGATTGACAAAGACGACACATTTTCTACCAGTCAAGGCAACCTATACATTGGATAAGCTGGCACAGATGTAGTAAGTTAATACGGAGTTCCAGTGTCTATTGTATCAGATAAAGATCTTAGGTTTACTTCCAAGTTTTGGGTAAGTTTGCAGCAAGCCTTGGGGAAAAAGTTACAGTTCAATACAGCTTTTCATCCTTAGATTGATGGACAGTCAGAGAGGAAGATCTAGACCTTAGAAGATATGCTTCGGGCTTTTGCTTTGTAGTTTAAGGGTAGCTGGGATGTGCATTTGTCATTGATGGAGTTTGCTTATAATAACAGTTACCAGTTATGTAAGCCCCGTACCTGGCATTTGGAGAAGACAAGCTAAGAAGAAACTATGAGATGGGCATTGAGTAGAGAAAGGTGGCCGAGTAGTGTGGGGGTAAAAAATAACTAAGTGTTGGCCATGCGTTGGTGTGGCTATGCGTTGAGAGTATAGCCGAGGTCTGACGGGAGTTGTCACTGATGGCTATGCGTTGAGAAGGTAGCCCGGCATGGATGCAGAGGTGAAGGTTGCAATACGTGTTGATCACAGCCATGCATTGAAGGCTACTGTGCGTTAGTTGATCAGCACAGCCATGCGTTGAAGGCTACTGTGCATTAGTTGATCAACACAGCCATGCGTTGAAGGTTACTGTGCGTTAGTTGATTAGCACAGCCATGCATTGAAAGCTGTTGTGCGATAGTTGATCAGCACAACCATGCATTGAAGAGAAGGTATGCACCGACTAGTTAAATATATAGAGATAAAGTGAGGATTAAGTCGGTGATATATATATATATGAGTTGACTAAGTGTTTAATCATTTTAACCACATTTCAGAGCTCGAGTTGATCCCATTTCAAAGCTGAACAATGAAGGGAGGTAGAAGACGGTGTTTATGTTGGTTTGGAGTGGAATTGTCATTGTTTTCATGGAGGAACTAAAGCTAGAACAAAGAGTTCGACTGGTGTCACTTAATCTGAGGTCGTTTAGTGTTAGGAGAAGAACGAACTATGGAAGCTGTGACTAGGGTTGAAATTTTAAGGTCAGTAATTTAACTTGATTGTTAGCAATTTCCATGAAGGATGCTTGAGCCGAATTTGAGGAGAAATGTGTTAAACTCCAGGTAGAAGAGATCGAAGCTGAATTGCTAGACGATTGGGAGCAATTGGGGTTTTTGGGAATATCTCTCAAACGAAGAGGACTTTCATTTTGAGACCTTGAGGTAAGATAAAGAACTTATTTCTCTACAAGTTTGTAAAAGGGAAAAAGTTTTAAATCTGGCTGGAAATATGACTTTTAACAGATAGAAGTGAGAACTAAAGGAGGAAACTCTGCTGTTGAGTGTCGCTAAGAAATTAAAGTGTGATTAGTGAGACGAGTGTCGCTGGGCGTAGAGGAGTTTTTTGTCTCACAAATCTCACTGGCTCTCGCTAGGTTTCGCTCCTCAGGTAATCTCACTAGTGTCGTGTCCTGTTGTGTGGTTTCGCTTGTAATCTCGCTAGAAAAGTGGAATGTCGCTGGTAATCTCGCTAGTGACATAGAATCTCGCTAATTATGAATTTTTTTTTGGGAAAATGAGAGTCTCAATGAAGGAACGTGATTAGAATTTAATTATGCACACTTAATGATCATGGAAAGGAAGTTAAGGAAACCTAACATGAGAAATGTATATTTACAGGCCAAGAAGAGCTCAAAAAGGCATATAATCCGCTCGGGGCCTAAGACAAATCGTGAGTGACTTTCTATTTCATACAATGACTATTTTTAGGAATGTGCGAGTGGAAACTATCATGTCATATGGAATTCTGTATGCATATTCTCTAAATGCAACCCATGGCCGAGGGACCACGTGTGAAGGCCTAGGGAGAATACAATATATGATACACAGTGCTGAGGGACCATGTGTGAAGGCACTTGAGAAATTGATTGAAGTGGATTCCAATGCCGAGGGACCTTATGAGAAGGCACATGAAAAACCAGTACATGATAGCTCAGTGCTGAGGGACCACGAGTGAAGGCACTTGAGCAGTGCATTGATATGGAACTCAGTGCCGAGGGACAATATGAGAAGGCACTTGAGGGTTTGAAATGCGAAGGGACGATATGTGAAGGCATTTGTGCCGAAGGACCTGTGTGAAGGCATTTGAATATACGAATGATGAGTATTGATACACGAGGATGAGTGCGTTGAGCTTCGCTCCGCCTGAGCTAAAAAAAGGGATAATTGTATCACTTATGCTTTTGAAGTATTAATGATTTAGGAATTCTTGTATGCATATATATGTGGTAGTTTTATGGTGATCCATGTTAACTCAAGGAAGTCTATTAGTAATTAATTAAATTCAGTCACTCACTGGGCATTAGGCTCACGCTTTCTTGCTTGTTTGTTTTATTGTTTCAGGTAGCGAGCGTGTCCGGGACGCGTAGCCTACTAAATATTCTCATCTGGGCCTGCTTCGAATTAGTCCTCTGGGATAGTTGTAAATACACAGTTTATGTACATATTTTTTTCATGCATGTTCCTTAGAGTATAGTGAAAGTGGGTTTTATTGTGTATAGAACGAATACTTGTTATGATGATTTATGATTTAAGTATCTGGCTTGAGCATTTATGTTTAATTTATGGTGTTCAACTGGCATATAGCTAGAAATAAATGATCTGACATTGATTAATGTTATAAGTTACGCGGGAACAGGTGTGTACAGGTTTGCACTCACTTCTAGGTTAGGAAGGGAAATCTGGGAGGGGGTGTGACAAGTTGAGCATAGGTATGACTCCGTATGAAGCATTGTATGGTAGACCATATAGAACTCCAGTGTGTTGGGGAGAGGTTGGAGAAAGGAAGTTGGTTGGACCAAAGATGGTACGATTACTACGAAAAAGGTGGAACTGATTAAGGCGAATCTTAAGGCAGCCTGAGATCAACATAAGAGTTATGCTGATAACAAGATAAGTGATCTTGAATTTGAAGTTAATGATAGAGTTTTCCTGAAGTTGTCACCGTGGAAGGGAGTTTTGAGGTTTGATAGGAAAGGAAAGTCGAGTCCAAGGTATATTGGACCTTACAAGATCTTGGAAAGAGTTTGACCAGCAGCTTATAGATTGGCTTTGCCCATGGAGATCTCCAAAATTCACAATGTGTTTCATGTTTCAGTTTTGAGGAAGTATATTCCTAATCCTACTCACGTACTTGAGGTGTAACCAATCGAGCAAAAAGAAGATTTAAGTTATGAAGAAGAACCGGTCCAAGTGTTAGATGAGAAAGAACAAGGTTTGAGGACCAAGGTGATTTTGTTGGTGAAGGTACCTTGGAGGAATCACAAACATTGAAGAAGCTACTTGGAAAACCAAGGAGCAAATGATCAAGAAGTATCCACATTTATTTCTGAGGAGCTAGCAACCTACTGAATTTCGAGGACAAAATTCTTATAAAAAGGTGGTAAATTGTAAATCCTACTTTTATTTCTAAGCACTTAACTTGAGCGTTGTATTATTGTTGTGGACTTAGACAAAATTTCCTTCTTCAGATTGAAGGAGGTATGGAGGAGAAGCCAAAGAAGGTAGACTTGTGGACTTAGCCGTGAATGTGATTTCAAGCAAATGGCTAGATGGTTAGTTAAGATGCAAGGTAGCCAAGAGTCCTTCGATAAGCCTTAATCTTTAACCCTTATGTGATTTACCAAGCTTGAGATTTATTTTGAAATGCCAATTAGAATGTAAAAGACTTAAGAGAGTTGTCACCATTTGGATCAAGGTCAAATGATGCTATTAAAGATTATGATTATCATTAATATTCTTAACATTAGAATTGGTGTTATTATTATTTTTATTATCAATTAAAAGGAAATATATAAGTTCAATTAAGTTAGTGGGAAGAAAATTAAAAAAAAAATAAGAAAAGAAAGGAAGTAGAAAGTGGGCAATTGTTGCAATGCAGATCTGAAGTGCAAAACTTGTTGCTGTGTTCATCTATTATTATTAAGCTTCCTATGCATTTAACATACTATGCATTGAACATGCTTAATGTTATGTGTTTGTGATCTGTCAAGTTTTCCTATTCTTAACCCAAGTATAAGCAAAGAAATAGGTATACTCGGTGAGTCCGAGGTCGAACACAGGGACTATGCTGATTCTTTATTTCGTGTTGGAGTGGTAACCAAAAATAGTTGATAAGGATGCATCTAACTAAAGAAAGCGATAACATGTACACTAGATTAAAATATGGTAAATGGTAAGGAATGTGACACAGCAAAGTCAGCTAAAAGGATTAGATGAATGGATAAAAACAGGGTTCGGGTTGGTTAACATCTAAAATCAGAAACGCATGGTGATATTCTATTCATACTTGCGACTCTTCTCCCTGTTGTCAACCGCTATGCGTTATATGTCTATACTGCATAGGAGAGTGTTAAGTACCAAGGTTATTCCTATAGACAGGTAACACTTCTTGGCCTTGTCAATTAAGTTCCACAATCACTTACCCTCTCGAGCAGTCTGATTATTACTACTTATATCGATTAGCTAGATGGACATAAGCATTGGATAAAGATTACAATTGACAAGATGCAATAGTTACACTATGGTTCTTATTTAGATGCTAACGCAACCCGCGACCTTTGAAAGATTAGCTACTCATAGATTCAAAGTAATAAGCGGAAAGTGTAGAGAAATGGATAAACATGGAAGAAGTTTGGATTAATGAACGGAATACAATTTTAGACAGCTCAATGTCTTGACACAAATCTAAAACCAAAGCTAGAAAAAGAGATAGAAAGCAGGAAAAGCGTCAATGTCTTGAGTCGCCGGAATGGAAGCGTGAGGTTCTGCTGTGAAGTGGTTAGGCAGAGGGAAGACTCTTGTCTCTCGAGCTATTCATCTCCGGTTATCTTCTGGAGAGAACTCTGCTGTCACTTAGGAATTCTTCAGAGAATGAACAACATCTTTTCAACTTGCAGGTCTGCCCTTTTATAGAGGCTGCGTTTGTAATCAGTGGCCAATCTGCGTGATTGGAGGAAATTGATGTCATGCGTCTTTCTCGCCTAATTACATAATTCTCGGTTCAATTTAGATCCACCACTTTAGCCACAGATCATGCATGTCAATCTTCCGACAATCTCTCAAGATTCTGATCTGATTTTTCGCTGCCTTGAGTTTCTGGTCGTTATGTGTCCATGAAGAATTTAGGTTCATGCGTTCACTCATGTCTACGCATCCATATATTCTAACGCATCATCCTGCATTGAGTAGATGTCAACGCGTCACAGGTTGCCAACGCATTGTCCTGCGTTAAGAATCTACAGGTTGCTCGCGTTCCTGTGTTAAAACATGCGTTTTAGGCTAAAAAAGCTATAAAATAATTATCTTCATCAATTTACAAGAGTAGAACGCATAGGAAGATTTATCAATAGAATTTAACATCAACTGCAGCATGATTCTCTATTTGATCTCTATTTTTCTAAGAAAAAGACTGTAATAACTTGTATTTCTACAAGTTATCAGCAGTGATGGAGTTAAAAAGGGAAAGGAAAAGCATTTCACATTTTGTTTTGCCGACTTCTCATCTCTTCAAAACCTAAAAACTTCATGGTTCTTTAGCTAGACACTGAAAGGGAGAAGAAAGTAAGGATTTGGAATTGATTGGAGTGGGATTTTGAAGGGAAACTTGGTGAAACTCAAAGAAAAATTGAAGCTGGTCTGGAATTCGTGCAAATCTATACAGGTTATGATGTTCAAAGAATAAATAGCTGTAGAGATCAAATTTGGTGCTGAAATTTTGAGGTTAGCAAGTCAACGCATTTTTTAATAACTTTTGTGAAGGATTGAGCTAAATGGGAAAGGAAATGGGTGCAATTGTAGGTAGAAACAACTGGTTTGGTGTTTTCGATAGTCTGAGCAAGGTGAAAGGACTTTGAGATATTTTTCCGATGAAGAGAAGTAGGCCCTGAAATTTGGAGGTAGGCTAGTTTGTAAGAGGAAGTAAAGTCTAATATGGGCTGGAAATACTATTGTTGGCAGTTGGAAGTAAAGACAGTATCGTTGAGGCTGACGAGGGAAGTTTGGGTGAGAAAACTCTCGCTAGTGAGCAGACAGCGACACTACGGGCATGCAGGGTGGAATGAGACAAGTCTCGCTAAGTTTTTTTAGTCGCATTAGTCTCACAGAACTCGCTAGTCACGCAAGTCTCTCTAGTCTCGCTTGGTCTCGCTAATAAGCTAAATTTCAATATTAAAGATCTATTTGACATAAGCTATACATCCAAGGGAATCTTAAGGAATCTAACAAAAGGAATTAAATTATTTCAGATCGAGAAGAACTAGGAGAAGCTCATAATTCAATTTGCCCATGACAAGTTGTGAGTGACAGAATTTTATTTAAAACGAATTATTCTCTCAATGTTTTTAGTATGTTCGATTATTCTTAAAACATGAGTTTTCTAGGATGAATTGAGTATGATAAAGTATGAGTTTCTTGAAAAGACTTTGAGTATGTTTTTACATGATTTTGATGATAAAACATGATGTTTTATGGTAACAAAATTTATGAAAAACATGTTGTTTGTTAAATAGTTTGAGTTTTTGAGGATTTGCTAAACTTGTGTTTATGAATGAATTATTTAGTATCAAAGCATGCTTTATTTCTAAAAGGATAATAGATGGTCCCCAATACCGAAGGATACGAAGAAGGCATATGGGCAACCTTAAAAGGTAACATGGTCCCAAATGCCGAAGAATTTGGAAAAGGTATATGGGCAGCCTTAATATTGAAGCATGGGACCCCAATACTGAAGGACTTGGGAAGGTACACGAGCAGCCCAGGTTATGATTCCTATGTGCACATAGAGGGAAATTTGATGTTGTTGTGTTGAGATTACTCCACCCCAACTAAGGTTATTTTCGACGTTAAGTAGCACTGAGCTCCGCTCCGCCTCAACTAAGGAAAATCTCTCATTCATAAGCTAATATTTATGAGTTTTTTACGATGAGCTATTTACTGTTTTATTACTAGTTTTCGAGCATGACTTTGTTGAATACTTGAGTTAAGTATGGATTTCCAAACTTGTCACTCACTCGGCAACCTAGCTCATCGTTTTCATCTTTTTTCTATTTTTTAAGTAGCGAGTGAAACCGGGGTGCATAGCCTACACATCAAAACTCATATGGGCCTACTACTTAGTTTGAAAATATTGTAAATATTTGTACTTAGGACTCAACATTATACGTATGGGATTTTAAGGAGCGGAAGTTTGTAAACATGAAGCTATTGTATGTTAGGCTGTTGAATGGAAGTTTGTAAATATTGGTTTTTTTTGAGTTTTGAGCATGTTGTCTGATGAGAAATATTAATTGCTTATCAGGTTCTTGGTAATGGATTAAGGTTGGTCTAGGTTGACAGTAGATGTCGTAAAAAGGTCGATGTCTGCTGTCTTCACACCTTTTCCTAGGTTAAGAGGGTAGCTTGGGAGGGGGTGTGACAATTAGAAGTCACAGAAGATTCAATAATAGGAAATTTCTTATATTTTTCATTATGCCTTAGGGTTAGGAGCCCTTTATCCACATCGATCATTTCCCTAGCAGTCTTTAAAAGGGTTTCCCTAAAAGCATAGACAGTTAAAAAATAGTGGAAGAAGAATTGCTAACATAGAAGTTAGAAGGAAATGTTAGGCCATTGACTTTAACAAGTACATCTATAACTAACTCTATAGGCCTAATAAAAGAATGTTCCGCCAACTACACCAAATTATTAGCAGGGTGCAGCATGTGGGACTGAAACTCAGCATAAACAGGAGCAGACATAATGTTAATAGCAGACCCTAAATCTAGCATTGCATGCTCAAATTTCCTAGTGCCTATCAAACATGGCATAAAGAACGTACCTAAGTCTCCTTGTTTAACAGGCAAATACCTGGGAATGTTGCCTCCTACTACCGTTCATTCTTCTCCTTCCTTTCCTTCTCAAGAACCTTAACCCAGACCTTCTTGCCCTTTCTAGTAGGCTTGTGTCACCAAAAGATTGTATAGAACTCACCCCTTGCTTGTCGACACTTCCTTTAGCAACAACTAACCTACTAGGGAAAGGAGATACAGACATGTAAGAATTTAATTTTAAAGGTAGATCAAAACCTACCCCGCGTCTTCTTGGCGAGCTGGTCGTCTTCCCCTTACAACTTACTTCTTCCACTACCTCAGTCACTAATATAGGAATAGGCATCGAGGAACTTTCCAGGTAGCTCATAACAAAAATGGAACTGACGTCGCGCACATTGGACTTAGGTCTAAGTGTCTAGCTTATTGACCGTGTTGGCCAGTTGGGAGATATGAGAGGCCATACTCTTCATATGAGTAGTGGTGGTTTGCTAGAACAGCTTCTAGCTCTACTTGATCTACATGGTAGATTCTGCTAGGCTTTTAACCATGTTCTCCAGTGGCATCCTAGAGCTGCTCTAACCTTCGTTTCCTTGATTGCCCCAATGGTTGTAATTATACGACCGTCCACCTTGTTGATTCCCAGCATAGTGCACCTCAGCAATAGGTTCGTGGAACTATGCCTTAGCAAAAAAAAAAAAAAAAACATGTTTCACAAGAGAAGATAATTCAACAAGTTTAGCTCTTAATTCACTTACCTCTTGTGTTGTCGACGTGACATTTTTCGGAACTTGCGTCCCAAACTGTTGGGCTTTTTTTACCATGATGGATATGAGTTTTTTGGCCTCTGTAGGGGTCTTACTCACCAGTGCACCACCACTAGTTATGTCGATAATACTTTTGTCACTAGGGATGGGTCTTTCGTAGAAGTACTGGATGAGCAAAGCATTTAAGATCTAGTGGTTGGGTAGCTGGCCCACAAATGCTTGAAGTTGTCACACCCCCTCCCAAGTTACCCTCTTAACCCAGGAAAAGGTGTGAGGACAGCAGACATTAACCCTCTTACGACATCTACTGTTAGCATGTACAATCCTCAAATCAAAATCAAGCACCTAATAAATAGTTTATAATTTACAGTCGAACATCAATCTCAAAACTCCACATAAGCTACCATACAAGTATAGACTTTCAATCCTCAACTTAAAAACAACATATGAAGCTCCCACTCCTTAAACCTCTATATGTACAACACATTTCTTATGCACAAATATTTACAATGTATACACACTAGTGGCAGGCCCAGACGAGTTGTTGTGAAGGCTAAGTGTCACAATCTAACTTGGAGATAGTAGATTGTGACCCCACGTGTGCAGACAGTGCAGGGGCGACACAAGAGTGTCGACACAGCTGGCAATGACAGAGGGCCAAGAGAAGTGCCGTGGTGCAACCGACGAGGACGGCGCATCACCCAACAAACCAAGGTAGGTGGATAAACGTGTCAAGCTGAACAACAAGTAAGAAGACAAGCATCAATGCCATCAGCAAGTGTCAGTGGTAAAGCCCAATAGGGGCCACGTGGGGGCCCCGGGCCATGACCTCAGAAGTAGGGGCATCGTGGTGAGTTTGGGCGAGCAACTTTGGAGTTAGATCCATGTTGGTAGAGGATGGAAGCACGTCAGATTCTGTGTCTATCGGAAGTCAGATGGGCACTCTATGAGGTCGAGTGACCCCTTGCCAAGTTGCATATGCATAGGTGCCAAAGAAGAAAATGTTCAGAATGTACTATAGGGGGAAGGCATGGTGTTGGCTCTCTACCACCCCTGGGCCTTAGGGCCTAAGCGAGCTACCCCATGGCACATGAGTGTGTCATGGCGTGGGCGAGTGCCGCGGGACGAGCGTCTCGGGCATCTTCCTGTGAGGAGGAGTAACTCAAGGACAGTGTCGGATGGCACGGGTGTGCCGACATTGCGCCTCCTCGGGTGAACTGGAGGTTGCTATATATGGCCGGGTTCCGGCACGGTATCCTCGTACGTCGTGGTATGGTCGCAAGTGTCGCCATACCGAGGTAGGGTCCGAGTTGAGGGATGTCTTGTTGGTCCCCACAAATATACGAGTGACCTAAGCGTCGATCCCCGATGGGCGCATATGTATGTGAACGAGGGACTTGTAATGTGTGAGGGGGCGATGCGCAATGTTGAGAGTAAATCTGGTTGTAGACGATGAGTTGAGAACGTTCTTTGAGACAAGGCCATTGACGGGCGAAAGGATGCCCACAGGGGTGATAGGTCAAACAGGCGTTCGAGACAAGTCGGGAAGCCAGAGGAGTGGAAGTTCGGGTGAGGCAGTTAGGACTCGCCCAAGGTCCGACAAAACATAAAGGTTCGAGAAAAGAAGGTATTGGCTATGAGTTAGCCTCTAGGCTGGCCATGCGGGAAAGAATGTCATGGCGCCGCACGGTTGGAGAAGTACGACCGTGACACTAAGCACCTCAGTTTTCCTCATGATAACTTGTAGAAATACAAGTTATTATAGTCATTATTTGATTTAATTAGAGTAACTTGGAGTTAAATGCATGATTTTGGTAGTTAAATGATGAAAAATGTATCAATATGAGTTGGCATTACTTGCAAAAGAAAAATGCCTGAAAAACGATAAGCTTCTGTTCCTAACGCAAGGTTAAGAAGAAAAGAAGTGGGAACAACCAAGTATGAAGAGATGAAGCTGCTGCGAGAACATGCGTCGAGCCTATGCGGTGAGGTCATGCATTGAAGACCATGCGTCGAAGAAGAAACTCAAGCATGCTCAAGCAGCTGTCATGTCATTACGAAAAAGAGTAGCAACCTATCAAGATCATGGCAGAACAAATAGGCTGACAAATCTGAAAAGTCTATGCAGCATGGGTGAAATTTAATGCAAAGGTGTCAGGTCATCATGATATCAACCTTTTGACGCCTATAAATAGCCCAAAAGCTTCTTAAAGAGAGGGAGAGAGACGAGTTCAAGAGGCGAAAGCTCTGCACTATTTCTCCCTCACCATAACCAGCCTCCATTTCGAGCTCTTCTAGGAGAAGGATACTGAGCATTTTCAGAGTCATCTCCCAGTGAGTGAGAACCTTCACCCTATCGAATTTATGTATCAGATAGCGACCATCCAAGCCTCCATGAAGCAAGACGTTGCCAGTGACGGCTTAACGCCCTTCATTTCTGTTTTATTTCCATTTTTCTCCTTCTTGCTTATATTTTGTTAATGACATTCAAGAGAATGACTTATTCGCTTAATATGAGTTTGATTGACTATTCTCTTTCATCTATCTTTATACTGAACACCTTACACCATGTTTGAATGAATGAGTTGATGTTAAAAGTTAGTTTTCTTGAGCAATTTTGAGCATATTACATCTTGATTAATGCATATCTTTAGCTTGCATGACTTTGTTTGACAAACACAAGTAGTAAGCATAACTGTCGAGCTTGAGAGAGTGGATAGTTAATCTTTAGCATTTATTAAGACTAGATGAGTTGCAGAGATGTAGTTCATCTTTTGCCAACGCAAACTTACCATGCATCTTAGAAATAAGATTAATGTGGCGTCGAAACATCGAGAGATGGATTCACAATTGCAGTTTGTAGGTATGAAATTGTACTCAGAAGGTTTAGGTAACAACTAACTCTTGCATTTCCTATCGCATAGTTCCATTCATTCTCAACACATGCTATCTGACACTAAATGACATATGACTAACCATCACCGCGTCCACCTCATTATTAGTAGTAGGAAATTCTTTTCATTCTTAATGTATAGTTTTACACAACAAACAATTGCATATATTACATGTATAGTTCACCGCATAGTCACGCTTATAATCTCAGCGCCTAGTTATTACAAATCCCTGCGTTCGACCCTAGACTCACCAGGATACCTATAAATACTTATACTTGGGTCTTTATAGGAAAACTTGCTTAATCATGAGCTCATTTAGAGTAATTCTCGACGCATCCTTGTACAGAAATGTTAAAATCTATTTTGTGCAACAAGCTAAGAAACAACTTAATTCAAATAAGAAATAATGACGAACACCTCACTACCTGGAAAACAGAAAAACAATAGAAAATATGAGCTAGGTTGCCCAGTGAGTGGCAAGTTTAGAAAACCATGCTTAGCATCAAACCCAGCAAAAAAAATGCTCGATAAACGATATTAAAATAGTTAACTGTTGAAAATAAAATATTAAGGAGATCTTGTAGATTTTATTTTCTTCCTTTTATTTTTCCCAATATCCTTTCCTTGTATAGTGTTTTGGTCTCTATTTATTTTTCAACCTTGTAACGTTTGATAGTATTAAGAATTATAATAAAAAAGAGGAACAATTCTATCGTGGTTTTTTTCTCCCTGTTCTAAGGTTTTCCACATAGATCTCGTGTCCTTTTTTTATTCCCTTTTTAAATATGGTATAAGATTAGAAAACCCTAGAAACCCTAGCCGTCGTCGACGAAAATAACCCTAGGCAAGATCCGCTGCTTTACCTGCTGCTGCCGCGGTCGCTGGTGGAGTCCGCCGCTGCCACCATCGAGTCAGCCGTCCAAGCCGCCATCCATCAGTACCTCCTGTCACTCAACCCAGATGCTGCCGCCGCTCTATTTTCGAGTTTGCTGCCGTCATCACAAAACCCTAGCAGCGTAACCTCTCAGACTCGACCTCTGCTGACGGGGAACGCTAGAGTTGCTACTCGGATCGACCAGTAAGCTGCCGCTCATCGCTCGTCGAACCCAGATCCGTAATTTCTGCTGTTGTATCTCCTTCGTTTGTCGAGGGTAGCTCTTCGTTGGGTTTTGGTGAGCAACAAAGGTGCAGGTATCTCCATCCCTCCTCTGTCAGCTCCACCCTCTGTCCCGAAGCCGTTGGTTTCCCGATTCTTCCTCCGACCATCGTGGCTGCCACCAGATTTGGTGGTTTTTACTCAGATCCAACCACTATTGCCAGATCTGGTGGGTTTACCTCAACAAAATTCCTTCAACAACAACTCGCTGACCTTCAAGCAAAGTTTCAGAATTATTTATCTTGGTCCCAGTCCGAATATTTGACTGGTGAAATACCTAAACCTAGACCTGGAGATCCTCAAGAGCACCTCTGGAAGGGAGAAGATTCATTACTTCGGTCTTTGTTAATTCACAGCATGGAAACTCAAATTGGGAAGCCTCTGTTGTATGCTGCTACAGCTCGAGACATTTAGGATGCTGTTCAGAAATTGTACTCCAAGAGGCAGAATGCATCACGACTCTACACTCTGCAAAAACAAATCCATGAATATAAATAGGGATCCATGAACGTCACGTCATATTTTAATAAATTATCTCTTATTTGGAAGGAGATGGAACTATGTCGTGAACTTGTCCGGGACTGCCCTTGTGGAGAAGTCCAATATTATAAACTTGAGGAGGTTAACCGTGTATATGATTTTTTAGCAGGTCTCAATTCCAAGTTTGATGCTGTGCGGAGCCGGACATTGGGACAAAAACCAATATTGACCCAGATGGAAGTATGTTTAGAGGTCCGTCTAGAAGAAGATAGATCGAGTGCCATGAATATCACTGTTAACCCCATAACTGATTCTGCCGCCTTTAGTGCAAAATCATCTGGAACGACTAAAGACAAGCAGAATGGTAACTACCTCTAGTATGTGAACACTGTAAGAAACTGTGGCACACAAAGGATCAGTGCTGGAAGCTACATGGTCAACCCCTGAATGGCAAACGACGACCTCCAATAACAAACCTAACCAGGCTCTAGTGAGTGAGACTACTAGTGGGTCTCAATCTCAACATCAGGAAAACTGCCCAGTTGATACCAGTACTTCCTCTCTGGGGGCGATTGCACAATCAGGTTCCTCCCTGAGTCTCCTCAGTATTATTGACGAGAAACCATGGATCCTTGATTCAGGAGCTATAGACCATCTAACTGGAACTTTTGATGCCTTCCTTTCTTATAATCCATGTGCCGATAATGAAAAAATCTGAATTGCTGACGGGACACTTGCTTCTGTTGCCGGCAAGGGTCACATTTCTCCATTCGATGGTTTGATATTAAAGAATGTGCTGCATGTTCCTAAAATCTCCTATAATTTATTGTTTGTAAGTAAGATTACCGGAGATCTAACCTATCGTGTGGCTTTCTCATCGGATGATGTTATATTTCAGGACTTGAGCTTGGGGGGACTCTGTTTCCTTAACGGTGATACTTCCTCTAGGCACAATTATAGGACTAGTCTTTTATCTTCCTATTTTTCAACTTATGAGAATGACTGTTGTGGCACTTCCGCCTTAGAACCCTAATTTTCAATACATGAAACATTTGTTTCCTAATTTATTTACTAAAGTTGACATCTCTTCTCTATCTTGCGATGTGTGTATTCGAGCGAAACAACATAGGGTTCCTTTTCCTTCCCAACCTTACAAACCTTTTCAACATTTCACTCTTATTCATAGTGATGTCTTGGGTCCCTCACAAGTTACCACTTCTTCAGGTAAGCGTTGGTTCATTACCTTCATTGATGACCACACTCGCCTTACTTGGGTCTTCCTTCTAGCAGAAAAGTCAAAGGTCTCATCTATTTTTCAATAGTTTTACACCACCATTGAAACTCAGTTTAATGCCAAAATCGTAATCCTTCGGAGTGATAATGATCGTGAATCCCTCACCAATACTTTTCGTGAGTTCTTATCCATTAAGGTATCGTTAACCAGAGTTCGTGTGCCTATACAACCCAACAAAATAGGGTGGCTGAAAGAAAAAATCGTCATCTTTTAGAAGTTGCTCGGTCCTCATGCTGTCAACCTCTCTTCCGTCTTACCTATGGGGGGATGCAGTCTTGACTGCCACTCATCTTATAAATCGGATGCCTTCTCGGGTTCTTAACTTCCAAACTTCTCTTGACTACCTCAAACTGTCTTACCCTACCACTCGCCTTATACTTGATGTCCCTCTCCGTGTTTTTGGATGTACAGCTTTTGTCCATAGCTTCGGCCCCAACCAAACTAAATTTACCCTTTGTGCCCAGAAATGTTACTTCGTTGGGTATCCTCTCCACCACGCGGTTACAAATGCTTCCATCCCACTTCCCAGAAATACTTCATCTCCATGGATGTCATCTTCCTGGAAGATAAACCTTTCTTTCCCGTTAGGGGGAAAGTCCTAATGAAGAGACTAACTATCCTAATCCTCTTCTTGAACCTATCCTGACAACCCATGACACTGTCCTACCCACCAGACAGGTCCCATGGTAACGTACTACAGGGAGAATCTTAGAAAGAAAATAGTGGCCCCTACTGACATGCCGGCTCTGGTCCAATCTTCTGAACCAGTACAAGCTCAAAGTACTACTGACCCTGATAATAATATTGTTTGTTCTGAAAATGTTTGTGTTGAAAATGATATTGTTGATCTGACAAAACTGCTGGTAGAAAATGATAGAGATGATATAACAGAAAATAACCAGGTTGCTAAAAGTGATGTAGTGTCCACAACAGCTCAGGAGAATTAAAATGAGGTCAGACCTCAGAATTCCACAACTGAAGAAGAACTCGACAAACCAGGAGAGTATGATGCCACCCTTGACATGCCCATTCTCTAAGAAAGGGCACAAGGTCCTGCACCATGTATCCCAAGTATAGCTTCCTCTCTTATAACAATCTGTCTTCTAAGTTCAGAGTGTTTACTGCTAGCCTTGACACTATAACTATACCGAAGAACATATATGTGGCTATGGAAATCCCTAAGTGGAAGGCTGCTATTATGGAAGAAATGAAAGCTCTTGAGAAAAATCATACATGGGAACGCGTTGCTCTTCCGAAAGGGCATAAACCTGTTGGGTGTAAGTGGGTGTTCACAATGAAGTACAAATCTGATGGAACTCTTGTATAGATATAAAGCCAGGCTGGTGCCTTTGGGGTAGAATATTCTGAGACTTTCTCCCCAGTTGCAAAGTTGAACACAATCAGGGTCCTCTTTACCAGCTAGATGTGAAAAATGCCTTTCTAAATGGTGATCTGGAAGAAGAGGTGTATATGAGCCCTCCTCCTGGCTTTGAAGCCCAATTTGACTAGTGTATGTGCAAGCTCAAAAAGGCTCTATATGGACTCAAACAGTCACTGAGAGCATGGTTTGAAAGATTCACCACCTTTGTTAAGTCCCAAGGCTTCATTCAGGGACACTCTAACCATACCTTGTTTATAAAAAGGTTTGTCTCAGGTAAGGTTTCCATTTTGATTGTTTATATTGATGATATTGTCTTATCAGGAGACGACTAGGAAACTTGAGGTATTTCCTAGGTATGGAGGTGGCGAGGTCAAGAGAAGGAATCTCCATTTCTCAACGGAAATACACTATTGATCTATTGAAAGAAACAGGTATGATTGGATGCAGGCTTGCTGACACTCCTATCGAGTCCAATGTCAAATTGGGAGAATCTGTTGACAAAGTCCCTATTAAGAAGGAAAGGTATCAACGTTTTGTTGGAAGACTAATTTACCTAGCGCACATTGGACCAAACATTTCCTATGCTGTAAGTGTTGTGAGCCAGTTTATGCAGGTTCCCTATGAAGAATACATGGAAGCTATTAACAGGATTATGAGATATTTGAAAAGCACACCAGGGAAAGGGTTGACGTTCAGAAAATCCGACAGAAAATGCATTGAAGCCTATATAGACTCCGACTAGGCAAGATCAGTGATTGACAGAAAATCTACTTTTGGGTACTGTACCTTTGTTTGGGGTATGTTGTTGGATTTTGTATGTGTGTAAATTGTCCTAACGCAAAGTGTTAAATGATGTCTTTATGCGTTCAACATGTCATGCTTTGAGCATGCTATGCGTCTTACTACTATGCGTTGGTGATCTGTCAAGTTTCCCTATCCTTTACCCAAGTATAAGCAAAGGAGTAGGTTTTCTTGGTGAGTCCGAGGTCGAACACAGGGATTATGTTGATTCAATATTTATGTGAATTACATGTGTTGCAGTGGTAACCAAGAAAAAATGGGGAGAGTGTTTGTTTCTGATCTAAAGAAAGCGATAATATGTACACTAGACTAAATGTGGAAGATGGAAAGGCATGCGACACAGCAAGTTCAGCTAAAGATGTGTGTGAATGGATAAAGAAATGGTTCGGGTTGATTAACATCTAACATCGGAAACGCACAGTAGTTTTCTATTCATACTTGCAACTCTTCTCCCGGTTGTCAGCCGCTATGCGTTATATGTCTATAACGCATAGGAGAGTGTTAAGAACCAAGGTTATCCCCATAGACAGGCAATACTACTTGGCCCTTGTCAATTGAGTTCCACAATCGCTTACACTCTCGAGCAGTTTGATTATTACTACTTATATCGATTTGTCAGATGGACATTAAGCATCGGATTAAGCTCGCAATTGACAAGATAAAATAGTTACATTATGATTCCTAGTTAGATGTTAACGCAACCCTAGACCCTAGAGTGATTAGTTACTCATGGTTTGAAAGTAAAAAGCAGAAAGTTTAGAGAAATGAGTAGACATGGAAGATAATTATATTGATGAAACGAAATACAACTTTAGATGAGCTCAATGTCTTGACACAAATCTAAAATCAAGATAGAACAATAAGAAAGAAAGCAGGGAAAGGCGTCAATGTCTTGAGTCGCCCAGATGGAAGCGTGAGGCTATGCTGTGAAGTGGTCCGGCAGAGGGAAGACTCTTCTCTCTCGAGCTATTCGTCTCCGGTTGAAGTCTGGAAAGGACTCTGCTGCCACTTATGGAGTTCTTCCGAGAATCAACAACCCTTTCTCATCTCACGGAGCTGCCCTTTTATAGATGATGCGTTCGCAATTAATGGCAAATCTACTTGATTGGCAGCGAGATTGATACTATGCGTCCATCTCGCCTAATTGCGTGATTCTCGGGTCAATTAAGATCAACCACTTTGGCCACAAATCATGTTCGTCAATCATCCGTCAATCTCTCAAGATTCTGCTTTGATTTTCAGCACCTTGCATTAATGGTCATCTATGCGTCCATGAATAGTTTGGTCGATGTTAACGCGGCGTAGGTTGCTAACGCGTAGTCTTGCGTTGAGAAGTCATCAACGCATCGTTTGCATTCCTGCGTTAAAACATGTGTTTTAGGCTCAAAAAGTGGTAAAATCATTTATCTTCATAAAAATACAAGAGTATAATGCAAAGGAAGATTTATTAGTAAAAATCATATACACTGCCGCATGCTTCTCTATTTAATCTCTATTTATCTAAGAAAAAGGCTATTATAGCTCGAGAGAGAAGAGTCTTCCCTCCGCCGGACCACTTCACAGCATAGCCTCACTCTTCCATCCGGGCGACTCAAGACATTGACGCCTTTCCCTGCTTTCTTTCTTATTGTTCTATCTTGATTTTAGATTTGTATCAAGACATTGAGCTCATTTAAAGTTGTATTTCGTTTCATCAATATAATTATCTTCCATGTCTACTCATTTCTCTAAAGTTTCTGCTTTTTACTTGCAAACCATGAGTAATTAATCACTCTAGGGTGTAGGGTTGCCTGAAGAATTCAATGCTCAACAAAAGAAAAAGCTCCAACATGAAAGTAAGTTCTACTGCTGGGATGAGCCATATCTATACAGACTTGGCCCTGACCATATCCTGTGTCGATGCGTTCTAGAATATGAAACGCATAGCATTTTGAGGAGCTGTCATGAAGCACCTTACGGAGGACACTTTGAAGGGCAGAGAACAGCTGCAAAGGTGTTGCAAAGTGGGTAGTTCTGGCCCACATTATTCAAAGACGCAAGGGCATATGCGATAGCTTGCGATCGTTGTCAGAGAACAGGCAACATTTCCAACCGAAATGAGATGCCTCTGAATTCAATGCTGGAAGTTGAGTTGTATGACGTATGGGGAATTGATTTCATGGGACCATTTCCTCCTTCTTGCGGCAATCAATATATTCTAGTGGCGGTCGACTACGTATCAAAATGGATAGAAGCAGCAGCCTGTGCAAAGAATGACGCAAACACAGTGTCCAAGTTTTTAAAGAAACAAATCTTCTCTCGATTTGGGACACCAAGGGCGATAATTAGTGATAAAGGTACACACTTTATAATCGCATAATCACTAATTTACTGACTAAATTTAATGTCTCGCACAGGGTAGCAACTGCTTATCACCCATAGACAAACGGCCAAGCTGAAATAACAAACCGGGAGATCAAGTCCATACTTGAAAAGGTCGTGAGCACATCAAGGAAAGATTGGACAGAGAGATTAGATGAAGCTCTATGGGCATACAGAACGGCATTCAAAACACCTATAGGCATGTCACCCTATGCGTTGGTGTTTGGGAAAGCATGCTATATCCCGCTTGAGCTGGAACACAAGGCCATCTGGGCCATAAAGAAGCTCAATTTAGACCAGGATGCAAGTGGCGAAGCCAGAAAGCTTCAATTAAACGAACTTTTGGAGTGGAGACATTCAGCTTACGAAAACGCAAAGCTGTATAAAGAAAGGACCAAGAAATGGCACGACAAAAACATTAGTAAGAAAACTCTATACGTCGACCAGAAGGTCCTGTTATTTAATTCAAGGTTTCATTTGTTTCCAAGTAAGCTGAAGTCTCGCTGGTCGGGTCCATTCATAATCAAGGAAGTGTTCCCGCATGGTGCGGTCATGCTGACAAACGAAGACGGAACCACTTCCTTCAAGGTCAATGGACAGAGAGTAAAACCCTACCACATTGGAGAGTTCGAAATTGACAAAACCTCCATTGACCTACGCGAATGTAATAACTGAGTTTGCGTCGAAAGATCCCTGCGTTGCCGATGCCTACTTTTCCAGGGACGCTTTCTTTTACCCTTGCTTTATTGTTATTTGAACTTGTTCTAGTATTTATTTTTTTATTATTATTTTATTTTGCTTTCCTTCTTCTGTGTATATTTTGTTTTTAGCATTTATTTATTTCTTTAATTTCAGCTTAGTAGTATAAATGGGATAAGCATGAAATTAGGCGTTGAGTTTTTAATATAAACAATTTGATTTCACCGCATACTCTATTATTCATGCATGCATCCAACGCATAAGTAAACTATGTGTTCATCGATAAACGATTGCTGTGTTTGTCGAGTTAAGGTTAGGGGTAAGGTTAGAGCTGCACATATTTTAATAGAATGAAAAATTTCTTCACCGCATGGAATTTCTAATTACTTCTTTTGCATGGTCCCTTGCTGTAAATTCACTCTAAATACATATATAATTATTTCCAACTTTTATCTTTGCGTTGAAAAAAATTAGTCACTATGAGGATAATCATGCTTACACTTTTTGTACACTCTTTAAGTTAGATTACTTTCAATGCGTCTGCATACTATTCCTTAGAAATGCAAACCTACTTTGCATGTATGCAAGTGGCCAATTCAAACCTCTTTTACAAAATTTTGCAACTTAATCTTTGTTTACAATTTAAGCAATGAGGACCTTGCTACTCTCAAGTTTGGGGGTGGAAGAGGTTTGAACTGTCAAAGATAAAAATATGAGGAACTTATTTCAAACATGTCTAAAAAAAAAAAAAAAAAAAAAGATTCTTTTAAACGCAAAACTCCGCTGGCAAGACTAACATATTTATCTTGTTAAGAGTTTAGCTAAAAACGACACCTGCTCGTAGTTGGCCGCCTCCATGCACCCCATCGTTGGTGTGTCAAAACGAAGGTGGGTAATCGTAATCAGCGACGCATAGATAAAATAACAAACTCTAATGTCTAGTGAGGAAACCGAACTTAGATAAGAGTTTAGTCGAGAAGGGCACTTGCTCGTAGTTGGCTGCCTCCATGCACCCCATAGTTGGTATGTCAGAACAAAGGTGGGTAACCCTACTCGACGCATGCTTAATATATACATAAGAAAACAAAAAAGAAAAAGGAACTTTATATCTTCATCTTTTCAGACTCAGTGTTCAAAAGAAGAAACAAAAATTTTGTGAATAATGAGTTAAGGAATTTTGAAAGAAAGCTTGCCGCATACAACCTAGACTCGTCCTAAAGAAAAGAATATGGAAGTAGAAAAGTACTATAACTGACGGGTAGCTGTTGAGTATAGCATTCTGAGAGACTAGTCAATGCGTTGAGAAAATGTTTAGGATAATTGTAAGTTTCTTAGATAGAAGTTATGCTTGAGGACAAGCATTTATCTAAGTTTGGGGGTGTGATAACTTGTAGAAATACAAGTTATAATAGCCTTTTTCTTAGATAAATAGAGATTAAATAGAGAAGCATGCGGCAGTGTATGTGATTTTTACTAATAAATCTTCCTTTGCATTATACTCTTGTATTTTTATGAAGATAAATGATTTTACCACTTTTTGAGCCTAAAACGCATGTTTTAACGCAGGAATGCAAACGATGCGTTGATGACTTCTCAACGCAAGACTACGCGTTAGCAACCTACGCCGCTTGACATCGGCCAAACTATTCATGGACGCATAGACGACCATTAATGCAAGGCGCTGAGAATCAAAGCAGAATCTTGAGAGATTGACGGATGATTGACAAACATGATTTGTGGCCAAAGTGGTGGATCTTAATTGACCCGAGAATCACGCAATCAGGCGAGATGGACGCATAGTATCAATCTCGCCGCCAATCAAGCAGATTTGCTATTAATTGTGAACGCATCATCCTATACAAAGAGTCGCAAGTATGAATAGAATACTATTGTACGTTTCAGATGTTAGATGTTAATCAACCCGAACCCTTTCTTTATCCATTCACACACATCTTTAGCTGAACTTGCTGTGTCGCATGCCTTTCCATCTTCCACATTTAGTCTAGTGTACATATTATCGCTTTCTTTAGATCAGAAACAAACACTCTCCCCATTATTTCTTGGTTACCACTGCAACGTATGAATTCACATAAATATTGAATCAACATAATCCCTGTGTTCGATCTCAAACTCACCGAGAAAACCTACTCCTTTGCTTATACTTGGGTAAAGGATAGGGAAACTTGACAGATCACCAACGCATAGTAGTAAGACGCATAGCATGCTCAAAGCATGACATGTTGAATGCATAAAGACATCATTTAACACTTTGTGTTAGGACAATTTACACACATACAAAATCCAACAACAACTACCTATGAAACTTTATTGTGACAACAAGGCTACCATTAGCATTACAAACAATCCAGTTCAACATGATAGAACAAAGCATGTGGAGATTGATAAACACTTCATGAAGGAAAAACTGAAAAATGGAAGTATTTGCATTCCCTATATCCCTTCTAGCCAACAAGTTGCTGATGTCCTTACCAAGGGGTTACTTAAACAAAGCTTTGACGCATGTGTTAGCAAGAATGGTCTTATTGATATTTATGTCCCATCTTGAGGGGGAGTGTTAAAAATAAAATATTAGGGAGATTTTGTAGATTTTATTTTCTTCCTTTTATTTTTCCCAATATCTTTTCCTTGTATAGTGTTTTGGTCTCTATTTATTTTTCAACCTTGTAACGTTTGATAGTATCAAGAATTATAATAAAAAAGAGAAAAAATTCTATCGTGGTTTTTTCTCCCTGTTCTAGGGTTTCCACGTAAATCTCGTGTCTTTTTCCTATTCCCTTTTTTAATATAAACATTTCATCATCGAAAATTATAAAGTTCTGCATGCATATGCCTAAAATATTTTTCTTAGTTGAGGCGGAGTGAAGCTCAATGTGACTTAACAGCGAAAACAACCTTAGTTGGGGTGGAGTAATCTCGACACACCCAACGTCGAAAAACCTTAGCTTTGTGGAGTAATCTCAACATAACAACATCAAATATATCTTTATATCAACATAGAAATCATAACTTGGGCTGCCCGTATACCTTCTCAAGTGCTTCAATACCGGGTCCCATATACAATATTTAGGCTGCCCATATGCCTTCTCCATGTCCTTTGGTATTGGGGACCATTTTCAATATTCAGGCTGCCCATATGTCTTCTTTCTGTCCTTCGACATTGGAGACCTTTTATAATCCTTTTGTACGTAATGCATGCTTTGTTATTGATAA
The DNA here is from genome assembly GCA_031780015.1 of Citrullus colocynthis. Classification (NCBI taxonomy): domain Eukaryota; kingdom Viridiplantae; phylum Streptophyta; class Magnoliopsida; order Cucurbitales; family Cucurbitaceae; genus Citrullus; species Citrullus colocynthis. The sequence continues at coordinate 1,559,768 of QLSR01000372.1, forward strand.
TAAATAAAACGTTCATAAATACAAGTAAAACAAAACCTCAGAGTCTCATAGAGTTTAACAACAACATGCTTTGTAATAAATTTTGTCACCAAGTAATATTATGCTTAATCATTAAAGTCATGTAAAATCATGCTCAAACTCATGTTAAATAACTCATGCTTTTCATGCTCAACTCGTGCTAGATAAACTCATACTTTAAAAATAAATCGAGCATACAAGAAATATTGAGAAAACAAATCATTTTAAATAGAATTTTGTCACTCACAACTTCTTTCAAGCTCTTAATGGATTATAAGCTTCTCCTAGCTCTTTTCAGCCTAAAATAGTATAATTTTCTTTGTTAGATTCCTTAGTATTTCCATTAATGTACATCAAATAGGTCTTAAGCATTAAAGTTTAGCTTTCTAGCGAGACCAAGCAAAACCATTTAGATTAGCACTAGCGAGGCTAAGCAAAACCAGCGAGATTAATGAGACGAGCAAGACTAGTAAGACTAGCGAGATCTGTAAGACAAACGTAGCTAGCGAGACTTAGCAAGACTAGTGAGACTTGTCTCACTCCACACCAGCAATGTCGCTGTCCTTACCAGCGAGACCTGTCTCACCCAAGCTTCACTCGTCAGCTTCAAGGATACTGTCTTCATTTCCAACTGCTAAAAATAATATTTTCAACTTAAATTAGATTTTACTTACTCTTACAAACTTGTAGATAATTGAGTTAACTAACTTACCTCCAAATTTCATGGTCTAACTCCTCTTCATTCTACAAATAACTCAAAATTTCTTCACTCTACTCCAGATTACTCGATACATCAAACAAGTCGCTTCTACTTACCATTTCACCTATTTTCCTTCAAATTTAGCTCATATATCCTTCATAAAAGTTATTAAGAAATAAGTTAACTTACTAACCTAAAATATTTAGCTCTAAATTCGATGTCTACAACTCGCTATCTTTCAAACATCATACCCTATCCAAATTACACGAATTCCAGACCAATTTCAATTCCTCTTCGAATTCACCAAGTTTTTCTTCAAAATTCCCCTCCAATCAACCTAAATCTTCTTCTTTCTCTCCCTTTTGATTCCTACCTGCAGAACCATGAACTTTCTTTGGTTGGAGGAGAATGGAAGTCAGTAACGAAAAGAAAAGTTGCTTTTCCCCTTTTTCATATTAGCCTCCCCAGCTTTTCTTCATTTCCTTTATTTTTATTGTTATTTTTATTAAATCCACTAACTTAATAAAGTTTCCAGTTTTTCTATTTAGTATTAATAACATAATAATAATAATACTAATCCTTAATAGCCTCATTTCATCTTGGTTCAAATGGTGACAACCTCTTCAAGTCTTTTACATTCCAATGATCTTATCAAAATAAATTCCAAACTCGATATATCTCATAAGGATTTAAGATTAGACTCACCAAAAGTACTCCCGGCTTAATCCACAATCCTACCTTTCTCGGCTTTTCCTCTACTTCTCCTTTCAATCTAAACAAGAAAATGTGAATAAGTCTACAACAATATTACACACTTAAGTTAGGTGCTTAGAAATGAAAGTAGGGTTTACAGAAGCGCTCTCAATATTTCCTTCCATGTGGTCACGAAACTAGCAGGAGGAAATAAAGCTAATCCTTGGTGTCGTCCTTTAGTGAGAACTGGAAAGCTCTGAGGTTTATCTGCTTCTCAGTCACATCGTGCGATCTCATTCCATCACATACGATGTAGAATTCCTTTACCTGCTTGTGTGGAACTTCACCTACATGGCCAGAGAAAGAAGGAAATAAGTGAATTAATCCCAACTTAAGTGCGAAATTATCTGTTGTGGTGAGATAGGTGATGGAGAGAGGCTGTTGGCTGACATTAGGGTCCAAGAGATCCCTGAGTATGTGTCATTGTCTCTTCTCTCTCTTCTTCAAAAAATTCTTCTTCTACTTTTATGCCTTCTGCACAGGTTTGCTCTTCTCTAGCTCTTTGTTCTCTAACTTCTTTCCTTTGTCTCCTTTCCTCCCTACCAAGTTCTTTAAAATACAACAAAGCATTTTGATCCTAGGAGGATTGAGTCGTACAAAGAAAGAAAAATTCAAGAACAAACCAAAGAACTATAAATCTTTGTAACAAAGAAATTTCTTAGTCCCCCATCCCCCCCCCCCCCCCCCCCCCCCCCCC
>QLSR01000372.1:1562158-1577395 GCA_031780015.1 Citrullus colocynthis
AGCCCCCCCCCCCCCCCCCCCCCCCGGCAACAGCGCCAATTTGCAAAGCAAAATTTGTCTCCCAATTTTGTTCCAAATAATTAAACGTTCTCACCAAAATCATAGTAGTGGCAACACCGAGTCGAACAAAGGGAACCGTTGAATTTCTCTATCAAATAGTTAATAGCCCGATGGTAACCAAGGGGGGTTTTGGAATTGTTTTGCTGAATCGTGAGAATTTAATTGCCTAAAAATAAAAGTAAATTAGATTGAATTCGAACAATAAAAATATCTAAGTTTAGGCTTAAGAGTTGTTTTCTCCAATTTTTGCAACTCAATCATGGATTATTCAAATTCTCCTATATTGTCTATCTTAGCCATCTAAGTTAGAAATACAAGGTTAGGATCCAAATCATCAAAGTAACCAAATTAATAGATGAACGCATCCTATTAATTCAGTTAATTGCATTAAGATCAAAGAAATCACCAAGTGAACGTTCAATTAGAACGCCAAATCAAACATTCAAATTAATTCTTTCCTAGGTTAATTAGGTATTATTTGTTGTGAAAGATTTATAACTTACAAGCTAATTCAACCTATTGCTAGTCTGGATTAACATGCAATTAAATGTCATGCATCGCAAATTAAACCTTAGCAATTGGCTACCCTTCATACTCATTATCATAACCAAGCATCATATATGAACCGAGAAGAAACTGTCAATAATACAGGAAATGATAAAGATAACATCAAAATCTCACAAGTGTGCAATTAGGGGGAAACAACTCAATGTCTAAGCTAGAAAACGGTACCTTTAGCCCATAATGTTCATAGTGGACATCGAGGTATCATTTTGATACATAAGCAGACCAAGAGATGAAGAAAAATGAGAGAAATCAATGCTTGAATTGACCGGAATTGAATATTTAACCCTAGGTGGCAGAAAAATCCTTTTATAAAATCGCGTCAATGTCGTGACGCTAATGCGAATTAATGCGCGTTCCGGATCAGAACGCCACAACATTTTAATGTAGTGTTGCGACGATGTGGCATTTTTCTAGAATCTCATCCTCGGAAAAAAGCGCTGAGGCAGTGCTGTTATGCCATGGCTTCAAGGGCAAAATGGTTATTTTGCCTCTCTCTTTCCCAGTTGATGCAATTGAGCTCCATTTTAGTTCATTTTGGCTTCATTTTAGTTATAACTCTCGATTTTACCTCACAAGTGCCCGATATCTATAAAATGATGAAATAAACATATAAAACTAAGGAAAAATCTTGAATTAAGCGGAGAAAGATAACACATTTCTAGTGCTATCAGGCCCTATTCATAGAACTATACAGAGTTATTCCTAATTCTTCTGCAAAGATTTTAATTATTAATTATAATTATCCATTTAATATCTCATACTAAGAGGACTTAAATATTTAAATCATATTTTAAATATTTATTCTAGGCAGTCATCTCTTAATTTGAATCTTATTCAAATTAATTTGTTCATTCTCTCATTATTTGTTTAATAATATATAATATGAAAATTATTACCTACTTAATATCTCATATTAAAAGGGTTTTAAATATTTAAATCATACTTAAATATTTATTTTCTAAAAATTCTCTTTAATTTGAATCTCATTCAAATTAATTAATTATTTGAATTATATTCAAATAAATTAATTCTCCCATAATTTATTTAATTCAAATTTTATTCAAATTAAATAATTTATTTATTTGAATCTCATTCAAATAAACTAATTCTCCATATTATAGAATTAAACTTCGAATCTCATTCAAATAAACTTTTATAATAAATCATGTATTAATTGTATCCCATACAATTAATATTTTTCCTCATAAAATTTGAACGTTTCAAATTTTCTTTCAATATATTTGATCCTTTGTTGGTACGTGGTGAGCTAGCAAGGGGATCTTATGAACCTATAGATTATAAGTTCTAATGATTAAAGATTAATTAATTAAAATCTTTAATTAAGTTAACCTTCATTTGTTAGCTATAAGGCAAACCACTATAGACCCATAGGTCAACTCTTATGCGCTATAAAAAAATTTGTGTCTATGGATATAATTAATATAAGCAAGTCGATCATTTATGGGTTGTTCATAATTACAATTAGGTCAAATGTCCATTTCACCCTTGTAACTGTCTTTTTTCCTTAATTACCACTAATTCTCTAATGAACAATTTGTTTATAGTCTAACCATAAACTTAAGTCTCTCTTAGGACAGTGAGAGGGTGTGGGGCTCCTTGTTCAAGTCCCAGAATCAACACTTAAGGGAACTACACATCTTCTTACCCTATGTGGGAGGGAGTGAATTCCATTTTATGAAGTTATGTTCTCAACTGCCTATTCGATCAAATACAAAAGAGTGGTAGGCTTATTTGAATCGGCGACTCGGGTTACTCTCACCCATGTAAATCAAAGGAAGAGCCGTCACAGATAGAAGTTCATAACTCGCTCAGGATTAAGATCGAGTCACACATGATCATCCTATGAAATATTAATCTCATCAATTAACAGATTTACAAAGAGAGATTAATTATTTTGCAGTCCGGTCTTATTCAAATTCTTTGTATAGGATACTCCCACTCACATGCATCCACATGAACTATTTGGATCAAACCATTTGTAACTGTTACAAAGTGAGTCTTATCCATAATGTCACCAAGATAAGACATCCAACCTTATCCATATACTATAGACCTTTAGGTTATTTCTTGAACATGATCCACATATATGTCAACTACATAATGTTCAAGACTACATGTACTATAGACCTTGAATTTTTATTGTTATTGGATAATTTAGTATTGCATATTTGATAAATAAATTAATCAACTAATAATTACAAGGGTTTGAGGCACAAATCCCAACACATCTCTTTTCTAGGTATTCAAGCACTATCCCAAGCTCTTTAGTTATTGAAAGTTTTCTCCATCCATCACTATGGTAGAGAGGAAAATACATCAAACGATAAAGATCATTTTCCCTAGCTTTCAATTTTCTTTAAGGGTTGTTCTTAGCCAACCTATGTATTTTTTTAGTGTTATTTAGATCTTAAAATGTTGATCTTAGGTCTAAAAATCATAATGGAAAATTGTCACACCCCCTTCCAGGTACCCTCTTAACCCAGGAGAAAGTATGAAGTGTGAGGACAGCAGACATCAACTCTCTTACAACATCCATTGTCAACCTGTGCGACCTTAAACCATGCACAAGCAACTAACAAGCGGGTACAAACATGATAGAACAACAATATATATCAGGGTTAAGCCATCATACAAGTACTAGTTTACATTCAAACTTAAAAGTTACATGAGTTCACTAACTCCCGCTCCTTAACCCTCTATATGTACAACACAAGTTTAGGATCAAATATTTACAATGATCAAAGTTCACAGACACTGGTGGTAAGTCATGGTAGGCCTAAATGAGTTGTTGGGTAAGCTAAGCACCCCTAGACTCGCTCGCTACCTGGAAAACAGAAAAACAGGGAAAACATGAGCTAGGTTGCCTAATGAATGACATATTTAGTAAAAACCTTTCTTTAACTCGGAAAAAATCAAAACCGTTTTCAATTTATGGTAATAAATAAACAACAATAATTCGTTCCAATATCCAGGCAAAATATGCTCAAATAGTGATGTCATACCATATACGCTTCACTTTCGAAAAACCATGAAAATACAATACATTTCAAAAACATTTTCCTTAGTTGAGGCGGAGCAAAGCTCAACCCTACTCAACGTCGAAGACATCCTTAATTGGGGCAGAGTAATCTCAACACACCCAACGTCGAATATCCTTAGCTGTGTGGAGTAATCTCAACACAACAATGTCTATCATACCACTATGTGCACATAGATATCATATCCTGGGTTACCTGAATACCTTCTCAAGTTCTTTAGTACTGGGTCCCATATACGAGATTTAGGTCACCCACATGCCTTCTTTGAGTCCTTCAGCATTGGGGGATATCTCTATGCTCATGTTACCCACATGCCTTCTCCAAGTCCTTCAGCATTGGGAACCATTCCTATATCCTAGCTACCCAATTGCCTTCTCCGAGTCCTTCAGCATTTGAGCCTTTTTCAAAAACAATATTCAAAAGCAACATGTTTTGGAAATAACATAATAAATATTCACGAGTTTAAACATTTAAAACTTACACAAATTCATTAACAATCATCAGGCTTCCTTAAAATCATAGACTAATAAATAACATGCCTTTCATAAAGACTCGGTAACCACTAGCATGCTTCAAATAATTCAAATGCAAAACCATATGCATTTACATGAATCATGTTTTCTTCAAGCTAGTACTCATTATAGCACATTTAGAACTCGTGAAAACATAAAGGTATAAAAAGGTTGCTAAACATAATCATATATCATAAAAAGTTTGTTTAAAGTAAGCTCATTTTAAATAAAATTGTCACTCACTACTTGTCTCGGGCCCTTAAAGGATTATACGCATTTCCTAGCTCCTCTCAGCCTAAAATAGAGATTTCCTTAAAATTCCTTTTTACATAGTAATCAAGCCTTAGACATTTATATTATTCACCACCGAGACCCTACTACATAAAGAAACCATCACCAAGACTATTTTTCATAAAGGAATGCTCCACTGAGACTACATTTCATAAAAGAGTTCACTAATGAACGAGATTCAAGCCACTAGCAAGACTAAACCAGCGAATTCAAGCAAAAGACCAAAACTGTACTAGTGAGACTGTTGACTAGCAAGACCAGCGAGAGCAGCAAGAGTAGCAAGACTAACGAGATTTGTGAGACAAAATCGACCAGTGAGACCAACGAGATTTGTCTCGCTCTCGCTCCTTCACGCCCCCAGTGTCGTCCAACTCTTCAGCGAGATTTGTCTCCCTCTTCTACTGTCTTGGCTAATATTCGAACTTCTAACTGTTAAAAGTTGCATTTCTAGCCCGCATTAAAATTTATTCCCTTCTACCAACTTGTAGAGAAATGTGTTTTCTAACTTACCTCAAAATTTCAAGGGCTAACTTCTCTTCGTTCGACAAATATTCCAAATTTACTTCTCCCTGCTCCAGATCACTCGAGGAATCCGTATCAGTCACTTCCACCTAAAATTAAACTTGTTTCTCTTCACATTCAGCTCAATCATCCTTCACAAAAGTTGTCAAAAATTGAATTAACTTACTAACCTCAAAATTTCAGCTTCAATCTTGGTCTCTTTAGCTTGCTACTCACCAAACACTAGACTTTGCTCAGACTACGCGACACTAGACCAGCCTTCGGTTTCAACTTCAATTGCACCACAAATTCGACCAGAATTATACTCCAATTTGCCCTAGACTTCTTCTTCTTCCTCTCCTCGGCACACAGCTGTGGATTTAGGTCGGTTATGAGTTTAAAAAATGAAAAGTTCAATCGGTATTTTTGCTTAATAAACTAATAAAACTTCAGCCGACATCTCCCTCCACAAACGTCATCCCTTTTCTTTTCTTTTTTCCTCATTTTTTTCTTTTTCCTTTTTCTCTTCTCTTCTCTTCTCTTCTTTTTTTCTTTCTTTTCCTTCCTCCATTATTTTCTTACTTCTTCTCCCTTTCTATTTCTAAAATCTAACTTTTGCTTTTTTAATTAATAAACAAAGTGAATCCTAAACTCGGTTTACCTTGTAATGATTTACAGTTCAACTTACCAACAATATTCCCAGCTTTCTTCACTTCTTCCTTCGATCTACAAGAGAGAAAACAAATAAGCCCACAACGATACTATGTACTTACGTTTACTACTTACAAATGAAAATAGGGTTTACAAAAATGCTTCAAAACAATCACTAAAATTAGTCTAAAATAGTATTTTATCGGTTTAAGCAATCTTTCTAGTTTTAGCTTGATTGATACCAATATTAAAAGCGTTGGGTATGAAACTTTGAAATCATGATCAATCACTTATAGTTAGCCAAAAAGTATGTTTAAGGCATTAAAATTAATTTTTATGATTTATTTTGCATTGGGCTTAAATTTGGTAAAAAAAACCTATTACTCAAGTTTTCAATTTCTTTAATGAATCTAAAAATTTGGAAATTATTTTTATGTGTTTTTTTAGGCATAGATAAGAGGGGGTGCGACCACTAAAAAGATTTACTTATGAGATTTATGTAGTAATTTTTTATTAATAATAATTATGATAGTTAATATATAATTTAGGTTAGCTAGATAAATCAGCGTATTTAGCTAGTTAATGAATTTCCTTTAAGAAAGCATTGTTAAAACCTAAATTAAATCATGTTACATGTTATACATGAATATTTGAAAGAGTTAGATTTCAAGCTTGAGGTAAGTGGATTTTACCATAAGTTATTAAATTGAGTGATTTTGTGTTATTGTCTTGTTTAATTATAAGTTGTATTGTTATTTATAAGTCATATTCTTAATAGAAGCATGAGTTATATATATATTTATAAAAATTATGATTTATGAGTAATTATCCCAATCTATGTTAATTAATTATATATAAAAATTGAGGTCATTACACTAACAAGTGTATCAATTTAAACTCTCCATCAAAATTTGGTTTTTAAAATCTATAAGTCATAACCTTCGCACATGTATAAGACCTCTTTGAATGTAAGGATTAACGTAAATTTTAAAGAAATGCATAATCAAATGGATAGTAGTTATGTTTTGAATAAATTTGAGCAATTTTTCTTATGTTTTGTCTTCTTTTTTCTTTACTTATTAGAAAGAATTACATGATAATTTTTCAAGCTAATTTGGTAGAACTTTTGGAAAAGAATAATTTTATTATGTAAGTGTAGTTTATTGTAAATGAAATAAGTGAAGAGAGATTTAAAAATTAATAAATAGTCTAATATGAATATTAGGATGAGAATTTCGATCTTTTAGTCAATGACATTCACCTAAATCAAGTTGACAACTTATAAAAAAATTTATAGTACAATGAAAGTACTAATATATTCCACTTGTTCACACTAAAAATTTATCTTTATAAATATATATATTTTTAATGCTAACAAACTCAGCATTAGTTTTAACATACTGACAAACAATAAATAGAATACAAGATAAAATTTCCTTTTCAGCCTTTAAAACAAAAGGATAAATTTCATTTTCAGCCTTTTAAAACAAAAGGTTACATTATATTAAAACCCCTCTAAAATGGAGAGAGACATAAAGGATAAATGCATTGTTACAAACAAAACCTAAAAGTAAAGAATTGAAGACATGATAACCATTGTGGAAATCGCGAGTGTAATTACTTGTAGAGTGGAAGACATGGAGGGCAACCCTGCAATTTCAAATCCAAGAATTTAATCAAAATAGAATCCAAGGAGAAAAAAAAAACAACAAAAAACAAATTTTCAAGTAAAGTTTAAAGATTAAATTGGTACCGAGTATTAAATTTTCTTCTACATTTCCACTTATTTATGAGTTCAATATTAACATTTCTATTATAGTAAAAAAAATCAATGAAACATAATAAATAATAAAAGAAAGAAAAAACAAAATGTCAAATATCATATAAATAGTAAGCATTGTAAATAAAATCTATTTATTAAGTGTCAAAATAAGTATACGTACATGACTCATTTACGAGCGTCTTTATGATTGACTATGTCTAATCTTCTTTTTGGTCCGATACAATTTTTTATTGGTTATGTCTATCGTAGCTTTAACGCGATGGCTATTTCTACAGCAGTGTTGTTTATATATTAGTGGTAGTGTTCTTTTAGGCAAGTAGAAAGTTTAAGTTTGAGGATAGATAATCAACTATAAACGTCATTGGGACAAAAGACCCCTAATTAAAATAATAATAATAATAATAATAATAATATACAAGCTAACCAGAAATGGTTGATTTTAGGGAGAAACTACCAGCATTATTGGGAGTGAGGCAAGAGAGAGGATTGACATGTTGGCCACATCGAGCGGGCAAGAGTTCAGCCTGGTTGATATCGATGCCGGCCGCCTCTGCTCGATTGCTTCCTTCTCTGCTAATTAAACCGCAAAGGCAATGGGGATTGGAATCGATGATCGATCTCAGAGGATTACAGCAACTCTCCGGCGGATTTCGAGTTCCATTTAAGTAATTTAAGCATGGAACTAACCTATTCACACACGATGTGTCCTGATTTTGACGGATTCCCATGGTTGCGCCGGAAGCTAATACCAGTACCACTGCCATTGCCGCCATCGCGCTTCTTTCCATTGATTTCTCTCTGAACTAATTTGATCTGGCGCTCTGTGTTTCTTTTATGAATTTACAAGTATATATAATTATGGAAGTTGAAGAAAGAGATTAGGAGAGGAGTGGAGAGATGGGGGTGGGTGATCCAACTGGTGCTCATATGAATTGTGAGGGATTATTTTTTGACTTTTGAGATTGTTGCGGACTCTCATGGTTGTTGTAATTTGTTAGATTAGATTGGTGAAGCTACCCTTTATTGTTATCTTCTTCATTTCTGCTACATTTCAATCTAGATTATACGTTTTTTTTTTCCTTTTTTTTTCTTTTTTTTTTTAATTTATTTATTTATTTATTTATTTATTATTATTATTATTATTATTTTAATTATCTTCTATTTGTAAAACCCCAAATAGTCTTCTACCTGAATTACTAACTCTAATGATCATTATTTTAAATTATTAGTTCATAGTATTTTATAATCATTTTTATAATATTAAGAATAAAATCGAACCTCCCACCTTTAAAATAAAATGTTATGTCAATTACGAACTAAGCTCGTTTTATCAATTTCTGATTTGTTATTAATCTATTCATAAAATTTGTGATTTGAGATTGCTTCATGAATTCATTAATAACAACAGTATGAATTAAACTTTAAACTAAACCTACCTCGATTGACTATTCATTTTAAATTATATATTTCTTTTCTTAAAATACAAATATATACATTCCATATTTTTATTTCAATCATTTATTCTCCACCACCCTCTAGAAATAGAATTTTAGTCTTGAAAGGTAACTTTTTAATAATATATATTGAAATTGAGTTTCAAATCGAATTGAAAATTGAAATTAAATAAATAAACGGCTTACCGGTTAGCATTTTATTTTATTTTATTTTTATTCTTTGTTTAGATTAAAAAATTTACGATCCAAACCATTGAATTGAGTTTGGAGCAATTCCAAATATAACAATCAAGTCTAAAATATTCATAGATATTGCATGAAGCAATTGAAAATATATCAATCAAATTTAAAATATTCACAAATATAACAGAATGCAAAATAATTTGCATACAACAAAATTTAGACCAGTTTACCAACAATAGACTGTATCACTAGTAAAGGATCATATTGATGACATTTAAAAAAAAAAAAATTGTTTTGTTGTGTGTAAAAGAAATGGAACATGAGACTTAACTCCACCTAAGTGTTGCTCCTTTTAAAAAATGAGTCTATAAAATAAATTGGTTTGGGATTAACACTTGAAACCAACTTTTAGGAAAATGAACTTTAAGTGTTTAATAGTTAATCTCTCCATAATTTGTATTAGAAACTTCAACCATTCTATCGACGACAGTTGTTGACGAACATACAGCCACCACCTCTGGCAACGGCGGCCAACTTTTGGCCACCATCTCCGACAACCGTTATTGGCCAAACTTTGCCACCGTCGCTAGTCAATTTTTGGCCACCATCTCCAACAACAGTTATTGGCCAAACTCCACCACCACCTCTAGCCACCAACTTTTGACCACCACTTTCCATGACCGCTATCAAAAAATTCCTTTATTATAATTTGTCAGTAATAAAAACACTTTTATTATATGAAAACCAAACAAACATTGTATATAAAAATACTTTTGAGAAAAAATTGTCAAACATAAGGGTGTTTTTATTTTAAAGAGCCCTTAACAAAATAATTTAAATGAAAATAAATTTTTTAAAAAATATATGTTTTTTAAGTCATTCCAAACAATCTTAAGGTGGGATGAATTGATTAATCCTGTAATTCTTGAGTTAGGGAGGGAAGATGTTTGAGTGTGGAAGTAATTTACAGCCAACAAAAAGCACTTTCTTAAATAATCAAATCAGCAGAATACTGAAAAGCTTATTAAACTAGGAATGCTTTGGTTCATACTTTATCGTACAAGTAGATTACAGAAGATGTAAAAAAAGGGATGTCCAACTCCAAAACCTTTTCCTGTTTGCATTGCAAGTGAGAAGAAGCACCTACCCATGCCTACAGCCAATTTCAGATCAGATGCTACACCACAGATCTGAATATCATGCTGTTGTGTTGTGTCGCCCTCTGCGGCCAACAGCCTGCAGATGCCATCACCGGAGCGTCTCTACTCGGAACAATCAGAATATATATATTTTGTTCTTCACAGTACTAAACATAATATATCATGCCCACTTCGATTAGACTGATGTGAGGGATATTGAGCGCAACAGACGGGCCTCTGCAGTTCTTTCGGAGGAACGAGTATCCGATATCTATCACCAGCTTCTTCAAATACGACGAAGATCTTCTGGCCTTCACATATGAGTGCCCCATTATATATGCTACACCCGCTTCTTTGGCTTGGATCAAGTCTATTAATTCTTCCCTAACTCTATGGTCCATTGAAGGGCTGGGAGATAGCTGAAACCTCACTTGGCGCCTTCTTAGTTGTGGATTCTCATCCTCATACACAGATCGTAAACTTTGGAGTGTGGCAGATTTGCTGCTATAGATGGAGTTGCTGGTACCGATTTCTTCATGCCCTGACACTATTAAACTCAAGCTTGATTGTATACTCCGAGTGCTTATTACTGCCATCCTCCCATCAACTGAAGAACTTTCAGAGCTTGAGAATTGTGGTTCCTCTGCCTCCATTTGAATAAATTCTGCAATGTTTAGTATCAGTTGGTTCTCAAAGTCCCCATCATCCTTCTGAATGTCCTTGTAGCCATATCTCACTATGCACCGATACATGCGATATGGTCTAGGACAGACTCTCCCAATCAGAAAACGTTCTTCGGGAGAAACATATGGAACTGGAACAGACTTTACACAAACAAACACTAAAACCTTGTGAAATGCAGGGAGATTTGTCACAAAGTGAGAAAATATTGCGGGTACTCCTGTCGCCAATTCCGAGTATATGAGGCCAATCCCAGGGACACGAACTATACCAAGGCTAGGGCCTAGTCCAAGCAACCACTTCAGTGAAACTTTGTTGTGTAGATCAAAGTTGTACTTCTTGCGAGTGCCATAGTGCCAGACAAACATAACTATCATAAAAAAGGCTGATAGCACAAGCGGGACCCACCCTCCTTGAGGCACTTTTATGATTGCTGCTGATAAGTAGGCACCCTCGACAGACCAGAAGAAGATGAGAAAAGGTGCGGCTAGCAGGATACTTTTTTGCCAAACGAATACTATGACAAGTGCCATAAGAAATGTTGTTGTGAACATAACTGTCATGCAGGCGAGTCCTGAACCATGAACAAAAACCAAAGTTATGTACAGGAAAGGCGTAAATGTTGCAAGCAGGAAGAAATAGAATACCTCTAACGCAAAAACGAAACCGAGGTAAGTTTTAGAGACATAAAACTAAAGAAACTCAATTGAATCAGCGTTGACATGTTTCAGAAACGCAAGTTTATGATTACTAATTGATTCTCTGGAAACAGACATAATGAGATTATGGTTATCAACTTCTATGTATTCTTCACTTCATACGTTTATAAGCACTCTTGAGAACTCATAGCTCGCACCCTCTCCATCAAATGCTATAATTGAAATAACTTTCAAAGTCCCTTTTCCTAAGAATATGAGAACTTTGTTTGCACCAAAGGAGAGCAAAGGCAAAGATGAAGAGAGAAGTTCCTACGATCTACATTGCAAAGTGGTGAAGAGAGAATACAGTAGATGATAAACCCCTGATTCATTTAAACCAAGGAAGAAGATGGAAGGAAGAGGAAGCTAAATTAAACGCATCCAAGGAGGCAGGAAATGGCTGAATTTCATGAGAACCTGAGTCCATCGAAAGAAGGCTTGAGCTCCATGAATTGTTTATCGACATAAGATTACAAATTAGATCAAGAAAGGTGGCAGGCAACTAGTGGTTTGCCATTGACCTAGGAATATATGGGAGGAAGTAAGAGATGGTGAGAAGTTAGTAAGTGGGTGCACAGTTCTAATATGAGAATTTTCATTTCCACTACTACTTACAAATCAGAATTCTGTCTCACTAATCAATGCAAGAGACCTTAGTGAAGTGCATATTAATAGCCATGCCCAACAAAGGTTGCATGCTGGACTCATTTAATGAGTTTTGAAAACATTATCATTGAACACGTTTGGTTACAAACCAATCCTGGCATTTTAAGTACGAAAACATATCAAAGGAGTAGAGGCTTACAAGAATGAAATGACCTTTCCGTAATTTAAAAAACTCATCAAAGGTGGCAAAAAATGTGCAATCTAGAGACTTGCAATGTGTTAGGAACAGATTTTTAATATATGAAAAGTGTTTTCAACTAATTAATTTCCTTCTTTTTTTTTTTTTACAGAATTTACATGACGTCGGCTACGTTTTAAAAAGTGATGTACTTAGAAAACACTATTCTTAAAAGCAAACCTTAACACACTTTACAAGTGATCCAATTTTGCAAGTGAAGTACAAGGATTAAAAGAATGCAATGATCCTTATGTGGTTTAAAACTCATCTCAGGTGGCAAAAAAATGTGCAAATTAGAGACTAGTAATGAGTTAGAAATAGACTTTCAATATCGCAAGAATGTTTTTAACTAATTTAAAACATTTTACAGAATTAAATGAGGTTTGGCGACATTTTAAAGTATTGTGCTTAAAAACTTAACACACTTCGACTTAACAAGTGATCCCATTACTTCCTTTAAAAGCAGTTGGTCATTATAACCACTTACATATATTGTGTTACTGTTAGGTGACCTAAATTGTTATTAATAAACCTCCACCAGAAACTAATGTGCACAGTGTATGTGGACGCCTGCAGATGGTGTGTAATGTGCATGAGAGAGAGTCTAAAGCACTTACCATAAGCATTTCCGATCAGTGTCGTATCTTGAAATCCTATTGTAATGGAAAGAGTGAGGATCATTAATATCCAGTTTATTTCTGGGATGTAGATCTGCCCATATATGTGTTTAGAGGTGTGGACAACTTTTACTCTTGGAAAGCAACCAAGGGCATGGCATTGTTTGACAATAGAGAAAGTAGCAGTAATGACAGCCTGGCTCCCCACAATAGCTGCAAGGGTGGCAATAACAAAAACAGGCCAAAATACAGGATCTGCAAGGGGAAATAACGGAATGGCAATGGTTAAGATCAGAATACTTGAAATCCAGACCACTGTTGAGAAAATAAGTTTGGTCAACTAACCAGGTATCGAGTCATAAAAACTGTTTGGAAACAAATCAAGGTTCTTAGACAGAAAGGCAGCTTGACCCATGTATTGTACTACCAAACAAGGGTAGATAACAAATGCAAATGCAATCTGCAAGAGCATAGACTCTGTATTAGTTGCTTAAAACATACATCAGTTGTTGCTAAATGAGACCATTAGTCATTGGCTTCATGCACAGAGCTAAGATCAAGTCATTGTCACTAATAGACTATAATATTCCAAAAATCCTGCTAGGAGGAGCTTCTTTAACATGGATGATCCAATTATCTCTACCATATTTTTTTTATTCAAATTAGTGGAATCAAAAGGTGAATATAGAATATATGCTCCCCCTCCGCTCATGATAGAATTTGATTGCCCCAATCTCATGTCTATGTATTCTGCTGCATAATACTCAGATGGTCGCAAAGCAAAGCTCACCCTTATCGACAAAGCCGTGAAATGACCAAGATCTGCAAACATCGCCTCAGTACCTAAGGAAACCGCATAAATTCCCATTAATGAGCTTGAAAGAAGAATAATAATTAACATTATGGTCTATATATATATACACACATAAAAATCACAACCTCATAAGGTTCTTATAGCACTCAAGTTTCTAATAAAACTAACACCAAACTCTTCCAATTGACAAAGAAAAGGCCCATAAGGCTAAGGAAAACAAAACTAAACATATATAACAATTCCAAATTCCACATACCAGTTATGGCCAGAAGAACCCCTCCGAGAGAAAGCCAACCATCTTTACCAGTGATTTGCAAGAACTTGATAACATAATGAGGGGAAATTGAACGAATAATACTTGGGTTCCAATGTATTATGTTGTACAGACCAATGGAGAAAATTGACAACAACCAGATGATAACTATTGGAGCAAACATAAATGCAACCTTATGGGTGCCACAATGCTGCAGAGCAAACAGACCAACCAATATGGCACAAGCAATCAAAAGGAGTGTCCCTACAGTATAGATCATCTTAAATGAGAATCAGAACAGAATATTACGGTCAATGACTTACTCTTGAGCATCACAGTTAGTCCTATGTAAAGATAATAGATTACCGTTGGTCAATTTTGCTTCAGTAACTTGTAAACCTGAAACTGAGGATAGAACTGCAAGGCAAAGGACATAATATACATGAGCCAAAAAAATCTTAAGATCATGAAGACCAAAATTGTAAGTAGCATTCCAGAAGCCATAAAGGTGGTACCAATATGGCAGTGAAATGTATAATTGAATATTTCTCAAGCTGGACACAAGAAGGATCCTTTGGTCCAAGAAAGTAGTAGAAGTATAAAAAGAAATGGTGCGTAAAGAGAGCTTCCATTGGAAGATTTATTTTCTCTTTTCAAATTGATAACTCATTTACTACAAAACAAGGACACAACGAGAGTGGTAATACTGCAGCACAGCGATATACAGATCTCTAACCATAAATTCATATTCACCATGTTGCAATTTCTTTCAGATTTTTAAAAGAGTATCGTTCTTCACTATTGACTTCTTTTCTCTTTGCTTCATGGCAAATGATTGGCCGAGAAAGTCAGCGGTTGTTCTATGACTGATAGTTATTACTTAGTAATCATCTATTATCAGATGTTAGTCAAAGGAACACATTCTTTGTTTTTAATGTAGCTTACATGCGGGATTTTGCTCTTAGCACGTTGGTGTGGGGCTGCTGGTTAGAAAGAAATCAGAGACTGGTTCAAGATAAGTTCTCTACTTTCTAGTTTTTTTAAGCAGTGAACAGTTCACAGCCTCTTGTTGATGTCATAGCAACAGCAACTTTTTTCTTTTTTCTTTTTTTTTTTTTTTTTGTTTCTTT